>CAVMBF010000001.1:3347500-3695000 GCA_963675795.1 Crossocerus cetratus
AGAATAATCGAAAGTTTAATGTGTAGTTCCTGCCTTTCGGCCCAACCTACACGGCCCCCATGGGCGAGGGATTGGGATACGCCCAATCAGCGCTTCCCCGCGCGAGCAGGGACTACCAGTATGACGCTGGTGTGCAAGCACCGACGTCCTCACTGGTGGGAGCGAGGCCTGTCCACACCTCTACCAGCTATGCAGGCTGGTGCCCGAGAGGAGACTGCCGCTCACCCGTCGAGTCCGCAGGCCCTGCACCCCGAAGGGCAGGTTCCTCCGAACTCTAGCCTGCGATGTAGGCTTTCAACCAGCTGCCCCCGCGATCGACCAACCCATAGCCGGGACGGGATAAATCCCGTGGGCGCCCGACCCCCGCGGTACCGGATATGCATACCTCCGGTCAGGTACTCGCATCCGGCATACCGGCGGATGCTCCCAGGTTGCTGCCCTTGCAGGCAGCGGTATTGGTAGACCAGCTCAGGCACGTGGAGACGCTACTCTCCAAGTACCACATCAAGATTTGACCGAAGTCTTTCAACCTGCTGCGGCACCCCTGCGTCCTCAGGCACACCTTTCAGTCATTCAGATACATTCTCACCTTTCTTCTCGCAAACACACCTTCCGCAAACTTGTAAAATCTTTCATACGTTTCCTTTCGCTCTAACACACCACTCACATCAATCACGCCTTCATCATTTATTCTCACACCAAATTCTTGGAGGAATCTCACATCTTCGTACATCACACAGTCGATCAGTACATGCATCCAATCGTCCTTCGCGTCACCGCAGTCGCACGCTTCAGATTCACTCAAATTCCTTTTAAACAAGTACTCATTCAGGCTTCCATGTCCAGTCATCAAATATCCCACGCTCAAACTAGGATCAAATTCGATGTTGTTTTCCGAAAATTTCACGTCTCTAATATACGCATACGTTACTCTACCATTCACACTCACGTTCCACCTTTCCTGCCATTTCTCATACAGTCTTTCGCTCAAGATTTTCTCACAATCACTTTCACTTAGTCCTCTAATATCCTCTTCATTCAGAATATCGTCCTCATCAAGACTCATTCGCTTCTTCATCTTAAATTTCACACCACGTTTCATACATTCCAAGTCCCATGGCAAACCACCCATGAGGACTTGCATGGCTTCAGTCGAGACAGTTCTGCAGACTCTCAGACAAGCATACATCACCACACGCTGACACCTATTCATAATGTCCGTTGCATACTTAAACCTCATGCTATCACACCAAACACTCGCTCCATACATCACGCTGGGAATAAACAGCCCCTTGTATATGATTCTCACAACCTTGCGCTTCAGACCCCATTCTTTTCTTAACACTCTACGCAGTTTGCCAACAACACTCACAATTTTCTCTCTCATATTCTCCAAGTGTACTTTAAAATTCATGCTCTCACTCATACTTATACCCAAGTATTTCACTCTCTTCTCGTACTTAATAACTTTCCCATCCAAACATACCCTCGGGTTCCTACTATCAGCCATTTTCCCTTTCATAAGCATAACTACTGTCTTCTTCTCAGATACTTCCACCCCCACTTTCTTGCCCCACGCACTCACTAATTCCATGTACGAAGTTCCCATTCGTTCCAATTCATTTCTATTATTCCCTTCAATCACCAATAACAAATCATCCGCATATGCAACAGTTTTACATTCACGCCTTTCCAGATTCCACAAAAGTTCATCCATCATCAGATTCCATACCGTAGGGCCACTAATAGAGCCCTGTGGACAACCACATCTTACGTTCTTCCATACCTCTTCGTTCACTCCTCTAACACATACATTCCTATCTTTAAAATAATCCATCCATACACCAATCTCTTCACATTCAACTGATTTCAGCTTATCAATCACTCTACCCCAAAGCTGGTTATCAAATGCTCCTCGAAAATCAACAAACACGCCCAGCACATATCTTTTACTTGATTCATTCACCCAAGACTTCACTCGATGCCATGCATCCTCAGTCGACCTTCCACACCTGAATACAAATTGCGCGTCATTCATTTGTCCATCCATTCTTCTTTCAATCCTATTTACAAGCAATCTCTCATACACTTTTCCGAGGACGGATAACAAGCAAATTGGTATGTAAGATGACGGGTCAGACTTGATTTTTCCTGGTGATTTGAGTAGTACAATCACACTCGCACTCTTCCATTCTTTCGGGAAACAATTCTCGATTAAGCATGCATCATGCATTCGCTTCATCCTCTCTGGAATAGCTCTCCATATATTCTTTACCATCTCACCAGTTATACCGTCTAATCCAGGCGCTCTTCTCATCCTAACCTTTCTCACAGCATTCTCTATTTCATCCCACTCAAAACTCTTACGCATCCTCACGTCACTTTCAGTGATCATTCTGTCACTCTCATCTGCGGCTGGGAAGAATACGTTCAATAATACATTCACACTATCCTTCCATCTCTTACCCTCGCCGACTTTCAAACCGCATATATTATTCCTGTTTCTCTTTCCCCTGCGAAACTTATACACATCACCCCACGGATTCTTATTACCTTCCTCGCTCACAAACTCTTTCCAATGCTTTTCCTTCCCCTCCTTCAAACGGTACTTGTACTCTCTATATTTTCTCATATATTCATCCCAGCTAGCTTTCCAATCTCCCCTTGCTTTCTTTACTTTCTGATGCTTCTTTCGTGCTTTCCTCGCCTTCTTTCTCATTTGCTCTAATTCACATGTCCACCAATTGATTTTGTTCACGCTTTTGCACGTAGACATACTCATTCTTCTATCATTCGTTTTAGTCACCCATTCCGTTACCATCTTTACCACTTCAGTGACACTCCTTCCTTCCAATTCTTCTATGCTCACCCCACATGCATACATTTGCAAATCGTTCACATACCCTTCCCAATCCACTCTATTCATTGACCATTTTCGGACGCTCGCTTCATTCGTATTTTCACCCATTTCACTATTCATTCGAATCAATATAGCATTGTGGTCACTCATGCTCCAGTCATTCTTAATTTCCCATTCAAAACAGCACTCAACATTCTCATTACTAACTATTGTAGGATCCCCAATACATCAGCTCTTAAGGAACCATCACAAATACTTCAGCTCACAAGAAGCCCTCTCAATACACAAGGAATACTCACAAATCACTCATTAAATACATCAGATCTCAAGGAGCCCTCACTGAAGAACATACAGATACTCGTAACACTATTCTACTCAGTCCAAACTCATACTTTTATTTTGGCTTCCAGAAATACTCTCTGCATGAATCAGTCAAGCAAAACCACCGACAAATTACAACCAACTCGTCGCTCGTCATATATATATATGTATATATATTCCTATGTTCATATCTTTCACTCTCACACTATACTCACATCAATATCACTTTCTCCATTCGCACCGCTAAATGTATAATATTCAGACGGCTCATTCAGTACAATAAGATCGTTCAACAACAGGTATTCTTCTAATATTTTACCACGCATTTCTTTCTCCCTGGCAGCTGCCTCACCCTTACTATACCATAAGGGGGAGACGGCATTCGCATCCATACCAATAATCAATAGTCTTCCATGCGCAACTTCTCGCAACCTATCCATATACACAAGATAATCTTCCATATTGCCACCAAACTGAAAGTAAACAGACGGAACAAACATTTCCCCAAACTTTCCTTTTACCCAAATACATACACCATACTCATTCGTGCACTCAGTCACACACATTACCTCCAAATTCACACCATTCACTATAATCGCCGCTTTGCAAGTACACAATTCATTCGTTATAATATTCACTCCATTCGGCAAGCCTCTGACACACCCATCAGTCACATACGGTTCTTGCAATAACGCCACGCTTATACCATTTTCGCAAACAGTCATACCCAAGTCACACATAACGGCATACGATCTTTGGCAATTAATCCGCAATAATTTTAATTCGTCTCTAGTCATTACTGATTCTAGCAATCATTCTCTCCTTCATTCTCTTATATTCGGGACATTCCTCAGATACGACTGAATGATTGGCCTGTAGGCCTTTTAATTTACAATTTCTGCATATACGTTCTTTCTTGCAGTCTTTCATCGCGTGTCCAGTCTCGCAGCATTTCTGGCATAGCTTCTCCTTAATCGGGCATTCGCGCATCATATGTCCATAAGCATAACAGCCATAGCATTTCGGAAGAAATATAAATTCTCGTACTTTAAAAGAATTCCAGTTGGTGTATACTCGTCCATTTCTCAGGATACATTCTTTTCCTTTCATATTTACTTCGATTATCACGTTTCCGTACTGTGACTCTTTTTTGCTGCTTCTGCTCACTACTCTCACTCTTTCATTAAATTCATTCGCATTCATGCATTCTTTCAGGTTCTTCAAGAACAATTCACTCAAGAACTCATCATTCCCCATGTCATTCGGCACATCATAGACAATTAGTTTCGGTCCTATCTTCCTGGGTAACTCAACTTTCAATCCTTCGTCACCAAATTTTGTACAATCTCTGATTTTCTGCAACTCATTTTCACTCACAGTCTCAATTGCGACACCATTCTTAGTTTTTCGTACAGCTTTAACTCTGACATTCAAAGTCTTACTAATCTTACTTATGATCTTTTTCTTCACACTTTCACTCGATTCATGTGCTTCCTCGTTTTCAGCTCTCACAATCACCGCGTACGTTTTCGCAACAGGTTGGACTCTAGCTCCTTTCGGAATCCCCATGCATACGGGCAATTTCGTAGCTATGCTAGCATAGCTAGGATATCCCTCTGGCTTTTCAAATTTCGTTAATTCATCTATTCTTCCTTCCATTCGTTCGTTTTTGCATATCACACTCATCATACATTCCTCGTACTCACTTACTCTATTCAAAATAAACTCACTCGCCGATTTGGATATCTTGTTCCCTTCCTGCATCAAGAACATTCTTAATTCATACCCAATGTCTTTCATTTTCTTTAACTCACTCGCACACTCACTCTTACCTTGTTTTTCACTCGCGTCATCATCCTTTAACTTTCTCTTCTTACCTTTATCACTCGCTCTACTGCATACGGATTCACTCCTTGACACACTCCTTGACACACTCGGTCTCACCACCGGTTCGATGTCCATTTCCACACTCATACTCGCCTCCTCAACATCCAAACTCTCATTACTCCCACTTCTCTCACGACTCCTGTCTTTCTTATTGTTTTTACCCCCCTTTTTCCCCCATTTTTTAATTTGATTTATTTTTGTTCCCACGAGTTAGGACGAATATCGGTCATCCCGAAGTTTACGCCCCAACCCTGGGAAGGCTTCTTTCAACAGGGGTCGCCCGGTACCTGAGGTTGGTCGCTCGCTGCTGGTCATCCTCCCAGCCATGCATCCCATCGCCGCGCACCATAACTTAGGATTAAGGGGCGTTTTATAGAGGTTACCATCCTCGCAGCCCGGCCAATTAAGGCAAGGCCCACAGTATAGACATAACCAGTAAGGTCACTCGGCGTTGGCGCTTTTGATCTCGGTGAAGCCGAGTTGGATGCGCTCCGTGAGCTGCCGGCATGGTTCAGATGGCTCCGCTAGATGCCGGTGGTGCGGTTAGTCTATCACGTCGGTAGCTCGACCCCTTGCCCTCACTTTGATGGTTCGCCCCGCATCACCCCGCTTCGTCCCACGTCCGAATTAGAGTGGCGCGCCCCTGGTGGCAGACCGGCAACCAGAACCATCAACCTACTGAAACCGGCTTCACTTATTTCGCCGACTGACCCTACTGGTTATGTCTATACAGTGGCAAGGCCCCCGGTCTCGATGCCTGCAACACACCGCCGCCACGCCCTGCGACGGTTACAGAAGCAGACACCGAGATTACGGTATTAGGAGACGGATGGCGCTCATCCGCCCCCGGCTCAGGTACCCCGGGTTCACCAAACCCGTACTGTGAATGCCCAAGGACATCCACAGCCCCTGGGGGGAGTAGATAGGGACTTTTTTTTAATTTTATTAATTTATCTGAATTTGCGGTCCCCGAGATTACCTCATCCCCGCTCTTTACCAAAATGTTTATTTAATTTCCATACTTTTGTCAGTTTATTTTGTTTTGTTTTTGTTTTATTATTTTATTTTATTGTTGCATTTATTATGTTTACTCAAGTCATTCTGAACAACCTCTTTGCCGCTATGTTTAGCGTTGCCCGTCCCTGCCACGTGGAGGCGGGTTGTTTTCTACTACGCATTTATATTTTGCCTGATTCTTAACACTTTATCAATAAATTTAGTAAATTTTATGTATTCTTCCTTCGAGTCAATAAGAGCTGTGTAATTTTTATCTAGTCTGTTTTTATGTTCATTTTCGGTCCTAATTTCCTTTATATTAATATATCTGTACTCTTCGTACTTTGGACATTCGTACACTATGTGATCACTATCTTCAACTTCCGCTTCACAGTGCTCACAGTTTCCGTTCTCTTGCTTATTTATTTTCTGCAAATATGCGTTTGTGATCCCATGGTCTGTAATTATAGCGGTAACATTTATATTTGGATCAAACCATTTGTTTTCCAGTCCGAATTTTACATTTCTTATATATCGATAGCAGATAGACTTCCGTTTCCGGTGACAGGTGTATTGGCTGTGTGTGGAGAGTGTGAGCTTGAGAGCGAGAGTGTGAAGGCTTAGAGGGGATAGCGGGAGATCCGGTAGGGTCAGGGTGAAGGGCGAAGGACGACGTGTGAGGGGGATAATCGTGTGGTGCGAGGGAAGGAAGAGGATAGGAGGAAGAGGGAGAGTAAGAGACGAGGTCGGGAAGAGGTTAGGGAGAGCAGGCGAGTGGGAGAGAAGGTGGCTAAGCGCAGGAGATACTGCGTGGGTCGGTCGACAGGTGGCAGGGGGATAGGAGTCGGTAAGGCAGGGTGACAGGGCGGTAGGCTTGGACAGGAGGAGAGAAGAGGGAACGACCGCGCGAGAAGAAGATAGAGCGGCGGTGGCAGCATCGGGATGCCGGAGGAAGGAGCAAGAGAGACAGTGAAGGAGGTAGAAAAGCCGGATGGGGGAGCGAGGAGAAAGGGGAGGCCAACGAACGCGGAAAGATTGAGGAGGGATAGCACGAGTAGCGTGGGCAGTGCGGGTAGTTTCGGGAGCGTGTTGTCAGATCTGTGGGGAACGGGAAAGAGGAAGGAGAGGGAAGGAGAAATGTGGGGAGGAGAGGGGGATAAGGTGTTTAAAAGGTGCACGAAGACGCCAAGATCACCAAGGGGCGGTGAAGGTGGCGGCGGAGGTGCAAAGGGGGTTGCCAAGGAGGAGGACAGTGAGGAGTGGGGGTGGGAGGGTGAAGTAAAGATGTTGTGCAAGGGTATGATGGAGGAGTTTAGGAAACTCAGATGGGTGGTAGGTAGGCAAATGGAGGTGATAAAGGGGCTGCAGGAGGAGTTGAGAAATGAGCGGGAGGACAGGAGGAAGGAAATGGAGGACTGGAGGGAGGAAAGAAGGAGGTGGGAGGAGAAGGAAAGAAGGGTGGAGGAGCTGCTGGCGAAGGTGGAAAGGTGGGAAGTGGAGAGAGCAGGAGGTGATGGGATGGGAGAGGAGGGGAGGCGATGGATCAGGGAGATAGAAGTGAAGGTGGATAGCAGAGAGAGGGAAGAAAGGAGAAATAACGTGCTGATAAGAGGTTTGGAGTTGGAGGGGAAGAAGGTAGAGGAGCAGGTAAAGGGGCTGTGGAAGGAAATGGAATTGGAGGAGGAGGTGAAGGAGGTGAGGAGAGTGGGACATTGACACAAAGCAGCTACAAGGTCTATGCGGGGGTGTTGGCCGAAAGGCTAAGGAGTGAGGTGGACGGTAAGGGGATTTTACCACCGAATCAAACCGGGTTCAGGAAGGGGATGGGAACAATTGACAATATTTACGTTTTTAACTACCTGATTAATAGGCAGGTAGCTAGGAGGGTGAAGAGGATGGTTGTTCTCTTCGTCGACCTGAAGGCCGCGTTTGATTCGGTGAATAGGGAGGTACTGGTGAAGGCGATGAGGGAAAGGGGGGTGAGGGAAGGGTTGGTGCGGAGATGTGAGGAGGTGCTTGGGGAAACCACAGGGAAAACAAGAGTGGGAGACATGGAAGGGGCAAAGTTTTGGACGGGAAGAGGAGTCAGGCAGGGACGTCCGTTAAGTCCGGGACTATTTACGATCTTACTGGCGGATCTGGAGGAGGGGATGAGGAAGGGCAGGTGGGGGGGGGGGGGGGGGGGGGTGAAGCTGGGAGAAGAGAAGGTCTACTCGCTAGCGTATGCGGATGACCTGGCGATGCTGGCAGAGGATGAGATAGAGATGAAGGGGTTGATGAGGAACTTGGAGAAGTACTTTGAGAGAAAAGGGCTGGAGGTAAATACGGACAAGACGAAGGTGATGAGATGTAGAAGGGGGGCAGGGAGAATGAAGAAGGTTGACTGGAGGTGGAAGGGAAAACGAATAGGGGAGGTGACGGAATATAAATACCTGGGGTACGTGGTGGTGAGAGACGGAAGCCAGAAGGCGCAGGTGAGGGAGAGGGTAAGGAGAGGGACGGCGGTGATGGGACAGGTGTGGGGAATCGGGAAGAGAAGGTTTGGAAAAAATTGGGAGAGAAGGGTTTGGATGTGCGAGAGGCTGGTGTGGTCGGTGGTAGGGTACGGTGTGGAGATATGGGGATGGAAGGAGAGGGAGAGTGTGGAGGCGACGGCGGAGACGTATTTGAGATGGGTGCTGGGGGTCAGGAGGTGCACACCAGGATACCTGATCAGGGAAGAGTTGAAGAGGGAAAAGTTGAGAGCACGGGCAGGGAGGAGAGCGTGGGGATATGAGAAAAAGTTGAGGCAAGGTAAAGGAGGAGAGTTGGCAAGAAGGTGTTGGGAGGAGATGAGAGTGCGGGCAAGGAGGGGGGATGTGTTGGGGAAGTGGGAAGAGGAAAGAAGAGAGTTTTATAGCAGAAATGGGTGGGAAATAGAAGAGGTAGAAAGGAAGAGTGAGGAGGGGGGTGAGATAATAGGGGAAGAGATAGTGGCGAGGGAGAGGAGAAGCGAAGAGGAGGAAAGATGGCAAAGGATAGAGGCTTCGAGGTTTAACAGGTGGTATAAGGCGATTGGGGTGAGTGGGGTGCCGAAATATTTGAAGAAGGGATGGGGGGAAGAGAGATGGAGGAGGATAGCGCGATATAGGTTGGGAAGTGGAATGAAGGGGGGCATGTATTGGATGGACAGTGGTAGTAGGAAGTGTCGAGTGTGTGGAGAGGAGGACGAAACGTGGGAACATGTGTAGGAGGTGTGTACAGGTTGGGGGTGGGAAAGGGGATGGCAGGAGATGGCGGTGGAGGTGTTGGGAGAGGAAGGGCAGGGGGAGGGGTGGTTGAAAAAGTTGGAGCAGTGGAGAGGGGAGGGTGAGGGATTGGAAGGGAGGAGTGAGTGGAGAGTAGAGGAGTACAGCGGAAACGGAGGTCCAAGGGTATGAGTGAGAGATGGATGGATGGATGAATGGCGGAGGGAGAGAAAGATGAGAGCGTCTTCTACTAAGTTGGAGTGAAATACTCTAAATGTGTTAATATCACTCTGGAGTTAGAGGGTAATGCATCGAAACTCGAAATATATACTTCCTTGCATCCCTTCTTAAACGAAATGAAGATTGAGGTAGTCAGAGTAACGGTGAAAATTCGACAATACGATGCGGCGATTCGTCACACGAGCTCGACGTCGCACGCCGCGCCGTGCCGGCAAACGAAAAGACGCTCGCCTGACGCTCCGTGTGTGGGTGCCCTAAAGGCCGCTGGCACAGTTGTGCAGGCACATAAGAATGTACTTGAGACAAATATAGTACTTTACTGATGGAAATTTCAAAATAGTAAGAAGTGGTTGAGGATTATAAATCTATTTTGTTCGTGGAGAGGTTTATAAATCTATTCGGAAGACCCTGGCAAAAACCACTCCTTACTGTTTTGAAATTTCCATCAGTAAAGTACTATATTTGTCTCTAGTACATCCTTAAATGAAGAGGTAGGCAATCAACGGCCGGCACCATTGAAATGCAACATCAATATATTAAAAACCAGGAAAAACAAAATTTTAAAATCACAATATAAACGGGTGGTGTTAACTACTGCTCGACCCAATAATGTCATTATTACAAGAGACGATACGATACTGGAGATTAACAAAATATATGTGGAGAAGGAGGGAATAATTATTAAAGGTAATGAATTATCGAAAAGAAGATCAATATTTTGCAACGCAGCGCTAGATTCGGCCACGTTAAAGATGTGGGAAGTAAGGGAGGAGGCTTGCCCATTAGCACGAAAAGTTTCTATCGACGACATTGCAGCCAAATGCATGATATTGCGCCTTAACTTTGAAGAAGGCGGAAACTTTGCAACTTTCATTTTGTCATTATTGCATTAGTCTATAACGTAGAACAATATGGGCTGGCTAGATTAAGTTAATATAAGGTTCGGTTGCTTGCCTTTTAAAATCCAAGCCCTCGCAAGCAGAGTGGCCATAGACGTAAGAAGCTACAATGTATCGGCGGTTGAGACCGGGCGAGCGGGCGCCCGGTCGATCGGTTGAAACAGAAGAGCAAGGTGACGCGGGCACGGCCAGTTTTGGCCACCGAATGAGCAGTTCGATAGCAGCCGTCGATGAGCCAACGGGCAAAGAGTAGAAATATTGCAATTAAGCAGTTAGTACAGGATCCAAACAGGTGTAGATTCGATCAGAGCAGTGATACTTCCCTCATCAATTTGGTGATAAGAGACAGAGAGGCGCTGAGATATCGTTGGACCAAGGAGAAGCAGACAGAAAGAGAGACAGAGCGAGAGAACCATGAGTAGATCAAATTCGTCCGACGAGGTATGTACTGATATATTTCTAAATAGTCTAAACTTTCTTAATAGTCTTAAATCTTATTCTTAAGATCTCCGAGAAATGAATGAATCGCCTCCATCTGACTGAAAAATTACCAATATCTGAAACGGTGTAGCTTGATTTTTCTGTTCAAATTACACAAGTTCAAGAGAGTCCACGGAGCTGAATTATGTTTTTCAGGACTTTGCATTAATTTTGTCTGGTAAAGGAAAGCTTCCTCTTAAAAATGAGTTGCTGGAAAGTTGGTTTCGACCTGTTTAAAGCCGTGCAATCGCACTGTGAGTGAAAAGTGAACCGGCGGCTTTGGAATCACCGAAGGAATCACTGCGTGTGCGAGGTGTGCTTGCGCTTATGCTGCGTACGTGCCTGCTTGCAGGTGTGTACAGGGTGATTCGGATAAGTGCTATCAGCTTTTTACCATCGACTTTTATCGATTTTTGTAATTGGTAATTGTAATGTCACCGGTGTCGCGTGGCTGCTTAGGGCCAACTGGCCGAATCACGCCAAATACCGACAGTCTTCCGATTAACCGGCAAGGGCAGAATGAGTCGGTAATCATGAGACTCGATAGAGTCTCGCGCAAAGTAGTAGTCCCCTACGGCGCGCGACACCCGAAACTCTATTATCCCAAAGTGTAGCGGATTCGATCGATGCCATAATTTTTTCTCGATTTATGAAAAGGTTACGGTATTAAGAATTTATTTCTTAATTTTGTATTTTAGCTGTAATTTTTCTGAATCCGATAAGCCAAGAATCAAACGAATCGGTTCAGCCGTTTGGGGGCTATAATTATTTTCCTCGTAGGCAAGCCCGTTTCGTTGGTAAAACATTTCTGCACTGCACACTGGCAGGGGGGAGTGCGAGAGATTAGCGTGATATAATAACGATTTGTGCATAATAAATAATATAGGGAAGCCTATCATTCTTGCACTCTGGCGAGAAATAATTCTTGTTTCTCTCTTTATTATAACTATAAAACGAAATATTGAAAGACTCGGCCGCAATCCTTGATCGCGCCGCTGCTGCAGGCGTGCTGCCTCCGCCTTCCAAAAAAGGGTGAAAGCCTGGCTGTTGACTTGAGGTAAGGAGAGAACTACTGGCTCTTTCAATATTTAGCTCTAAAGTTATAATAAAAGGAAAAACAAGAATGATTTCTCGCCAGAGTGCACCGATGACACGCTCTTTACTATGTTTATTATGCCACGCATCGCTCACACTTTCCGTTCCATTGTGCTGCAGAAATGTTTTATTACCGACTCATTCGGCCCTTGCCGGTTAATCGGAAGACTGTCGGTATTTGGCGTGATTCGGCCAGTTGGCCCTAAGCAGCCACGCGACACCGGTGACATTAGACGGCCGCCGAGACAATTACCAATTTCAAAAATCGATGAATTTCGATGGTAAAAAGCCGATAGCACTTACCCGAATCACCCTGTACACAAGTGCATGCTCGTATGTGTGTAGGCAAGCGCAAGCACACGACGCACGCGCGCACGCAGCATGAGCACGTCACACACGCGAGGTGCAAGACCGAGCGAGCAACCTACTCGTGGTGTACCTTGGGTGATTCCAAAGCCGCCGGTTCATTTTTCACTCACAGTGCGATTGCACGGCTTTAAACAAATCGTAACCAACTTTCCAGCAGCTCATTTTAACGAAAAAGCTTTCTTTTACCAGACATGATTAATGCGGAGCCCTGAAAAAAAGTTTCAGCTCCGTGGACTCTCTTGAACTTGTGCAATTTGAACAGGAAGAAAGTAGTTCCGATTTTAGCCCGTTTTATAGCAATAAAATAATTCTAGACGAAAATGAATTGAAGGATAAGTCCTAGGTGGTTGCGGAAAGATTTTTCGAATCGATCTATGCTGCTTAAAATATCGGCAATTTTTCAGTCAACTAAAGTGGTGCATTCATTTCCTGGAGAATGTATAAAACCTAGATTATGTATACAATAGTTGAACCAGTTGTATCAAGCCATTGATTTCGCACTTTCGTTTCAGTCTGCAGTATCTGAAAGAAGTGAGGAAGAAACTGCTAGGTATATGCTGGTAGAGTTTGTAAAGCGTGGCCCGAAATCCGTCAAATCGGTTGACGTGGTGCCGAGTAAGTGGGTGTCGTTCGACCGCAAGAAAGCAAAACTCATATCCAAGTATATGAAACCACCGTATCAGGAGGAAGATTATCAATTAATTCAAACCCTAACAGCTGGGAATGCGGATGCACCGGAAGGATGGACGGATTACCCTGTGGTAATAAAAGGATATGCAGGTTTGCAGATTGCATTCTCTATCTGTTTTACAGTATACAGTAGAAATTTGTCACTCAAGGCAATCGCATTTTTTAGATACATACTCGAGCGCAGTGGCCAAATTATCGCGGCTAAACCATAACGAATTTGTCTTTACGCCGTATTCAAAGGCCGATCCCTCCGCAAAGGCCAAGGCAACGCAGTTGCGTTATAAAACGATGGCGCTTAAAGCGAAGCAGCATAAATTAAGGACAATGATACGCGAAAGTGAGGGACCATCGGTATCACCAGAAGCTAGTACTAAGCCAAATTCAAACACCCAAAAACGTATATATATTTTCCACAAAAAGTGTACACACGCTTTCTTCCTCCCTGTATGAGCAGAATCTTTCCAATTGATCAATTCCATTTACGGGTTTGATTGTAGCCTCACTTCCGCAAAGCTCACCGGAACTTACGCGGGAACCGTCAATTATGAAGACCCCATTAACGACGACCTCCAACGGCCCAATCCAATCCCGACGATTAGTATTAGGTTAAATATTTTAACACTTATAAGTCAAATTCGAGAAGAGCAAATCTTATGTGCCTATCAAGAAAATAGGGGAATCGTTTGCACTTTCGTTTTCTTTTCCCTTGGATTATCAAAAACAGCTACTACATTTTTAACATTATTTCACACATTTTTGTAGATGTAGAAAAAAGGAAGAAGGCGTGCCAAGGAGCTACTCCTAAAGCTCTCGTACAGACAACACTGGAGGAGCAGGTCCAGAGTGCGTAGGATTTCTTTTTATCAAGCATTAATAATAATTGTTTCATACATACCTATTAATTTCCTGTGCTGAACTCTATCATTTCTCTAGACATAGGTCGACGGTTGGACACTATGGATGCCAGACTCAAGCTGATCGAGGAGTCTAACGCTAATATTTTAGTCACTTTACGGCAACAGCACAGTCAATGCACCAAAGAGCAGGCCGTGAATTCTCCGTCGAGTTTCAATGAAACATACAGCACAGTTGCCATGCGAGAGTGTCACGCATTTGGAGCACCTGAATGAGGTGTTGAAGAGCAATCTGAAGTCCTGCCATGATTTGGTAATTGCAAATTAAGTGAAATAGCTAACGTCTCCATGAACCTTTAAATAACCGTCCTTTCTGCATAGTTTCATTTTCATTTGATGTTTTTATGCAAAATCACACTTTGTTTCCTCTTCTTCAGAAACAAATGCTCCGTTTCACTGTCGACGTGGGTCACGGCGTTTCTAGAGCGGCAAGCCGCATCATGAAATTTTTGGCAAAACGCGAGTTTGTCTTGAAACTCACAGCGCAAAAGCAGGTCCCTGGTAAGACCGTTATAAAGGGCACACCGGTCTTCGATATTATATCAAGTGAGTAAATTGAGTATATTTTTCCTGTCTACTGCCAATCCCTACTCCGATTAAATACATGATAGCTTTCTTTGTTTTTCTTTCAAGATTTGTTGCGGGATCTTTTTCCAGCGGAATCGGAGAAGAAAGTCTTTGCGGCTATTGGGGACGCAATAACCAACGCTAAAGATTGGGACGGATTCCGTAAGAAGAGGCAGTCGCAAGCCCAATAAACCAATAACAAATATCACCGGCTTCCTCACATTGATTCTCCCACACTGGCGTCCCACTTTAAAGCGCTAAAATTAATTAATATTTATACATCCCTTCGAAGCTAGGCCGCTCGATCGGGCGCTGGCTAGGGCGCCCGATCAGGCATTCAGACAGCTCCACTTCTCAGGGTAGCAGACATACATATGTTTGACATTATACATATTATACATAGGAATAATGTAAACAGTTACTCCGAGAACGTCTCGTTTCGCTGCAGATGAATTTTGAAGCACATAATATATTTCTCATTCCATCTCATGCAATCTATTGCATAAATTATTATAGCTATTTTCTAAAAATTCCTTTTTGCCCCATTCCTGTACTTCATGCAGGGGAAACTAATCGGAACTTAATAAAATTAAGATATATACTGCAGGCTGACAATAGAATCAAGATGCTTGGTTACAGTATATTAATAATACCGCAATTGCTCCTTGTTACAACAGCATTCGAATTTTCAAATTTGTTTATTATGGACTCCAAATTTACTACATTTGTCAAATTTGGCCGGGCTGCCTTGCGGAACGAAACATAAAACAAATAATAATGATAAAGAATTAGATATAGTGAAACTTGAATGAACATTACTTCATTATACATCTTAAGTATTTTACTTAAGAGAAAATTTGCATTTATGTATGTATCGTCGCGGAGTTTAACCAAAATTGGAAGAGAATGTAATACTTATTTGAATTAATAATCATGAAAGAAATTTCGGCCGATATAACAGATATAGTATTAATTATGTAGTCAGGGAAAAAACATTGACACCTAGCTAGGTTTGCTGGCGGTAGCTAGAGCTGCGAGCCGGGCATTCGTCGTGTATTTAGATTGGGGACAAGCGAGGTTCTGGTAAGGCTTGCCGGTTCGGTCCATGACAGGGACAGTAACCGGGCGCGCCCAGTCAGTTACTGGCCTGGCCCGATATGCCCGGTCATGCCCGGCCTGGGCCAGGCCAGTAACTGGGCGTGCCCGGCTCTATTTCTATCAGGGATACTACGCCAGGAACTTCTATTACCCAGTTTACAGCATTAGGATCTTTACTTCTTGTATTAAATTTTGTTATTGTCCCGTCATCATACTCTTTTTTAATTTCTTGAAATTGTTTTAAGTTTTTGTTCCACAAGTCTTGCTTTATGTTCTCTTTTGTTAATTTTTTATCAACATCAAATACTATTATTGAGGGTCCAAATTTTCTTGGTTTTTCCATTTTTAACCCTTTTGCTGCTAGACTAGGTATCGACATTATATTCCATTTTGAAAGATCTTCCGATTCAATGACTACTCCGTTATCTCTTATTTTTCTGATTCGTTTTATTTTGATTTCATTCTTAACAGGTTCTAGTATATCCATAATTTTGTCTTTTATAGTCTCACTCGTATCTGATTTATTTGTTTCACTCGCTCTAATTGTTACTGTTTCAGTATTATCATTTTCTAGTCGTTTTTCTTGTCTACTACAGACCGCTGAAGAATATGTTTTCCCCGCCATTGGCATGTTCTTTGTTTCGTTGCTTTTTACTAATTTGTCGACCATTTTTTCGGTAATTACTAAGTTCTCAACTGCCTTACTCTCAACATCACTGAATTTATTCAAAATAAATTTTATAGAAGCTTTACTTATTTTATTCACATCATTGAATAGAAACTCTTCAAGATCAGCACGAGTCTTCTTCAAAAACATTATTGTTTCATTTTCTTCGGTTCTGCTCTCTTGTTCATCCTGGGGATCCACCTCAGGGAGCTTTCTCTTTCGCTTAGTCGACATTCGAACGCTGCTCTCAGAACAAACTGAAGAGAGTGATCCCCTTCGGCTTGGTCCAGGAGCTGGCATCACCTGGGCATCCATGTCCATGTCTACGTCCTGAGGATAGACATCAACCTCCCGTCTGTCTAAATTAATTTTTTGAGTTAGGTTTTCTTGACCAGGGGTAGTCTTGGTCGGCACTTTTAAAGTATTTTCATTTTTAGAGTCCATTTTTCATGTTTGTTATGTTTTGTTTGGTTTTATGTGTATTTAATGTGTTTTGCTTGTTTGTGTAAGTATAAGTATGTATGTTTGTTTTGTGTGTGTATGTGTGTATGTGTATTTGTTTTAAGAATAAGTTCATGTTTGCGCGCGTGTAAACTCCGGGTTATTATTCAGCGAGAAAGCCAGGTCGACCCCCCGCAAAGCACTTCGGAAGCCGAAGCCTCCAGTGGCCTCAGGGTAGCCCCCCGCGCCATGCTGCAGGGACCCCTCCGGACGCCACTCGGCACTACAGCATGACGCGAGATTTTTCGTTCGCTGGTGGGACAGCCAGGCCGTGTCGGCTACACCGACCCGGGCCCCTGTACTATCGAACGGCCCGGGAGTGCCAGAACCCGGTTTATGCCCGGTACCCTCTGGCAGGCCCGCAACCGAGACCCCGCGGCGAACCGGCCCGTTAACCCCGCAGAACTGCCCAGAGTGTGTTTGTGTCAGGTGTGTATGCGTGTATTTGTGCGTGGTGAAGAGAGCTCGGGAACCCGTAGGGACGCTACTCCCCAGTGGTTGCACGCATCAGCCACCCCTGCGGGCAAGTAGATAGGGACAGTAAATGTCGATGTGTTTAACGTGCGGTTCTTGCTAAAAAGCCCTACCCACACGGCCCCCATGCGGGCGGGATTGGGATACGCCCAATCAGCGCGTCCCCGGGTAAGCGGGGACTACCAGTACGACGCCGGTGTGCAAGCATCGACGTCCTCACTGGTGGGAGCGAGGCCTATCTAAACCTCTACCAGCTAAGCGGGCTAGTACCCGAGCTGAGACCGCAGCTCACCTGTCGAGTCCGCAGGGCCCTGAACCACGAATGGCAGGTTCCCACAGACTCTAGCCTGCGATATAGGCTGGCAACCACTGCCCCCGCGATGGACCTACCCATGGTCGGGACGGGATAAATCCCGTGGGCGCCCGACCCCCGCGGTACCGGATAGGCATAGCTCCGGCCAGGTACTCGCATTCGCCTTCCGGCGAATGCTCCCAGTTTTCTGCCCTTGCAAGCAGCGGCACTGGTGAGCCAGCTCGGGTGCGTGGAGACGCTACGCTCCAAGCGACCCATACAGGGATCAGCCAAATGGCCTTTACCCTGTTGTGTCCCCCCTGCGCCCTCAGAACACCCATTCTTCATGCGTTCATCACATCTATGCCTCTCTTCCTTCTTTCAAACATACAGACAGCAAATTTACACAGCGATTCATACCTTTCCTTGCATTCCATCACACCACTCACATCCACACTACCATTCTCAGAACGAATCACACCCCATTCATCTAAGTCACGCAAGTCATCATACAACGGACAGTCAACCAAAACAAGTTTCCAATCCTCACAGTCAGCACCACACGCACATTATGCAGAATCAACCAAATTCCTATTGAATAGGAATGCATTCATACTACCGTGCCCAGTCAGAATAAAGCAAGCATACAGCGGTGGATCAAACAGAAGAGATCCTTCCGCAAATCGTACATCTCTAATAAACTCATACGTCACACGTCCTTTGCCACTAGTTTGCCATCTTCTCTGCCACATGTCATACAATCTGTCCTTCACGATTCGTCCACACACATCCCTACTCTTCCCGTACACCTCTTCGCTATTCACAATGTCGCCATCATCCAAAGTCACACCCTTCTTTATCCTGTATAAAACCCCACGCTTCTTACATTCTAGATCCCACGGTAAACTTCCCATTAACACTTGCATGGCATCCGTGGACACCGTGCGATAAACATTCAGACATGCACTCAACGCTACTCTCTGACACCTATTCATCAATTCGCGCGCATACCTAAATTGCATCAAATCATACCAAACACTCGCACCATACATAACGCACCCAAGAAACAGGCCCTTGTATATCACTTTCATTGCTCTCTTCTTCAAGCCCCATTCACTTCTCAAGACACGCCTCAGTTTGCCCACTACATTTGTGATCTTTGCTCTCATACTTTCCAGGTGTACTTTGAAGTGCATACCCTCGCTCATCCATATACCCAAGTATTTCACTCGCTCAACATACTTGATACCCTTGTCATACACTCGCACTATCGGTCGTCTTGTCCCAGCCAATCTTCCTTTCATTAACATCATAACGGTCTTGCTCTCAGAGACGCGCACACCGACTTTTTCACCCCATTCACTCACAATTCCCATATATGCCAAACCTTTGCTCTCTAGTTCCACTCTATTCTGGCCTTCCACCAAGATGAGAAGGTCATCCGCATAGGCGACTAGCTTGCACTGACGTCCCCGCAACGCCCACAAGAGTTCATCCATCATGAGGTTCCACATAAATGGACCGCAGATGGAGCCCTGCGGGAAACCGCGACGAACATCCTTCCATACACAATCATTCTAACCGGATACGCACACCTTCCTCTCTCTAAAATAACTTTGCCATAGCCCAATCTCCTCGCATCCAATCTCTCGCAACTTGTGAAGCACACCCATCCACTCAGGATTATCGAGCGTACCCATGAAGTCCACAAACACACCCAAAACATACTTAGCATTCGAGGTACTCACCAAATCCTTCACTTGAGACCACGCATCCTCTGTCGACTTACCACCCATAAAACCATACTGCCAGTCACACAACATATTTTCTATTTTCCGCTCCAACCTTTTGACCAACATGCTTTCCAGGACCTTACCCAGCACCGATAATAGGCAAATCGGCCTACACGATGCCGGATCCGATCGGATCTTATCTGGCGACTTTAGCAATATTACCAAACGCGCAGCCTTCCATGCAGCCGGGAAACAATTCGTACTCAGACATGCATTGTATACTCTGCTCAAACATTCTGGCAACGCTTGCCATACAGCTCTCAGCATTCTCGCACATATCCCATCCAACCCCGGTGCCTTCCTTATTTTCGCACGCTTCACAGCGGAATCAATCTCGCCCCACTCAAAACATCTCTCACTCACACATACTGCATCCAAATTATCTACGCCATTCATTTGTGCAGGGGAAAAAATTTTACTTAAAAGTTGTAATGTAACTCGCGGGGCGAGACAACTCCTCGCCTTCCCGTAAAGGAGTATCTCTCGCGAAATTAGAATTGGGGCTATAAGAGCCATCTATCGTATGGGAACGTTTCCAGCCAGGTTCTCGCTAAGCATTTGTAGCCAATCCTAACGCTTCTTGTATTTGCGCGAGACTATTAGCGTCCGTCAGGAGCGAGGGCTCCTGGTACCTTCAAACAACCGATTCAACTTCGCATCCCGTGGACCCGGCCTGGAGAGCTGAGCATAAGGAGCAGCAGCATCAGAAGGAACTCCAACGAGGGATTGGTCGTCTTCCTGGACGACTGGACGACCGCAGGCGCTCTTGTGGGTTCCAGCCGAAGAACAAGTATCTACGATGATCCGACTTCGGCGAGGAACATTTGGCGCGGGGCGACGGCCCTGGCGCCTGCTCGGCTCAGGGCACAGCGAGGACCACTAGGATTGGCGGGGACTTAGGGACCAATAGACAGGCCGGTTTTCGGGGACAAAGGGGTCGTAAGCGAACGGCTAGCGAAGCGCGTTAGGACCGGTACTCGTTGTAGAAGCGTGCGTGCGAGCAGTCGCAATCTTGAACTATCGGAATTAGCGCCCATTATCGAATATCGAGCTAGCGCCATAGAGAAGGAAGGAAGGACGAACGAGCGTACCAGGATTGTCTCCGTTCGAGAGTTATATTAGCGCCCCGGCTAATAATCAGATATTATCGGTAAGCGAATCTTGTACCGGCGGGCTTTTGCGTGAGACTTCCCTTTTGTAAGAAGTCTCAGCCCGATACTCGCTTCCTTTCCGCCCTCCTGGCGATTTCTGTTTTTTACGCTGACTGCAAGCGAATCTTGGGCTTTCTCGCGATTTCTACTTTGGTTTGTGCATGAAAAGGTGACCTTCCTGCAGGCTTATGTGCCGTCTACAACGGGCCACTCTCATTATCGTTATTATTGTCGAGCCCATTTGTTTCACTTCATCTATCGCGACATATTCGTGCAAACTATTTTCTGTTTAATTATCGCGATTTAGGCTCGTGCCGACCACCCGCGTATTGTAAATTTGCGACTTCTGCGACCGAATATCTGCTGCGTCATCACCTAACGGACGCGTGCCACGCACGAGCCGCAGTACACCAGCCTCGTGCGTCGCCTCTAATCTTTTTTTTGTCCAAGTATTCGAATATTCGAATAAAGAAACTATTGTCGCCTTTAATCGTTCTGCCTAGCTCTCTCGCCGAATCCACCTGCTCTCCTCGCATTCCTGACTAGCCTGGGAATCGGCCCGAGGATTTTCTTGCCGATTGAACTTTAGTTTCGCGTTGACTAAAACTTTCAGTAGTTTATCAATGTTGTTGGCACTCTGGTGCCTGGCGCCCAATTTCGCGTTTTCGTTCGGATTTTGGTTTAAGTACGAGTTCATTATTGTCGGAAGGACTTCCCGGCCGAAGTGTAGAGGAAGGGAGTGTCCACATTGCGCACGTTCCATCTTGCGCACACGTGGATTATTGGACACGGTGGAATTTGCGCACGTTGGAAGTTGACTCCAGTAGAATCAGGACACATTGGATATTGGACACATTGGAATTTGCGCACGTTGGAAATTTACTCCAGTGGAAGCAGGACACATCGACGGTGGAAGTTGTACACATCCCAGAAGAAACAGGACACACAGGATAACGCGAATAATGGAATTTGGACACAGTAGATGAAAAAGATGTGTACATTGCGACAGTATGTATTCTCAGAACACATTTAATTGAAAAGCAATAAATAACAGTGAAATAATTAATGACTGTCTTGGTAAGTTTAACGTGAGGCCGTATTGGCACAGAGGAAGGTGAGTTTGGTGTCTTGAAGGGGGGGGGGGGTCCATCTTTAGCCCTGAAACATTTCAACCGCAGAATTTTCCGATAATTGTTAATTGACAATGGCTAAATTCTACGTATGATTCTTGCAGAAATGTCTACACAGTATTTAGTGGCCAACTTCCACTTTCCATGTGGGAAGAGTCCACTGTGTCCTCTATACACTGTGCGCAGTTTCCACTTGTAACGATATCTTATGTGGGCAATGTCCAATGTGCGTTGTTTCCAATGTGGGCAATGTCCAATGTGCGCTGTTTCCAATGTGGGCAATGTCCAATGTGCGCAGTTTCCAACGTGGGCAATGTCCAATGTGCGCAGTTTCCAATGTGGGCAATGTGCAATGTGCGCTGTTTCCATGTGCGCAAGTTCCAAAAAAGGCCCGTGTCCAAAGTGGAACTTGCGCAAAGGAGACTCACTCTTAGAGGAATTGGGAAACAAAATAAATTAAAATGTAAAGAAAAGCGCCAAGTAGTTTAATGATCCAAAAATGGAATAGATATCACACAAGAAAGCCAAGTTTTCAATCAAAGATACCACACGTTAATTAATTAATTAACCTGCATCTCTAACTTTAAAACTTGGAATGTGCATACTTAATTACCAATCAAAAAATATTACTAGCATATGACTACCTTGACACAAATTTGCACATGCCAAGTTTTAAAATTTGAGATGCAAGTTAATTTAATTAATTAACGTGTGGTATCTTTGATTGAAAACTTGGCTTTCTTGTGTGATATCTATTCCATTTTTGGATCATTAAACTAATTGGCGCTTTTCTTTACATTTTAATGTATTTTGGGGGATTTCACGCCTTTTTGGTTGTTCATATTTTGAAGAAAAATACAATCGGACTGTACCACATTCATATAACCGTCATCATTGTTTTGACACATCACCAGTCATGGCATAACCAATGTGTCGGTATAAAACCATGTTATCTGCACAGCGCTCTGCAGCACTTCGCAGTGGTGCCCTCGCGTGAAACACGTGAGAGTAACATTTTTAGGAATTGTATTAATCCGGACGATGAAACTTTTAATCCGCTTTGCCTTTGCCACGAGAAAAATAAAAGAGGAAATTCATATCTCCGGAACGACTGGACCGATCCACATGATTGTTGGCTCATTGGATTCAGAAAAATCAACGATGAAATACAAAATTCTGAAATAAATTCTTGGGGCTCTAACTTTCGCATAAATCGAGGTGAAAGTTTGGTAACTAAGGATAACAGCTAGAGTTCGGGATAATATAGCCTCGGCTGTCGCGCGCCGGAGTGTAATATATATATATGGAGAGGGAACTTCTACTGGGCGCGAGACTCTACCGAGTCTCCTGATTAAGAGAGAAAGTAATTTCGAGTCGAGTCTCCATAAAAGTAAAGTAGAGACTGTCTTTAGTCTTGTGTCGTGCTTCCGTGTGTCCGTTTCTCCTTCCCGAATTTCTTCCGGCGAACCAGATTTCGCGGCCGGGAGAAATTCCTTTACAAAGTACATCCACAGTTTCACTCCACGTGCATGTCATGCGACCATTCACCTTCAGGCTACACAAGCTCTCTCTTTTCTTCTTCCCCATACATACCCTATATACATCCCCCCATGGGTCTCGGTTACCCGTATCCCCAACAAATTGCCTCCAACTTTCCTCTTTCATTCTGCAAATCTCTTTCTTGTATTGATCCAACATTCTGAGATACTCTCTCTTTCTCTCATTCAGTTGCAACCCATTCTTACAGCGTTCCTTCTGAAATCGTCGCCTATATCGCCGAACTTTACGCTTTATCCGTCCAAGTTCACTCGTCCACCACATTAACTATTCACGAACTCAATCACTGACGTCAGGCCTTCAAGCAGTTTCTCCGGGTCTTGTTCATCCGTTAGTTCTATTCCACTTGTCAAAGCTCTCTCTCTCTCTCTCTCTTAGATCATCGCAGTATCCTTCCCAGTCCACATCGCTCACTCGCCACATTCTCGCACACACATCCTGCCTTGTATCATCTATATTGCAATTCATACGTATCAGCAGCACGTTATGGTCTTTAATACCCCAGTCACTCTTCACCTGCCATTCAAATCGAACTCCCGTACATGCTGCACTCACCAGCGTCACATCAATATCACTCATTCCATTTGCACCACAAAACGTATACGATTCACTAGGTTCATTCAGCACTATCATGTCATTCATAATGATGCATTCCTCAAGTTTACGTCCACGCACCTCAGTCTCTCTTCCGCGGTTGACGCCCTTGCTAAACCACAAGGGGGACACTGCGTTCGCATCCATACCAATCAGCAGACGTTTCCCTCTCGCAACCTCACGCACACTCTCCATGTACTTCAGATACGGACCCGAATCTTGACCGAACTGGCAGTACACAGACACCACAAACATCTCACCAAAGTCACCTTTTAGCCAGACACAGATCCCAAACTCATTCGTGCACTCACTTATGCACATAGCATCTATACCCCTATCATTCACAACGATTGCTGCCTTGGCAGCACCCTGTTCCCATTCAAACACATCCATACACAGCGGAATCCCACGTACGCAGTCATCTCTCACAAACGGCTCTTGAACCAAAGCCACACTCACACCTCTGCTAAGCATTGTTTCGGCTAGATCACACATCACACCAAAAGATCTCTGACAGTTGCACTGAATCATCATGATTTCTCTTTCACTCGTCATTAATTCTTGCTCTTTCTCTCGCTAGCGCTCTCACATACTCAGGACATTTTGTCGAAACAACCGAATGCTTACATTCGTTACCTTTCATTTTGCAATTCCTACATACACAATCCTTCTTACAATCTTTCATGATGTGTCCAGCGTCACCACATTTCTGACACAATCGTTCATTCACACTGCATTCACGCATCATGTGCCCAAATGCAAAGCATTTGTAGCACCGTATCACACTCTCATACGCTTTTACCTTGTAGGAATTCCAATTCACATAGACTCTACCCTCCAGGCATAATACTCTTTTAACCGCACTCGGAACTTCCAGGATAACATTTCCAACTGTTGCACCTTTCTTGCTCGCTCTGCTAACGATTCGCACACGCTCTTTGAATTCGACACATCATATAAAATTACCTTCGGGCCGATTTTCCTCGGTAGATCAACCCCCAGTCCACTTGCATCAAATTTTGGGCAATCACGCAATTTCTTTAACTCGCCTTCAGAAACAGTTTCAATTGCCACCCCTCCATTCCGGGTCATACGCACCGCTTTCACACGTACATTCAATTCTTTACTTATATTCTTCATCACCCTATCCTTCACTTGCTCACCAGTCAGCTTCTCATTTACATTCTTAGGCTTCACCACCACCCCATATGTCCTGTCTTTCACTCCTCCACTCATACTAGGGGCGCACATCGCCCCACTCCTACCAGGCGCTCCTACCACACTAGCATAACTGACATTCGTACCACTCGCACCTCGCACCACATTCGTACCACCAACAACACTCTGACTCACACGACGTTCCTCTAGCTTACCCTCTAACCGCTCATTCTTACATATCATTCGCACCAATTGTTCCTCATACTCACTAACGCAACCAAGAATGAAGTCACTTACGGACTTCGACACACGATTCGCATCATTCAGCACAAACTTTCGCAGCTTACACCCAATAGCTTTCATGCACGCGACATCATTCGTATCCACATTCTCAACATCGCACTCTTTCGACTGCTTTTTCCGCTTGCCACTCCCACTCATCACACTGGCTCTATTACTTATTGAGTCGCTTCTGTCGCGATCAGCAGTCTCAGCGTCACCTCGGTGGGCTGAGGACCCACCCTCCCTCTCTCCCTCATCCACCTCCATCCCATCACCCCCCACCCCCCAAAAAGAAGTACGATTCATTTTTAGTCCCACGAGTTGGGTCGTCTAGAGGTCACCCCGGAGTTTACGCCCCAACTCCGGGGAAGGCTCAATACTCAGGAGGGCGCCAGGTATCCTGAGGGGGTCGCTTGCTGCTGGACTTCGTTCCAGCCACGCATCTCATCACCGCGCAACATAGCTTGAGATTGGGGGCATTTTTATAGAGGTTGCCGTCCTCGCAGCCCGGCCGCTTAAGGCAAGGCCCCCGGTCCCGGTGCCCGCAAAGTAACGCCGCCACGCCCTGCGACGCTTTTGGAGCAGAGATCGAGATTACGGTATTAGGAGACGGATGGCGCTCATCCGCCCCCGGCTCAGGTACCCCGGGTTCACCAAACCCGTACTGTGAATGTCCAAGGACATCCGCAGCCCGCAGCCCCTGGGGGGAAGTAGATAGGGACATTGTCCTTTAACCCGTTGTTCCCATAAGGGCGGGGGAGTTTAAGGTCTCGGCTCCTTGCATATGCATATCCAGACCCCCCCACGGGGGGATGGGATTGGGATCACGCCCAATCAGCGGGATCAGTTGATCTACCAGTCACACCCATGTTCAAGCATTTTAAAGGTGCAGGTACTGGCAGGCCGAGCGTCTATCCCCGCTCTACCAGACTAAGGAAGGCTGGTTCCCGAGTTGGTAGTACGCAACTCACACGCCAGGACCCAGTTGCCCAGGTCCTTACCCCAGCATACGGGGTTAACCACTTCCACCACGATGTTCCGAACTCAAGGAGTCAGGACGGCGCCTAGTCGCCGCGGGCACCTGACACCCATGGTACCAGCATGCGGATTAACTGGTGGAATCTATCGTGACATCTTTAAATGCCACTCCCAGTGTAGAGTCCTGAACCTCCGGAACCGGTCGTCCAGCTCGGGCACCGACTGCTCGCCACTCAGCCTAGTGCCGTCATAGGAATCGGCCCCCCTGCCTGGTCAGGGGGAACCTTTAAATTTACCTACCCCGTCACCCCCTGGGTGAGTAGATAGGGACATTGAGTGTGGCGCAGCAGGGGGGTCTAACCCCGCCCGCAAGTCGTACCGAGGCTCGTCGCCTATAAACAACATAACGCACAATGCATCCACTACCCAACTACGTCCGTCGTTGTACTGAGTCAAGGTCCAACCAGCAAGGGAAATCAACCCTTCTATGAGCACTCCAGTTATTAGCAAAATGCGTGCCACCACACACGCATACTGTAAAGGAGGGGCCGCAGCCACTTGCTCTCGCTCAAGGCAACTTGGGCACGTTAAGTTTATAAACAATTTAGCGTTGACCCGCCTTGGCCGAAGTAGATAGGGACATACCTTGGAAATATATTTTGCGTGCATTACCCGCTCCGAGAGCCCAAACTGCACGACCCCCATGGGCACGGGATTGGGGTACGCCCAATCAGCGCGTCCCTGCTCGCGCGGGGACTACCAGTAAGCTGTCAGGTTGCAGGGCCTGACAGCAGACCACTGGTGGGGCCGAGCTCCTATCCTCGCTCTACCGGTTAAGCAGGCTGGTACCCGAGCTGGATGTGCGCAGCTCCCCCGCCGAGACCATTGCTGGCCCCTAGCCAGCATGTAGGTCTACACCACTGCCCCCGCGACGGTCCAACCCAACGACCGGGCCTGGGAGTTATCCCAGGGGGCGCCCGATCCCCGCGGTACCAGTCCTGATCACTGGTTGGATCTTCGTAGCTATGCTACTTCCAGTTGGACTGCCCTGCAGCACTCCGGCACTGGTCAACCAGCGCTTTGAGTGCGTGGAGTCGCTACGCTCCAAAGGACCACAGGGATCAGCCACACGGCCTTTACCCTGCTGTATCCCCCCTGCGCCCTCAGGCACCTGGTCTGACTTACTCCTGCATGCTTTTCCTCCTCTTAAAGGCATTCTCAGAAAACTTACACAAGCATTCATATGTTTCCTTGCATCCTATCACACCAGTCACATCCACACTACCATCCGCACGTACTGACACACCACATTCAGGGAGGTTCCTCAAGTCATCATACATCTTACACTCTATGAACACATGCTTCCAGTCTTCACATTCATCTCCACAGATACACGACTCGCTCTCTACCAATTGCCGCTTAAATAAAAACGCATTCATGCTCCCATGACCAGTCATAATAAAACCTGCATGCAACTTCAAATCAAAGCCAGCACAGCGACCTGCAAATCTAACGTCCCTAATAAATTCGTACGTCACCCGCCCCTTGTCTGTCTCATTCCATCGCGTATGCCAGATATCATGCAATCTTTCATTCACAAGCCCCTTGTATTCTCCTTCGCTCATATCTCTCACCTCATCCACAGTTACGACATCATTCACTCCTAAAGGCAACGCATTCTTAATTCTAAAAACACTATTTCTCTTCAGGCACTCCAGGTCCCACGGGAGACCACCCATTAACACCTGCATATCTTCCGTGGACACCGTTCTGCAGACATTCAGACATGCACACAGGGCCACTCGCTGACACCTGTTTACTAAGTCCCTCGCATACTGATATTGGAGAATCTCGCTCCACACACTCGCTTCATACAAAACACTCGCAGCAAATAAACCTTTATACAGCACACGCACAGCTCTCTTCCTCAGACCCCATTCCTTCCTTAACACTCGTCGCATTTTTCCAACCACATTTACCAATTTACGTCTCATATTCTCAAGATGCACCTTGAAGTTCATGCGTTCACTCACCCAGATACCCAAATACTTCACTTCAACCACGTACTTCACACGCTTCCCATTCACAACCACATTCGGACACCTTGTACTCATTTTTCCTTTGAAAAGCATCATCACAGTCTTCTCCTCGTTCACGCTTACTCCAACTCGTTCACCCCAGTCAGTTACCATCCTCATCCATTTTGTACCTTTTCGCTCTAATTCCACTCTGTTCTCTCCATTCACTAACAATAACAGATCATCCGCGTACGCGACCATCTTACAGCCGTCCCTTTGTAACCGCCACAACAGTTCGTCCATCATTAGGTTCCAAATGAATGGACCACAAATGGACCCCTGCGGGCAGCCGCGTAGGACATCCTTCCACACCACCTCGTTTGCACCAACAACACATACTTTTCGCTCACAAAAGTAGCTTTCCTAAAGCCCAAGCTCTTCACACCCAACCTCCCGCAGTTTCTCAAGCACTCGTACCCACTCAAGGTTATCAAATGCACCCCTGAAGTCCACAAATATGCCCAACACATACTGGCAGTTTGACTCATTCACACAGCTTTTGACCTTATCCCATGCATGCTCTATCGACAGACCACTTTTGAACCCATATTGCGACTCACACATACTGTTATTCACCCTTTTCTCAAGCCTTCTCACCATCATTCGTTCCAACACTTTTCCAAGCACAGACAACAGACATATCGGTCTGTATGATCCAGGATCCGATCTAACTTTCTCTGGAGACTTCAGAAGTATTATCAGTTTCGCACTCTTCCATTCTTTCGGGAAAGAACTTGTATTCAAACACAGGTCATACACTGCCATTCGGGAATCACCCGCCAAATCACTCTCAACATCTCTGTACAAATTCCGTCCATACCAGGCGCCTTACGTAACCTCATGCTAAGCACAGCACGTTCACACTTTCTTTCCAGGGATTAGTCACCACGTCGTTCACTTTCATACAGCTCAATTTCTCAGTCCTCCGTTTACCCATACATACTCTATACACATCACTCCATGGCTTGCGATTGCTAGTTTCGCTGACGAACTGTTTCCAGCTCGCCTCTTTCACCTTACATATCTCGCTCTTGTATTCACTGACGGCATATCTATACTCATCCTTACTGCTATCACAGTCACGATTCTTACCCCTATCGCGCTGGTATGCGCGTCTACACTTTCGCACGTTTTTCTTGAGTCGCTCCAATTCGTCCGTCCACCATACCAATTTTTTTTACCGATTGCTTCCTACCCTTCTTCATTCTTCGATCATTCGTACTTGTGATCCAGGCCACCACGTGCTCAACCAGCCTTTCGGCATTGTTCTCATCCATTAAGGCATCCCCTTTCTCCTAAGCCAACTCTCGTAAATCATCCGCATACTCCTCCCAGTCAACACCTTTCCACACCCATCGTCTAGCACCCGCATCCATGCTCTCGCGCACGCTATCACACTTCACGCGTATTAATAACATATGGTGGTCACTAATACCACGCTCTTCCATCACCGTCCATTCAAATTGGCATCCCACACATGCTTCATTGGCAAGGGTGACATCAATGTCGCTCTGCCCATTCGGACCACTAAATATATACCACTCACTCGGTTCATTCAATACCATTATCCCATTTGCAACAATCCATTCTTCAAGTATTCTGCCACGCACATCCCTCGCCGTCCCCCTAACAGCACCCTTACTAAACCACAGGGGAGACACCGCATTCGCATCCATACCGAAAATCACACGTTTACCTCTTACAACCTCACGCACCCTGTCCATATACGCCAGATACGGCGCGATATCCGCACCATGCTGACAGTACATGGACACTACACACATCTCACCGAAAACTCCCTTCAGCCACACACACACGCCATGCTCATTTGTGCACTCCAGTACACTCATGCATTCAACATTCCCATCGTTTACAACGACCGCTGCTTTAACAGATTCACCTTCACAAATAAATACATTCATGGCCAACGGTAGGCCTCTAACCATCCCCTCTCTCACATACGGCTCTTGAAGCAATGCAACACTCATACCATGCGCACACAAGACCACACTCAGATCACACATTACACTGTAAGCCCTCTGGCAGTTATATTGCATCACATTTAGCACACTATCAGTCGTAACTGATTCGTAACTTCTCTCTCTGCATGGCTTTCACATACTCCGGGCACTGTTCCGACAGAACCGAGTGGTCGTACTTATTGCCTTTAATTTTGCAATTCCTGCATACAATCTCTTTCTTGCACTCTTTGGCTAGATGCCCACTTTCACCACACTTTTGGCACAGTCTATCTTTCTCAGGACATTCCCTCATCATGTGTCCAAATGCATAGTATTTGTGACACCTCAGTACATTAAAAAATTCTTTCACCTTGAAGGCCTTCCAATTGACATGCAACCTATCTTCTTCACTTATAATCTTTTTAATTGACCCAGTAACTTTCATTATAATATTACCCTGCGTTGCACCTTTTTTACTATTTCTGCCAACAATCCCAACACGTTCTTTAAATTCACTTTCAGTCATATGCCTCTTTAAATTTTTAGCATACACCTGATCCATAAACTCGTCATTCGTCAATTCATTGTTCACATCATACACTATGAGCTTAGGCCCAATCTTTCTTGGCACCTCAACTTTCAGCCCTACCTCACAAAATTTCTGACACTCACGCAATTTTTTCGCTTCATTCGCACTTGCAGTCTCTATCGCAACTGCGCCGCTCCTAGTTTCATGCACAGCTCTCACACGTATGTCCACCACCTTACTAACTTCACGCATCACTCTTTCTTTAACCTGGTCACCATTCATTTTTGCATTCACATCAATCGGCTTAACTATAACCGCACACTCATGGGATTTAACACCCTTAACTACTGGCACTCTACCACCACTTACCGCAGCACTCACACTTGGCACTCTCACTCCTCTTTGGGCAGCCACACGCGCGTAGCTACAAGCTACGTCGCGTACTCCACTAAATACATTCACACTGGCATGCCTTTCACATTCATCAATTTTTCCTTGCAGCCGCTCATTCTTACTTATCAGTCGCATCATTCTCTCTTCATACTCATCCACGCAATTTAAAATGAACTCACTCACGCTCTTAGACACACGGTTAGCGTCCGTAAGAATGAACTTACGAAGTTTAACCCCAATTGCGCGCATGCCAGCCAAATCATCTATCACACATTCCTCACTCACATTCACAACTTCAGTCCTCTTCCTCTTCCCACTCACATTGCTCGCAACACTGCCCATTGAGTCACTTCTTTCTCTAGAGAACCCAGTCTCAGACTCAAAGTCCATGCCACCGGCGGACGACGCCCCACCCACCTCACTCCCACCAGCCCTCCCTTCCTCTCTACTACCCCCCCTGCCCCAGCATTTATATTTGTGATATTTATTTTTGGTCCCACGAAACGGGTCGATCAGAAGTCACCCCGGAGCTTACGCCCTAACTCCGGGGAAGGCTCTTTACTCAGAAGGTCGCCAGGTATTCTGAGGTTGGTCGCTCTGTGCTGGTCTCCCCCCCCCCCAGCCATGCATCCCATCGCCGCGCACCATAGCTTAGGATTATGGGGCATTTTTATAGAGGTTGCCGTCCTCGCAGCCCGGCCAATTAAGGCAAGGCCCCCGGTCCCGGTGCCCGCAACATACCGCCGCCACGCCCTGCGACGGTTACAGAAGCAGACACCGAGATTACCGTATTCGGAGACGGATGGGGGCTTATCCGCCCCGGGCTCAGGTACCCCGGGTTCGCCAAACCCGTACTGTGAATGCCCAAGGACATCCACAGCCCCTGGGGGAGTACATAGGGACAGAATAGTCGAAAGTTTAACATGTAGTTCCTGCCTTTCGGCCCAACCTACACGGCCCCCATGGGCGAGGGATTGGGGTACGCCCAATCAGCGCGTCCACGCGCGAGCAGGGGCTACCAGTATGACGCTGGTGTGCAAGCACCGACGTCCTCACTGGTGGGAGCGAGGCCTATCCACACCTCTACCAGCTATGCAGGCTAGTGCCCGAGAGGAGACCGCCGCTCACCCGTCGAGTCCGCAGGCCCTGCACCCCGAAGGGCAGGTTCCTCCGAACTCTAGCCTGCGATGTAGGCTTTCAACCAGCTGCCCCCGCGATGGACCAACCCATAGCCGGGACGGGATAAATCCCGTGGGCGCCCGACCCCCGCGGTACCGGATATGCATACCTCCGGTCAGGTACTCGCATCCGGCATACCGGCGGATGCTCCCAGTTTGCTGCCCTTGCAGGCAGCGGTATTGGTAGACCAGCTCAGGCACGTGGAGACGCTACTCTCCAAGTACCACATCAGGAATTGACCGAAGTCTTTCAACCTGCTGCGGCACCCCTGCGTCCCCAGGCACACCTTTCAGTCATTCAGATACATTCTCACCTTTCTCCTCGCAAACACACATTCCGCAAACTTGTAAAAACTTTCATACGTTTCCTTTCGCTCTAACACACCACTCACATCAATCACGCCTGCATCATTTATTCTCACACCAAATTCTTGGAGGAATCTCACATCTTCGTACATCACACAGTCGATCAGTACATGCATCCAATCCTCCTTCGCGGCACCGCAGTCGCACGCTTCAGATTCACTCAAATTCCTTTTAAATAAGTACTCATTCAGGCTTCCATGTCCAGTCATCAAATATCCCACGCTCAAACTAGGATCAAATTCGATGTTGTTTTCCGAAAATTTCACGTCTCTAATATACGCATACGTTACTCTACCATTCACACTTACGTTCCACCTTTCCTGCCATTTCTCATACAGTCTTTCGCTCAAGATTTTCTCACAATCACTTTCACTTAGTCCTCTAATATCCTCTTCATTCAGAATATCGTCCTCATCAAGACTCATTCGCTTCTTCATCTTAAATTTCACACCAGGTTTCATACATTCCAAGTCCCATGGCAAACCACCCATGAGGACTTGCATGGCTTCAGTCGAGACAGTTCTGCAGACTCTCAGACAAGCATACATCACCACACGCTGACACCTATTCATAATGTCCGTTGCATACTTAAACCTCATGCTATCACACCAAACACTCGCTCCATACATCACGCTGGGAATAAACAGCCCCTTGTATATGATTCTCACAACCTTGCGCTTCAGACCCCATTCTTTTCTTAACACTCTACGCAGTTTGCCAACAACACTCACAATTTTCTCTCTCATATTCTCCAAGTGTACTTTAAAATTCATTATCTCACTCATACCTATACCCAAGTATTTCACTCTCTTCTCGTACTTAATAACTTTCCCATCCAAACATACCCTCGGGTTCCTACTATCAGCCATTTTCCCTTACATAAGCATAACTACTGTCTTTTTCTCAGATACTTCCACCCCCACTTTCTTGCCCCACGCACTCACTAATTCCATGTACGAAGTTCCCATTCGTTCCAATTCATTTCTATTATTCCCTTTAATCACCAATAACAAATCATCCGCATATGCAACAGTTTTACATTCACACCTTTCCAGATTCCACAAAAGTTCATCCATCATCAGATTCCATACCGTAGGGCCACTAATAGAGCCCTGTGGACAACCACGTCTTACGTTCTTCCATACCTCTTCGTTCACTCCTCTACATTCCCATCTTTAAAATAATCCATCCTGTGAGGGGAATTCCTGGGGAAAGAGTCCCCGAGGCTTGGCCGCTCACAAGGGTCTCCTGATCGTCCCGAGCCTCGTCTCCGTCGTCGCCCTGAAATTCGCGAAGCGGGCGCCACGCCCGAGAGGGCCGAATTAATATGCTCCGCGCACGGGGACGGCTGTCCCGAGGGAGACGATCGGCACGTCTGCCTGGCCTCCTGGCTGGTGTCCTCCCGGCTAGCAGCAGGGAGCGGGCGTGGAGTTCCTACTGGTGGGGAAACGGGGGTACTAGGTGGTTGAAGGCGAAACGCGGACTCCAATTTGTCGAGATTTATTTCTAAGATCCTAAAGATCGAGCCTATGAGTGGCTCGAGGCCTCGGCTTTCCCGTAGCCGCTTACAATCTACGTTAACCTAGATGAGTGATGCGCGCGCGGTGGGTAACTTAGCCTACGATCTTACTCTTTAACGCATCGACAAGTCCGGTCGACAGAAGGTCGGTCGTTCCGGTGTCGGGTACCCCGCTAGCTGCGTGGCACACGTCCGAACAATGGCGGTGGTATGCGTCGTCGGTGGACGCGCCGCTTCTGGCTGCCCGAGGCCTTACAGTTAAACTTAAGCTACGCTGACTCCTGGCGACTAGACGAGTCGCCCCAAGGGAACCCGAGATAGGGGAAGGCTATCCCCCAAGGCCATCGAACTAGGCGGAATCACGACCGGTACCGAGACACCACGGGAAAAGGATTGGCGTACACATAGGGGCGCGCAGGGCTTACCGGGATCTAAGTTGGTCGGCCTCAAGCCTCCTCTCCGTCGGGCTTTCTCGTCTCCGGGGTCCGCTCGGGTCTCGGCCGACGCTATTACGTCGACGATGCTCCTCAGGGTCTCCGGCTCGTCGCTCGTCCTCACAAGAATCTCTCACAAATCGAAATTGGACAATAGCTCAGAAATCACCGTACGCTCGCACGTAAGCAGTCGCTACAAGAGTGACGAGCCGGCACGCGTTCCCTAATTCCTTGCCCCGCGCGCCGCGCACCCTCCCCTGGACCTGCCTGTCCTTTATATGCCGCGCCGTCTCGAGGGTTGACCGGGCGTCTTAGCGCGCCTAAGACACCCGATCCTGGACCTTGACCCGCGTCGGTAAGGCAGGGCCCGCTGTACGTCGCCGGGCCTCCTTCTACGCTCGGCAACTCCCAGGCTGTGCTTCGGCCCGCTCGCCCGCTCGTACTTGTAAGAGCCTCCTCCTCGGGAGCCTCACGCTCTACAGCTCTCGTCGGCTTTGGGTGCTCCTTTGCTCAGACAAGACATGTCCCTATTCCCCTCGAGGTCGCCTCAACTAATAGATTCCCTGTTGAGGACTCGATGCCCGAAGGCAAGTTAGTATACGCAAAATTGGCCTAGGGGTTCCACTTGGAGCAACGGCTGTTCGGATAGCGAGCTTACGGGCTGAGTTGCGCCTTGGCGCGAGCGACGAGTGGGACGGCTAGTGACGGGGCAGACGGCCCCGTTACATCCTCCCCTCCCTGGCACGAGCCTCCGGCTCGCCACCTCGCGCTCCCTGTGTGCCCGCGGTCTCGATGCCGTGGCTCCAAGTTTCACCAAAATAAATAAACGAAATAGATGCACAAGTTCGACGGCGTCCTCGGCCCATGGCCCACGTGGACGAGGATTCCCTGTCGCCAGGGTCTAACTACGCACTCGGACGGACAATACAATGGTAGGACGGCACTTATCGACTAGATGTCGAGGTGCCCCAGGTACGATGACTAGAATGGTGGGTTGACTAGGTGGTTCCCCTATCAGGTAGGACGGGAGCGGCTGTGTTGACAGGCGGAGGTTAGGTCGGCGCTCTTGCTAGCGCGTCGGGCGTCCGCTTGTCTCCAGCTCTTCGGGTGTCTTCGGCCGTAGCCGCGATGTTTCGGCTGCACCGGCTTCGCTCGTCGGTCGGTGCTTCGTGGTGGGGCGGCCCGACGCTGTCGCGCGTCGGGCGCGTTCGGTGGGGATTGGCAGCGCTCGGCCAGCGCGGACTTCTCGGCTGCCGACTCCCCAGCTGATCCTCTTCGGCCTCCCTGCCCCGCGGCTCCTCCCGCCACGGAGCTGCTCGCCTGGACTCCGTGCGTGCTCCGCTGGATTCAGGAACTGCGTGCACTCTTCGGTCACGTGCGTGAGTGAGCGGTAGAGTTTTTAAAGTTCTACCACCTACCCATCTGCGAGGGCTTGGCCCGAAAGCCGGTGTCGTGGGCCCTCGCTCTCCCGGATCCGCGGATGGTCGGCGGTCCTCCCTAGGCCGCTTTCACTTGGCGGCCTCCCCGATCGCGAGCCCCGCTGCCATTGGGCTCGCCGTACTCCCCCGGTCGACGGTTGCTTCGTCGACCTCTCCTAGGTCCCTCCCTGGGCCTGTCTACAGCAGGAACTGGCCGGCCTGCGCTTCCTCCGCGAGCTCCCTCGCCATGCAGGCCTGGTCGGCGGATAGCGCGTGCCAGGGTGTGCGGCGGTACGGGCATGCCGCGGTGTCGGCGCCCTGGTGGCCGCATCGACGGCAATAGGGTCGCCGGGCTGGCTCTCGGCAGCCGGCCTGTCGGTGGCTGGTGCGCCCACACCTACAGCAAGAAACCTGCCGCGCCTCCTCCACCGCTTCGTCCGCCGGCACTCCCGCGAGGACGTCGGCGGGGGTAAGCCCCAGCTGCCGTAGGGCGTCCCGAGCGAACAGTCGGCGGCGGTCCGCCTCATCCCGCTTGGCCCTCGCGGCGGCTTGGGCCTGCTCGGTCTGGTACTGGGCCTGCAGGGCTCTGAGTTGGCGGAGCTCCTCCTCCTCCTTCTGGAGGCGCGCCTCCCGGCGGCCCTCTTCTTTGGCCCACTGTAGGGCCCGGGCCTCCTGCTGGAGCTGATGCTCCCTTCGGGCCGCGGCGAGCGCCCTTGGGCCCAATCCGAGCCAGCCTCCAGGTACTTTTTCGCCTCGAGGCTGCTAGCTTCCTCCACCTTCCGGGCGTCGTAGAACCGGCGGAGGTCCTGCCAGCCCTCGGCTACGCCGACCCAGGTGTCGGCATCGCCCGGCTCGGCGAGCCCCAACCAGGCCTGGTGCGGCTCCAGCATCCCGACCTCGGTCGCGGGTGGTGTTGAATCCTAGGGTAGAGGGGCAAGGGGGAACCACACAGATAATTGCTAATCTACCACCCTCCTTCCCGGGTCAAACAAGAGGGAAACGATAGGAAAAATTTCTCCGTGCCTCGCTCGGTCCGTCATTTAGCGACATACGGCTTAAGGTCTTGGACGTGCACCACGCCCGCTGGTTTCCCGTCCGTCGTCTAACACTCATAGACGACAGGGGAGCGGACCTTGGAGATCACGAAAGGCCCATGAAACTTGGTTGTTAGTGTAATGCAGGAGGCAGAGTTGCGTTTTTGACTTTATTCGTGGAGGTACAAAGAGTGACTGAGATTCAGTGAGGCTGCGACTGACGACGGTCCCTTGGGCCAGTGCCCTGGTTGTCGCTAGCCGCTCGAGTAGGGGGCGCGATAAGGGTCCTAGGCGTCAGGCTTCCTAGAACCCTTACGGTGCGTTACACTCCCCCCTCCTTACAGAAATTTTGGCACTCCGTGCCAATGTTGGGGAGTGTATAATATGGGTAGTTTGTGGGTGGGACCGATGGTTGGGCTTATGTTGTAGATGTTGTCTTGATGGTGTGGTGGTCGTGGTGAGGTTGATGGTAGCTTGGTGAGTTCGGTGATCCTGGTTGATTTGGTGGTAATCTGGTTGGTTCGGTAATAATCCTGGTTGTGGTTGGTTTGGTGGTCCTCGTTGTGGTCCATATATGTTTGTATGGCTCAGTGGGATTTGGCTAATCAATGGTTATGTATGTTTTTTTCAAGAATGTAAAACACCTGTTCTGATTATAAAATATATTTTAGTGAAGCGAAGCAATATAAAAAATAATACAAAAGATAGGTGTATGTATATGTATATATATATGTGTTTATAACCTAATAAAATGTTATAAAAAGGTGTTTGTGTCTTGCGTGTGTGTACTTAATAGCTAATAGGAACATTGAATACGTGAGAAAAAAACTATGGTAATAATAATGGTAATAATAGTAATTTTTTTAAGGAGGGGGGAATGCGTTACGTACCGTAGGGAGGGCTTGCGCTCCTCCCCGTGTGTGGGACTCTCCCGGGCCGTAAAACAGACCCGGGCCTACCCACTAAACCCCCCTCCTTAGGCTCCTAGCAGCCACCCCGGAACCGCCGTATGGCATTACTTCGGGGTGGCGCCGTTGTTTCTCTGGGGCTAAGCCCCGCCGGCGTCTAAATCAGCCTTTTTTCGGAGAAGGACAGACTTGGTGAAGGCTGACACCTTCAACCAGGCCTCGGGACTCTTCAACATAATCCCAACTATAGTGTCGGGAGTTATGTCTCCGAGCCCCTCCGCCAGCCTGTCCCTCTCCGGGCTCCATTTCCCACACTCGAAGAGAGTGTGGAGGACACTGTCCGACCGGGAGTCGCAGTAGACACAGCCAGGGTCCGCTACCTTCCCCATCTTGTGGAGATAGGCGCGGAAATAGCCGTGCCCCGTCAGCATTTGGGTGAGGTAATAGTCAACCTCGCCATGCTGACGGTAAAACCAGGCTTCCAGACGAGGGATTAGCCTCGCTGTCCACCGGCCCCGCGACTCCCGATCCCACCTCTCCTGCCACGCTCCGAGGGAGCACGACCTGGCCTGTTCGGCCGCTCCCGCCCTACCCAGAGCAGCCTGCTCCTGGTGGACGAACCTCCGCTCCTGGGCGAGGAGGTCAATGGGAATGACCCCCGCGACCACTAGGACTGCTGGCTCCGAGACCGTGCGGTACGAGCTCACAACGCGCAAAGCGCCTCTCCTCTGTACGGAGGCCATGCGCTTGCGATACTTCTCGTACCGCAGTGCGTCGGCCCAGATCTCCGCGCCGTAGAGCATCACCGACTCGGCAACGCGCAGCAGCAGCCGCCTCTTGCAGGGCCCGGGACCATCTACGTTGGCCATGACCCTGCTCAGCGACGTCACCACTGCGGCCGCTTTGTCGGCTCTGCCCCTGATAGCCTCCCAGAAGTTGAGCCGACAATCCAGCTCAACCCCCAGGTGTTTCACGGCAGCCTTCGTCTGGACCGAGACTTCTCCCACCCGCATCTCCACGCTGAGGGGGATGCGTTTCTGGGTGAGAAGAACGATCTCGGTTTTCGCCAAGGCCAGCTCCAGTCCGTGGTCGCTCATCCAGGAGCGGACGCGACGCATCACCTGGTTGAGTCGCATCTGTGCCGCATCCATATCTCTCGCGATAATGGTGGCGGCTACGTCATCTGCGTACCCAATCAGGGAACAGCCTTCGGGCATCTCCAAACGTAGGATCCCGTCATATGTAATGTTCCATATGTCCGGGCCCAGTATGGAGCCCTGAGCTGCGCCCGAGGAAAGCTCCTTCTTCGTCGGACCATCGTCGGTGGTGTACGCGATGAAGCGGTCCTTCAGATAATCTCCAATTATGCGGAGAAGGTACTCGGGTACCTTGAAGTCCCGCTCCATCGCGCACAGGGCGTCTGCCCACCTCACCGAGTTGAACGCGTTCTTGACATCCAGGGTTACCAGCAGGCACACGGGACGGGAGAAGTGATTCCCCCGCTCCGTGGCCCTGGCAGCCTCGACAACCTCCTGGATAGCGTGCATCGTCGACCTCCCTTTCCTGAATCCGAATTGCTTCGGGGAAAGGTCTCCGGCGGCTTGGACGGCCGCCTGGAGGCGAGGTCGCAGCAGCTTTTCCAGGAGCTTGCCGGATGTATCCAGCATGCACAGTGGCCTGAAAGATGACGCCGTGCCTGCTGGTCCCTTGCCTTTGGGGATGAGTACAAGGCGCGCAGTCTTCCAGTGGGAGGGAAAAATTCCCGCCTTCAGACAGGCGTTGTACACGTCCAGCAAGGGCCCTGGATTGCGTTCAACTGCGATTTTCAGCACCTCTGCTGGAATCCCGTCCGGTCCTGGGGCTTTCCCGCTCTTCATGGTGCGGGCGGCGCTTTGCAGCTCCGCCAGCGTGAAGAGGGGTATTTCCAGGGCTCGCGACGGTGCTGGGAGGAATGACCGCTTGGCGTGGGTGGGGAAGAGGGTGTTAACTATCCCTTCGATAGTCCCCGCGTCGCTTGGAGCGCTGTGTCTTAGCGCATCCAGCTTGCGAAGGACTATCCTATAGCCCAGTCCCCAAGGGTCGTTGTTCAGGTCCTCTACCAGCAACTTCCAGCATTGGCGCTTACTCGCTTCGATGGCCCGACGGAGCTCCTTCTTGGCCGCCGTGTGCTCGGCGGCCTTTCGGGCTACGTCGCGATCGCGTATTCGGGCCCTTGTGGCGAGCCGTCTGAGCCTGAGGCACTTACGCCTCAGCTCCGCGATCTGGTTCGTCCACCAGTACTTCGCAGGACGGTGGCAGCGACTGCTCGTCGTCTTCCTCGGCATGGCTGCCTCGCAGGCCCCATGAAGGAGACTCATAATGGCCTCCACCATGATCCGAGCCTGCTTGGCTGGCGATACGCCCTCTGGGATCTCCCAGGGTTGCTGGCCGCGTGTTAGGGCCAGAGACAGCTTCTCGGGGTCGAGCTTCGCGACGTTCCACCTGGGTGGGCCCAGATGGTGTCGGGCCCTGGCAACTGGCGCGACATCACGCACGCGAAACGTGATGTACTGGTGATCGCTAGCCGTGTAGCTCTCGATCACCTGCCAGTCCTGCACGCGTGCAGCCAGGCGTTCCGTCGCGAGGGAGACGTCGATGATGGTCTCCCTATACCCCGGCCTCCGGAAAGTGGACGTGGAACCGGCGTTGAGGATTAAGAGTCCTAGCCTCGCTGCCATGTCCATGACTCGTCCACCCCTGGAGTCCGGGGTTGGCTCACCCCACTCCCGAGCTTTAGCGTTAAAGTCTCCGGCCACTACCAGCTCCCCTCCCATGCTCCGAGCCGCGTCCTCCAGGCCATCGAGCTTGGCCTGGAAGTCCGCGATGCGTTCGTTCGGGGTGAGGTAGACGCTCATGTACGTGACGTCCTTGCTCCTCACCCAAACGTAACCGCTTCCGGAACCATGGGCCGCGACGACAAACCGTCGCGGGTTCGATACCCATATCGCCGCCGTGCCGAGGGCGTCGCTGTACCACCCGGGGCCATCCCTGTCTCGATACTGCTCACTGACCAGGACCACGTCGGCGTGCAGTTCGGTACAGATCTGGTCCAACAGGTGGTCCGCCGTCCTGCTCCTATTCAGGTTGCCCTGAAGGACTACCGCCATTTCTGGGCCTGCTTCTTCGCCTGGGCGAGGGCCTCGCGGAAGACTCCGCATGCACCCGACCCCGCTGCATGTTTGCGGACATCGGGCTGGCCCTCCACCTCCGGGCAGAGGTAGCATAGCGAGCTGGCCGTACATCCAGCCGCCTTATGGCCCTCCGCCCCGCAGCGGAAACAGGCCTTGCTACGGTCCTCCCCCTTGCAGGCCAGAGTCAGGTGGCCGTATCCCAGACACCTGAAGCACCTGGTCACGGTCGCCCTCCGCCTGACCTTGCAAGCAAGCCACCCGATTTTTATGCGGGTGGCCTGGAGGAGCTTCGGGGCTGCGGCTTCGTCCACGATGACTATGGCCGTGCACTGCTCGCGTGCGTTCGGTTTAGTCACCCAGACCCGCATGTGCCCCGAGTAGTCCTTCAGGGTTTCTAATATAGCCTGCTCGACTTCTTGGGCGGTGGTGCACCCGTCAAGGTCTTTGATCTCCAGTTCTGCCCTGGGAGTCACCTCCTTGACGGTGCACGCGCCGTCAGCGGCTTTTCGCAGAGCCTGCGAAAAACTCGTCCGGGCCTCCGTCGCCGACTTCCGCAGCTGGGCAAGCACGTCGCCCGCTCTTGTCCGGCGAATGTCGCCTACTTCAACCCCGCAGGCGGCGGGGTTTACTGCCCCGCGGATCGTGCCTAGCACGTCCGCGTAGGTCTTGCCTTCTGCGGGTTTGAGGACAATAGCGTCCTGGCGTCTCTTCTTCTTTTGAGACGGCCTCGGCTTTGCCGTCCCCTTCATCGCCCCAGCTTTGGGCTTAGCGGTCTCTGGGGTCTTGGCTCTCTGGGCGAGCACCGCTACTGCTTGTTCGCCCCGGCCGTTGCTGGCCGGCTTCCCTCTTGCCGCTCTGGCAGCCTTGCGACTCACGACCGTCGCAAAGCTCTGCTCAGGCTGCTCCGCTGCCCTCTGTTTCTTGTTAGAAACAGGAGTCACCGGGAGAGGGGGGCTCGAAGCCTCCCGTTTCTTCCCTGCTGCCGCCGGGGTCGCTACCTTGGCGCGCTCTATCTCTGCCAGCCTTGCCATGCTGGTACGGGCTGTCGAGCACGCCTGGTTATTCTCCTCCAGGGCCTCTAGCATTTCAGCTAGCTTTGGCAAACCCTTTTTTATTTTATTATTAATGTTGGGCTGCTTCAGTAGCACGCCCATCATTTCTTTAATCAGGTCCAGCATTTCTGCATGACCTGCCCTCGTCCTTTCCTCCAATTCGGCCAGTTGCCGACGGAGGACAGACATCTCGTCTTTTACGTCTTTGCCCGACGCACTGGGCTGGTTTTTGGGTTTTGAATTTGCCATTTACTTGTTTTGGTGCTCCAGAGTACTGAGCCGTCTCCGAACGCGGTGCCTCCAGGTGTGGGGGGGTGATCACGGCTGCAGCTACCCCCATTGCTGCAGCCGCTTGTGGCGTTGGGACAGGAATGTTACATCTGCCCCTACCGTGTACCGTCACCCTTCATCGGCTTCCCAGTACCCCCGTGGGAGCGGCGCGTTGACGCCGGGAGCCTCCAAGGAGCGTGCGCTGCATGGATCATCCGGCACATACCTTTCGGGCAGCGTCAACCTTGCCCGCTGCGCTCCTTGACCCAATGTGTGTGTATATGTGTGTGTGCTCCCCCGCAATGTACTGCCCCGTGAGGCAGGGTGCGCGGGGGAGAATGTAAGTGTGAGTGTGTGTGAGTGTGTATGCTGGTTTTGGTCCGCGCCGGCTATTTTATTTCACCGGTACCCGCCAGGCAAGCCTGGTGAGGGCGTTCCCCTATCCGCCACCCGGGGACGCGCCGTGTCGGGGTCCAGCAACCCCACCCCCCGAAGGGGCACGGAATAATAATAATAATAATAATAATAATATTGTTTTGTTCTTTTCTTTTTGTTCAGTCTATGTTTAGTCGTTGTTTGTTTAGAGTGTCTGTGAGTGTGTCTATGTGTCTATTTTGTAGCTCCTGTTTCATCTGTCGTATTTGTGTTTGTAGCTCTTGTTCCGTCATTGTCTTTAATTGTATCTTGTCTGTCTGTGTCGCGTTGTCCCTGTATCTTATGTGTGTCTGGGTCTCTTTGTTAATATGTAGTGTGCGTTTGAGTGTGTCTTTTAATTCCTTTTGTCGCATATATGTATCGTTTGTGTATAGTCTAGTGCGTCTTGTCTGTGTTGTGTATGTCCTGTCTATGATGTTTCTTTGTCTGTCCCGTCGTGTTTGTGGTGTTGTTTTTAGTTTCCTGTAGTTTGGTGTAATTTTTATTATTGGTCGTGTTCCGGTGTGTGTGTGTATGTATGGCTGTGCTGTATATATTCCTCCGGGTCCGTGCCAATGGAGGTGCCGTAATTTTCCAGGAGTCTGGAGGAGGGGAATTCCCCAATTCCTCAGTGGGATTCCGGGTTGTCTGTTATTCATTGTTGTGTCCTTGTTCGTCTCTTGTTCTCTGTCCTTATTTGTGTTGTCGTCCTGGGGTGTCTGTTGCGGTGTGTCCTGGTTGTTGTGTCCTCTTCTTTTGTATTTATGTCTGCATGAAGAGGGTTGTTCGGAATAGTTATATTTGTCTGTGTTCGAGTGTGCGCTTGGGTGATGTGGGGGGTTTGTACGGTTTGGTCTCGCGTATCTTGTGTAGAGTCTGTTTGTGTGGCAGTGGTCTTTGTTAGTGTTGTCGTTATGTTTTGTGTTTGTTCTGTAATTCGTTGTGTGTTTCTGTTTTTTATAATAGTGGCTTTTCTTGTGCAAAAGCCTATGTGTTCTATAAGGGCTAACCCCTTATTTTCGATCCTGCACACTGGGCACAGGAATGGTTTCATTGGTTGTTCCATAATTATGGAACAATAGTTCCTGGCACATGGTCCCGTGTGTATCTGGAGGTACTCCTTTGGGATTTCGCAGCCGCACAGGTTGCATTGTGCGAGTTCTGTATCCATTGTTGCTTATGTTAGGTGTGTTCTTCTGTTGTTGGTCTGTGTGTGTTTGTGTTTGTGTTTTGTGTTTGTATTTGTGTTTTTTTTTGCCTTAATGTGCACTATGGCCGTGCACTGCTCGCGTGCGTTCGGTTTAGTCACCCAGACCCGCATGTGCCCCGAGTAGTCCTTCAGGGTTTCTAATATAGCCTGCTCGACTTCTTGGGCGGTGGTGCACCCGTCAAGGTCTTTGATCTCCAGTTCTGCCCTGGGAGTCACCTCCTTGACGGTGCACGCGCCGTCAGCGGCTTTTCGCAGAGCCTGCGAAAAACTCGTCCGGGCCTCCGTCGCCGACTTCCGCAGCTGGGCAAGCACGTCGCCCGCTCTTGTCCGGCGAATGTCGCCTACTTCAACCCCGCAGGCGGCGGGGTTTACTGCCCCGCGGATCGTGCCTAGCACGTCCGCGTAGGTCTTGCCTTCTGCGGGTTTGAGGACAATAGCGTCCTGGCGTCTCTTCTTCTTTTGAGACGGCCTCGGCTTTGCCGTCCCCTTCATCGCCCCAGCTTTGGGCTTAGCGGTCTCTGGGGTCTTGGCTCTCTGGGCGAGCACCGCTACTGCTTGTTCGCCCCGGCCGTTGCTGGCCGGCTTCCCTCTTGCCGCTCTGGCAGCCTTGCGACTCACGACCGTCGCAAAGCTCTGCTCAGGCTGCTCCGCTGCCCTCTGTTTCTTGTTAGAAACAGGAGTCACCGGGAGAGGGGGGCTCGAAGCCTCCCGTTTCTTCCCTGCTGCCGCCGGGGTCGCTACCTTGGCGCGCTCTATCTCTGCCAGCCTTGCCATGCTGGTACGGGCTGTCGAGCACGCCTGGTTATTCTCCTCCAGGGCCTCTAGCATTTCAGCTAGCTTTGGCAAACCCTTTTTTATTTTATTATTAATGTTGGGCTGCTTCAGTAGCACGCCCATCATTTCTTTAATCAGGTCCAGCATTTCTGCATGACCTGCCCTCGTCCTTTCCTCCAATTCGGCCAGTTGCCGACGGAGGACAGACATCTCGTCTTTTACGTCTTTGCCCGACGCACTGGGCTGGTTTTTGGGTTTTGAATTTGCCATTTACTTGTTTTGGTGCTCCAGAGTACTGAGCCGTCTCCGAACGCGGTGCCTCCAGGTGTGGGGGGGTGATCACGGCTGCAGCTACCCCCATTGCTGCAGCCGCTTGTGGCGTTGGGACAGGAATGTTACATCTGCCCCTACCGTGTACCGTCACCCTTCATCGGCTTCCCAGTACCCCCGTGGGAGCGGCGCGTTGACGCCGGGAGCCTCCAAGGAGCGTGCGCTGCATGGATCATCCGGCACATACCTTTCGGGCAGCGTCAACCTTGCCCGCTGCGCTCCTTGACCCAATGTGTGTGTATATGTGTGTGTGCTCCCCCGCAATGTACTGCCCCGTGAGGCAGGGTGCGCGGGGGAGAATGTAAGTGTGAGTGTGTGTGAGTGTGTATGCTGGTTTTGGTCCGCGCCGGCTATTTTATTTCACCGGTACCCGCCAGGCAAGCCTGGTGAGGGCGTTCCCCTATCCGCCACCCGGGGACGCGCCGTGTCGGGGTCCAGCAACCCCACCCCCCGAAGGGGCACGGAATAATAATAATAATAATAATAATAATATTGTTTTGTTCTTTTCTTTTTGTTCAGTCTATGTTTAGTCGTTGTTTGTTTAGAGTGTCTGTGAGTGTGTCTATGTGTCTATTTTGTAGCTCCTGTTTCATCTGTCGTATTTGTGTTTGTAGCTCTTGTTCCGTCATTGTCTTTAATTGTATCTTGTCTGTCTGTGTCGCGTTGTCCCTGTATCTTATGTGTGTCTGGGTCTCTTTGTTAATATGTAGTGTGCGTTTGAGTGTGTCTTTTAATTCCTTTTGTCGCATATATGTATCGTTTGTGTATAGTCTAGTGCGTCTTGTCTGTGTTGTGTATGTCCTGTCTATGATGTTTCTTTGTCTGTCCCGTCGTGTTTGTGGTGTTGTTTTTAGTTTCCTGTAGTTTGGTGTAATTTTTATTATTGGTCGTGTTCCGGTGTGTGTGTGTATGTATGGCTGTGCTGTATATATTCCTCCGGGTCCGTGCCAATGGAGGTGCCGTAATTTTCCAGGAGTCTGGAGGAGGGGAATTCCCCAATTCCTCAGTGGGATTCCGGGTTGTCTGTTATTCATTGTTGTGTCCTTGTTCGTCTCTTGTTCTCTGTCCTTATTTGTGTTGTCGTCCTGGGGTGTCTGTTGCGGTGTGTCCTGGTTGTTGTGTCCTCTTCTTTTGTATTTATGTCTGCATGAAGAGGGTTGTTCGGAATAGTTATATTTGTCTGTGTTCGAGTGTGCGCTTGGGTGATGTGGGGGGTTTGTACGGTTTGGTCTCGCGTATCTTGTGTAGAGTCTGTTTGTGTGGCAGTGGTCTTTGTTAGTGTTGTCGTTATGTTTTGTGTTTGTTCTGTAATTCGTTGTGTGTTTCTGTTTTTTATAATAGTGGCTTTTCTTGTGCAAAAGCCTATGTGTTCTATAAGGGCTAACCCCTTATTTTCGATCCTGCACACTGGGCACAGGAATGGTTTCATTGGTTGTTCCATAATTATGGAACAATAGTTCCTGGCACATGGTCCCGTGTGTATCTGGAGGTACTCCTTTGGGATTTCGCAGCCGCACAGGTTGCATTGTGCGAGTTCTGTATCCATTGTTGCTTATGTTAGGTGTGTTCTTCTGTTGTTGGTCTGTGTGTGTTTGTGTTTGTGTTTTGTGTTTGTATTTGTGTTTTTTTTTGCCTTGGTACCTGTGTGTGTCTGGCTGCTTGTCTTTTACTGTTGGCTATAAAAAAAAGAACTATATTATTATTCTGTATATTGTCGGAGAAGAAGAAGAAGACATGCGTATATAGATTCGGGTTAGTGGGTATTGTGAGTGAGTCTCCTTTGCGCACACTCCACTTTGCACACGGGCCTCTTCTGGAAACTGCACACGCGGAAACAGCGCACATTGGACAGTGCCCACATTGGAAACAGTACACACTGCAAATTGCCCACTTTGGAAGCAGCGTATAGTGGAAACTGCACACGGTGGAAACCACCCGCAAAGGAAACAGTACACTGCTTTATATTTGATACCGCAATTTATACCTTTTACATATACTAACCCCCGCCCCCACCCAAATACCCACCTGACCATACGGTATCAACACGGCCTCACCTAAACCCTACCAAAACAGTTAAAAATCTGTGTTTTGTAGTATAGCTACCTAACCTAACCCAAGTGTTGTTTACGGTTTCCTAACTTCAATAGGTTAGGAAAACACGTTTACTTTAATGACATCGCGTGTGTAAAACCCATGGAATCAAAACTTTCGTCGGCCAAAGTACTTCTTGGTAGCAATAAATTGCGCCACAAACCGATATCCTACCTACTCTAATAACGATTGATAATAAATTACAACTCATAACCACCCGCTGTTTATATTTATTTAATCATATTCATATAAGCAATCACTTTTTTGTGAATAAAAAATTTTGGCCTTTCTTACAAATCATTAATTATTCCACTATTATTTATTGCTTTTGAATTAAATGTGTGCTGAAAATTCATACTCCCCGCGATGTACACACCTTTTTCATGTAATGTGTCCAAATTCCATTATTCGCGTTATCCTGTGTGTCCAAATTCCATTATTCGCCTTATCCCGTGTGTCCTGTTTCCTCTGATATGTGTACAGCTTCCACTGCCGATGTGTCCTGTTTCCACTCTGGCCAACTTCCAACGTGTGCAAATTCCACTGTGTCCGAAATCCACATGTGGGCAAGGTGGAACGTGCGCAAAGAGGACACTCCCGGTATTGTATGATATGAGGGGGTACTTGGGAGGATGTAAGGATGTATTTGATTGTGTGTTTATTGTTGTGTAGTGGATGTTTTACCCGTTGTTGTGTCGTATTATGTCGTCATGCATACTTGTGTGTGTATGGCAAAATGTCTTCCTTGTACCCATCGGTTGCAGAAAGGGCAGATGAAGTTTAGGTAGGGGTACCTCTGAATCATTTCAAAGGTCGCGTGCTACTACTTGGTTTCCACAGAGGCGGCATCGTACGATTGCGTATCTGTTGTTTCCTTGCATGTTTGTATGTGTGAGTATATGTGTGTGTGGTTTTTGTTTATCTATTTATGTGTATAAAAAGAAAATGTTTGTGAGTGAATGAATGTAGTGTAATGCAGGTGGTAGATAAAAGGGGTGTGAAGGTTGTGGATTTGTGTTTTTATGGTATAATGTTCTGTCTATTGTATTGCAGCATTTGCATTGGTATCATTTCGATTCGATTGTCGTTTATTTGTGGGATTGGGTTAGTTATTATGTGTACTTGGGTGGGTTGTGGTAGTTCTGCTGTTCTGTTTTCTGGTTGTGTTTTACGTGCGCGTGTGAAAGATCTTAAGATGTTAGTTATCAGTGTTGCTTTGTTGAATGGAGACAATTTCCAAGAGATACCAAATATTAATATAAGTGGGCCAATTGAAAGTCCAGTGTATTTGATTAGCGTTTCTAGGAAGGATAATCTATTCCGTAGATGGAACATCTTTCCAATTTCCTTAGGTTTTGTGATTATTGTTTTTAGCTTTGTTTCGTTTTCTGAAAGCTGATCACTTGTGTGGTATGATTCTAATGTTTGTGTGAATTCTTCAGTTTCTTTTAGGATCTCTGTTAAATTGATTATGTTTTCCATGTTGATGGAGTTCTGTATCATTTGGGTGATGTTTAATGTTATGTCGTGTGAGAAGTTTGTGGACAAGTGTGTTCTTATGTTCGTTATAGGTGTGAGTTTTGTTGTTTGTGGTTTTGCAGTACATGATTCATCAATATAAAGTATTCCAGTGTGTTCGATACTTTCTATTATTGACTTGTCGTTTTTGCAAATAATTTATAGTGTTTCTCGTTTGGGTGAGGCGAATAGCCAGCTGTTTGTGTTTTCTATTCTTGACCAATGTGTTCGTTTTAGTGTTTTGATTCGTATGTCACATGTGTCTAGGTCATGGAAATTCGGGTTAAGTAATAACTGAATTTCGCATTCGGCGTCGTTGTCTACGTGTTGTATTGGGTTTGTTTGTTTGCATATGTATTTTGAATTTGTGTATTTGCATTTGTCTAGATTGTTTATGTTGTAGTAATAATCGAAGTTCGTGGAAATTGCAGTGTATCTGATAAAAGGTTTTATGTATGCGAATCCTCGCGTAATGTTTTGTGCTCCAGCTTGTGGTATGAGGACTGGTAGGTGTTCGTATAATTTGTAGAGATCGTGATCAAGGAGTGGAATTTTTAGGATGTAGATTAGTTTTGCTCCGTTATGAAATATAGTTAAGTCAGTGATTTCGAGTAATTGAGGTATGAATCGGCTGTCCAATGGTATTGGAAATTCTATATTTCTTAGGTATTTGTGTATACTTTCCGCGCTGTCTAGTATTTGTTGGACGGTTAGTAGTTTTGGGTGTATTTGACCTGTTTTTGCAAATAGTATTGCTGTAATAAGTGTGTTGACATTTGTTTCGAGCTGTGTTATCATTTCGTGGACTTCGGATGCGTATTCTATTACTTTCTGTGTAAGCTTAAATGTTCGTATATTGTTATTTGTTAATTGTACCGCTAATGTAACATTCCCTATTTGTTTGGATAGTTTATCGGCTATTTTCAGTATCTTTTGGTCAACGAGTTTGAATTGAGACTTTATTATGTGTGTTTGATTTGCAAATATTTCTGCCATTTCTTGTGTATTGTTTGCTAGTGTGTTAATTTGTGTGTTTATTCTAGTGGCATCTTCTGCGTCTAAGGTTCCAAAGAGAGCTTTGTTAATTTTACCTATGAATTCTAGTGGTGCTCGTTTTTGTTTCTTGGGTGACTCTGTATCTGGGATTAGTTCTCGCAAGATTGTTTCTGATGTCGCGGTGTTTCGTAATCGGGTTACTAATACCTTGAGGTGTCCTTGAATTAGACAGGCTGGTCCTAGCGTTTTGCAGAATTCTATTGTGGTTCCGAGATTTTCCCATATTCGTTCGCGTTCTTGTTCTAGGCCTTGTGTGTCTGCATGAGTGATTAGTGTCCACTCTGTGTGATATGATCGTAGTGTACCCAATACTTCAGATCGTATTCCTGGGTTGTGTGAGAGTGATGTTATTTGGTACGGAGGTGTGTTTTCGCTTACACATGGTGCGAGGCATCTGCAACATGTGCCAATTTGATTTTGTCTATGTGTACTATTTTCGTTTCATCGTCTTTGATTTTTAGTCGTACGTTATTTTTATCTAACACGTCTAGTATTTCATAGGGGCCTATATAATTACTTTGGAGTTTATGTTTTCTAGGATCTCTAATTAGAAATACTAATTGTCCTGGTTCAAAGTTTGGTATAGTTGTTCGTCTGTCGTAGTATCTTTTGTTTCGTTCTTTAGCTTGGATTTGCTTTTCTGTTGCTTTTTCTTGTACCCATTTTAATTGTTCCATTAGCGTGCGTAGGTATGCGTCGTATGTAAGTATTGTTTCTGGAGGTGGGAATTCTGAGGGTGTTCGCGCTGTTTTCCCAAAGATTAATTCGTATGGGGTGAATCCTGTGCTATCGTGAGTGCTGGTGTTGTAGGAAAAAGTTGCGTATGGGAGCCATTGGTCCCAATCACGGTGTTCAGAGATGTAATGTTTTAGATATTCGATTAGGGTATGATGACCTCGTTCTGCGATGCCATTCGATTGTGGATGATATGTGGAAGTGTTATAGTGTTTAATTTGGAAAAGGTTTTTGAATTCTTTGAATATTTTAGACATGAAGCATCGACCTTGATCTGATAATATAGCTCTTGGAGCTCCGAAAGTGCAAATTAGGTTTTCTGCTAATGCTTTGGCTACTTCTACAGAAGTTTGATGTTTCAAAGGGATTGCTAGTGAAAATCGACTAAAAAGGTCTGTGATTGTAAGTATGTATCTGTATCCGGTTTCTGTTTCTTGTAATGGGCCACAAATGTCAATGGCTATTTTGTCAAACGGTTCGGCTGGTGTGTCTGTAATTATCATTGGGGCTTTTGGTTTTACTCGAACTAGTTTGTTTCTTTGGCAGTCGAAACAATTTTTTATGAATGTTTTAATGTCATTTTTCATGTTCTTCCAATAATATTGGGCTGCTATTCTTTTATATGTTTTCTCGATTCCTCTATGGCCTCCAATTGCGGAGTTGTGTAATTCCGTCATTATTATATTTCTTATTGACGCATGTGGGACGGATAATAGACCTTCGCAAAGTGTGATTGTTAAATCTGGTTGGGAAACATGTGTGTATAAGTATGTTTTTAGATCTGCCCATAGGAGTTGATCGATAATTTGGGGGTCTTTTGCAATAGTGCACGAATTTATTTTAAGTTGTTTTAATTTTTCCAAAAGTGTTTTAATGCATTCCTTTATAATATGTGGGTTTACTGTGTCTGTGTTTTTGTTTTTGCATATCATACCGAAATAATATCTGGTTTTCCGACGTGTGATTAGAATTTCGCCTATGTTTGGTTTTTGTTCTAAGAGACTGTCTGTGTTAATAATTCCTTTTTCTTTTAATACTTGTGTGGTTAAAGATTCCATTGCACAATCCGCTGGGAGAAAGTATGCGATATTGTCCTTCTTTATCAGGAAATGATTTCGGGTGATTGCAATGGTGTTACGAACTTGAGGGTTTGAAGTGTGTATGGGTTTATTTGTATCCGTGTTAGTGTTCGGTACGGTCAGCTGTTCGGGACGGTGAGGCGGTAATCGGCGCACTGGGTCATTGGCTTCGTCATCTGAGGAGGCACTTGAGTCGGCCTTGTGCGTGTCGGTGTGTCGGTGTCTCTCCGGTGTGTGACTTTTGCTCGGTCCTGCTATGGCTTGAGGACTCGCGTGATTTATTGGCTCGGTCTTTTTACGCGTTGATTCTAGGCGTCTCTGGTCGGCATCTGGAGTGTCTATGTTCTCGGGACTTTTCACTTGGTGTGGCGGTGAGCGGAATGTTGGCTCAATGGGTTCAAGATGTGTTCCTATTGTGTCTTCGGTGCGCTTTTGGACACTCGCTGTTGGTGGGTAACTGTTAGTTTTAATGGTTTCCTGTGGTACTTGTAAGGGATTTCCGTCGTTTTGTATTTTGTGGAGAATCGTGTCTATTTCTGAGTCGGTACTTGACTCCAAATATTTCCTAGTGGTGCTTGACAATTTTTCACGCTGTGATGATTTCTCCGGTTTTTGGTTTTTCTGGTCGGTGGAGTTTCTTGTGTTTGTTGAAGGAGATCGGAATTGTGGAACGATTTCTATAGGTTGCGGGCTCGGTTGATTTTCCGGTTCGGGTTTATCATCTTCGTTTGGTGGTGATTCACCGCTTTGATTCGAGTTTAGAGGATTTTTGTCATTTACATTGTCAGGATTTTGCCTTATGGGTGCATATTCTTTGCTACCCATGTCTTCGTCTGACGATATGGATGACGATGAGTCTCTATTATCGTTATCTATATTTTTGTCGTATTCTTTCGTTACATCCTCACTTTGTGGCTTTGGTTTAATACTAGAACTTGATGGCGTATGTACGTCCATTATTTCGTTGCTTGTTTCTTGGGCCTTTTGTGGCTTTTTCTTGGGTGCTGGGTTTCCCGATGTTGAGTCCGATGTTGAGAGTGGTCTTGTACGCGGTTGGTGAAATTGTTTAGATTTTTTAGTTTCGCGTGGATTATCCGATTCCGAGTTCGTTGTGGAAAGCGGTCTAGTACGCGGTTGGTGAGATGGTTTAGGTATCTTAGTTTCACGTGGATTATTCGATTCTGTATCGCTGTCCGTAATGTCGCATCTTGATCTAATTGGCATTATTGATACTGGGTTTCGTGATAACGCGTCTGCTATTATGTTAAGTTTTCCGGGTTGATGTATTATTTCGAATTCGTATTCGTTTAAGATTGTCTGCCAGCGTTGCAGTTGTTGTGGAGGTTTATCTTTATGTGTTAGGTATGTCAGCGCTCTGTTATCTGTGACGAGTGTGAATTTCTTACCATAGAGATACGGTCTAAAGTGCTCTACTGCTCTTATAATTGCTAGCGTCTCTTTTTGCATGGGATCGTAAGATTGTTCGGCTTTTCTGAGGATTTTCGAATAGAATGCTACGGGATGGTTAAAGTTATTATGTTCTTGGCTAAGTACTGCTCCCATCGCGTAATCTGATGCATCTGTGGTGAGTGTAAACGGTTTCTCGAAATTGGGATATCGAAGGATTGGTTGTTCCGTGAGTTTATCTTTAAGTGTATTGAATGCTGTTTCGCAATCTGTATCCCATTTAAATTCTACGTTTTTCTTGAGTAACAATATTAGTGGTGCGATAATTTTCCCGTAATTTTTTATAAATCGTCTATAATATCCGGTGAGGCTAGAGAATTGTTTAATATTCTTTTTATCTTTTGGTCGTGGGAATTGTTGAACTGCTTCTATTATGCTTTTGTTTGGTTTCACACCGTTTTCGGTTATTATGTGTCTAAGGTAAGTTACTTCTCGCCGTAAAAATTCGCATTTTTCTGTCTGTAGTGTGAGTCCTGCGTCTGTTAGTCTGTTTGCTAGTCTCTGGAATTTTGTTGCGTGTTCTTCTAGACTGTTCGCGTAAACTACTATGTCATCTAAATATACAAATAAGTCAGTGCCCTGAAGACCAGATAAAATGATATCCATAACGCGTTGGAATGTGGCTGGCGCGTTTTTACGTCCAAATGGCATGCGGTTGAATTCATAATGTCCATTTGGTGTGGAGAATGCTGTTTTCTGTTTATCAAGAGGGTGCATTTCGATTTGATGGAAACCTGATGCAAGGTCGAATATCGAGAAATATTGTGCGTTGCCTAATTGGTCTAGTATGTCTGTAATGTTCGGTAATGGGTATGCGTCGTTTATTGTTTTTTCATTAAGTTTTCTAAAGTCTATTACCATTCTCCATCTTTTGTTGCCTTTACTGTCGGGTTTTTTAGGAACAATCCATACTGGTGAGTTATAGGGTGAAATAGAAGGTTGTATAATTTCCTTTTCTAAGAGATCTTGGATTTGTTGTTGGATTTCTGTTTTGTGTACTGGGGGATACCTATATTGTTTTGTATTGATTGGCTGATCGTCTGTTGTGTGGATTTGGTGTTGAGCTACTGACGTGTGGCCTAATTTGTCTCCTTTTATGTGAAATAGATTTAGATACTCCGAAATTAGCTTCAAAACGTGTTTCTTCTCTTCGTCGTTTAGATGTTCTAAACGTAAGAGTGTTTCGAGTTTTCTGAGTCGTTCGTTTACTGTCATTGTGTAAATTGCTGCACTCTATTCTGTCTGAATACATTGAGAATCCACTTCATCTGTAGGTATGTCTGGTTTGTCCGCTGTTTTCTCGATGGGTTGTAGTTCGACTTCTCTTATTTGCAGTGTTACCGGGTTTGAATTAGTGTTAATGACTTGTAAGTACGCGGTATTTTTATGATTCTGCACTAGCGCGTTTCCAAGATATACTCCTGCACATTGTGTTATCTGTGGTATATATCCTTCTTTGAGATCTGTATTTTTTAATCGGATCAGCATTTGGGCTTTAGTTCTGGGTGGCACGTTAAAGGCTTCGGGTGTCGCGAAGTGTAGTCTTTGGTTTCTAAGTACTATACAGTCTTCGGAGTATAATATGTCTGCTGAGGTCTGATTAAAGAAGGCATCGCCTAGCAGACCGTCTTGTGGGAACGAAAAGGTATCGGGGACTACTTGAAACTCTACTGGGATATCGTGAATTAAGATAAGGCACGATCCTATGGTGGATGCTTTAGAGTCTGTTATTCCTATCAACTCAAATTTTATGCTTCGGTTTATGTTAACGTGGCGTGCTACATTGCTGATTTTTATAAGGTTTACTTGGGCTCCGGTGTCTATAAAAAATTTTGTCCTTCGTTTAACGGTATCGGGTGTGTGTAGTTCGATTGTTGGAGGTTCGTAATGTTTTGAAGTACTGTATGAGATTTTTGCCTTTTTTACAGCTGGGGTTTCTAGTTTACTGAGCACCGTGGGGGTGAGTCCCGTGCCGTGCCCTGCTGCGAGACTTCCTCTGAGTTTTTTAGCAGAAGGTTCTTTAGTGCCTTTTCGATTTCGGTAGTACTGTCTGATTTATAATGCCCTTGGCGTGAGTGGTTTCTGTATCTATCGCGTCATTCGTTTCTGTATCTGTCTTTTGAATAGTCATTTCTGTACCTGTCGCGTGAATAGTCATTTCTGTATCTGTCGCGTGAATATCTGTCGCTTGAATACCTGTCACCTGATCGATCGTTCCTATTTCTGTCGTGTGATCGGTCATCCCTGTTTCTGTCGCGTGTATTGTGTGAATATCTATCGCTTGGTCGGTCATCCCTGTTTCTGTCGCGTGAATATCTGTCGTTCGATCGGTCGTTCCTGTTTCTGTCGCGTGAATATCTGTCGTTCGATCGGTCGTTCCTGTTTCTGTCGCGGGAATATCTGTCGTTCGATCGGTCGTTCCTGTTTTTCCTATTGTCTTTGTGTCTCTGTAGGGTGCGGCATTCCTTTGTATTGTGGGTGGGTGTGTCGCAGAAATCGCAGTATTTTGTATTTTGTGTGTCGCGTGAGTCGTATCTGTCGGATGATCGGTCTCTATTTTTCCTATTGTCTTTGAGTCTCTGTAAGGAACGGCACTCTTTCGTGTTCTGAGTGGGTTTATCGCAGAAATCGCAGTATTTTGTATCTCGTGTATCGCGTGAGTTGTGTTTGTCGGATGATCGGTCTCTATTTTTCCTATTGTCTTTGAGTCTCTGTAAGGAACGGCACTCTTTCGTATCATGGGTGGGTTTTTCACAATATTCACAAAATTTCCTACCTGAAGTATCATCTAATTCTGCGAATCGAACATGAGCTGTGGGTGTATTATGGTTTTCGTTTGCTATGCTGTGTAACTTCTGCCGTCGGAGGAGTTCGTTTTCTATATCGATGGCTTCGTCTATTGCGGTTTGTAAGTTTATGGGGTTTCTGGACATTCTGCTATTAATGCTCTCTACTAGGCCTCTCACGAATACTCTCGCGGTTATGTTCCGTACTTCTAGCTTTCGACTTGTTAGGTACGTGCTGTTTTCTACCGTCGTATAGACAGTGTCGAGTCGCTCTAATATCTTGTTTAAAATCTTGCGCAGTCGAGTGGCGTAGTTGAATACTGATTCATTATAGTGTTGTGTTAGTGTGCGTAGTTCTAATTCTAAGTCTGGGAGTTCCGTGGGTTTGCTAAAAGCGGTCTTAAAATCGTTGAGGAGTTCGTCTAATTTATCGTAAGGTTTCGCGTCCATGATTTCGATAGCCGTACCCGTTAGTTTCGACCGAAGGATCTCTAAGAATTTTACTTTGTCTGGTTCATTTAATAACGTAGTCGCTCTTTTGCATGCTTTAATAAAATGCTCTACTGGGATGTTGGTTCCGTCAAAGGTCGGGATAATGTTATATATGTCACGGAAAGTTAGTGTATTTGTCATGTTTGTCTCTGTCGTGGGTGGTATTTCTGTCTTGAGGTGGTTCGTAAAAAATTTGGTTGTGAGTTCTGTGGCGTTCGGGTCGTTGAGGCGGAATTTTGGTGGATTAGGGGCAGCACTTTTAACGTTGATATAATTTGTTTCCACTTACCGTATGAGCGCAGTCAAGAAAATATAGATGTGCATGTGTCGGTCCTTTTCTCCGTGTGCTTGTGTACTTCCTTTTGTTTTCTGTGTGTGTGGGTGGGTTCTTCAGTAAATCCCACTTTCTGACACCACTTGTGATGAAGGATGGTTTTGCACTTTGTGAACTTTATTACTAGCGTTACAGTGAGAGAGAGATATTGCTTGGTTTTCGGTCGGTCCGCGACTGGCGACGGTCCCTTGGGCCAGCGCCCTGGTTGTCGCTAGCCGCTGGAGTGGGGGCGCGATAAGGGTCCTAGGCGTCAGGCTTCCTAGAACCCTTACGGTGCGTTACACTTCCTACTCTATTCAATAAATTAATCTTCGCACCTACTTTTTGTTCTAAATATGTCATGTGTTTCCTAAAGTTAAGGTGTTCGTCTACGTATATACCAAGATATTTAATTTCCTTGACATTTCCAATTTCATCCTGTCTATAGTATATATTTAAATTCCTGTGCATTGTCTTTCTATTACTTCTAATTACCATATGGTATGTTTTGCTTGCGTTTAGGAACATATTATTTTCACACATCCATGTGTCCATCTTTGTCATGACTTGATTTAGTCTCACTTCCAGGTTATTAACGTTAATGTCTGTTACATAGAGTATCGTGTCGTCAGCGAACATTCTTATACTACAGAATTGCTTCAGATAGGTTGCTAAATCATTTATGTACAGTATAAACAGTAGCGGACCAAGAACAGATCCCTGAGGTACGCCCTAATTTACTGCTAGTTTATCTGACATTATCCCATCTATGCATGTTTGTTGCCTCCTGCCTTTAATATAGGTTTCGAACCATCTTATTGCACTACCCCTTATACCATACAAGAATAATTTTGTTATTAGTAAATCTTGGTTCACAGTTTCAAAGGCCCTTCGGTAATCAATGAATATAACACCTATATACTTTCTATCCCCTATCGCTGTCACCCATTCGTCTAATGTTAGTTGCAACGTGGTTTCGCAAGAGTAACTTTTTCTAAAACCTGCTTGGGCTGCGTCTAATATATTGTTTTCTTCTAGGAAATTATCAAGTTGCTCTTTGACGAGGAGTTCCAAAATTTTTTCATAAAGAGGAAGCTGATTGATTGGACGTAACTCACTGGGTTCACTAGGATTATTAACTTTTTTATACGGGGTGACTATGGAAGTCTTCCATTCGAGTGAGTCTCCTTTGCGCACATTCCACTTTGGACACGGGCCTTTTTTGGAACTTGCGCACATGGAAACAGCGCACGTTGCACATTGCCCACATTGGAAACTGCGCACATTGGACATTGCCCACATTGGAAACTGCGCACATTGGACATTGCCCACATTGGAAACAGCGCACATTGGACATTGCCCACATAAGATATCGTTACAAGTGGAAACTGCGCACAGTGTATAGAGGATACAGTGGACTTTTCCCACATGGAAAGTGGAAGTTGGCCACTAAATACTGTGTAGACATTTCTACAAGAATTATACGTAGAATTTAGCCATTGTCAATTAACAATTATCGGAAAATTCTGCGGTTGAAATGTTTCAGGGCTAACGATGGACGTCCGTTAATTTAATTGATTATGTATTGCCACATGCTAATTACAACAGCAAGATATTTTGCTGCATTGTATTTACTAGTGGTAGATATCTTTATCAATTATGGTTCACGAAAATATCATCCCCCAAAATACATTAAAATGTAAAGAAAAGCGCCAAGTAGTTTAACGATCCAAAAATGGAATAGATATCACACAAGAAAGCCAAGTTTTCAATCAAAGATACCACACGTTAATTAATTAATCAACCTGCATCTCTAACTTTAAAACTTGGAATGTGCATACTTTATTACCAATCAAAAAATATTACTAGCATATGACTACCTTGACACAAATTTGCACATGCCAAGTTTTAAAGCTTGAGATTCAAGTTAATTAATTAATTAACGTGTGGTATCTTTGATTGAAAACTTGGCTTTCTTGTGTGATATCTATTCCATTTTTGGATCGTTAAACTACTTGGCGCTTTTCTTTACATTTTAATGTATTTTGGGGGATTTCACGCCTTTTTGGTTGTTCATATTTTGAAGAAAAATACAATCGGACTGTACCACATTCATATAACCGTCATCATTGTTTTGACACATCACCAGTCATGGCATAACCAATGTGTCGGTATAAAACCATGTTATCTGCACAGCGCTCTGCAGCACTTCGCAGTGGTGCCATCTCGCGTGAAACACGTGAGAGTAACATTTTTAGGAATTGTATTAATCCGGACGATGAAACTCTTAATCCGCTTTGCCTTTACCACGAGAAAAATAAAAGAGGAAATTCATATCTCCGGAACGATTGGACCGATCCACATGATTCTTGGCTCATTGGATTCAGAAAAATCAACGATGAAATACAAAATTCTGAAATAAATTCTTGGGGCTCTAACTTTCGCATAAATCGAGGTGAAAGTTTGGTAACTAAGGATAACAGCTAGTGTTCGGGATAATATAGCCTCGGCTGTCGCGCGCCGGAGTGTCATACATATATGGAGAGGGAACTTCTACTTGGCGCGAGACTCTACCGAGTCTCCTGATTCTTAGATTTTATGAGTGTATCTGATATTTTATTTTCAATTTTAGCTCACCTTACTTGCTCACCTTACTAGCTCACCTTACCCAGTCCGGGGGGGCATGCTAAGTTTGGTCTCAATAAGAACCAGAAACCAACCCTAGTCCGGGGGGGGGCATGCTCGTTTCGCTCGCCAAACCTAAAAAATCCTGAATATTATATACTTAACTATTATGTACTTATATTAAATAAAAATGGTTGTTAATAAATTAAAACTCATAACCACCCGTTGTTTATATTTATTTAATCATAGTCATATAAGCAATCACTTTTTTCACGAATAAACAACTTTGGTGTTTCTTACAAATCATTAATTATTTCACTGTTATTGATTGCTTTTCAATTAAATGTGTTCTGAGAATACATACTGTCGCAATGTACACATCTTTTTCATCTAGTGTGTCCAAATCCCATTATTCGCATTATCCTGTGTGTCCTGTTTCTTCTGGGATGTGTACAACTTCCACCGTCGATGTGTCCTGCTTCCACTGGAGTAAATTTCCAACGTGCGCAAATTCCAATGTGTCCAATATCCAATGTGTCCTGATTCTACTGGAGTCAACTTCCAACGTGCGCAAATTCCACCGTGTCCAATAATCCACTTGTGCGCAAGATGGAACGTGCGCAATGTGGACACTCCCTACCGTAAGCATAATTCCATCATTAATTCCCTCCATTGAACCCTTGCTTTGATCTAAGTTCTTAATTGTTTGATATAATTTCTGTTTTGTGACTTGTTGAAAACTGTCCCATGTTTTTATGCCTATAAAATCTGGTAGCTTGTAGAGTTTTATGGAAGTGGTTATATGAGTTTGTACTCTCATGTTTGCGATACTTTCAATACTTTCCAAAAAGAATTTATTTAATTTATTGGTTAACTGGTTTAATGTAATTGGCTCCTGGTTATTATCAAATCGAATTTGTTTCCAATTAACATCTTTGTTTTTATTCTTATTTAATATATTCTTAATTGTCTTAGACATAGCTTTGGGATCCTTCTGGGAGCTTCTAATTTTCAATTCGTAGTATTCTTTCTTTGTTTTATTTATAAATTTAACTGTGTCGTTCCTTATTTTTCTATACTCTGTCCAGTGACCGTATGAATTAGTATTCTTGTACTGCTTAAACATATTATCTCTACTAATTATCATTTTTTTAATTTCAAGTGTGAACCACTTCTTCAAGTTGGATCGTTTTATTATATTCCTTTTTGGAACAATCTTATCCAATACATTTATAATAGAGTTAATTAAGTTATTTGCTTTCTTGTTAAAAATGGTACAATCGTCGTCATCAGTATTACAATTTAATTTAGTCTTTTTATCACCATACATGCATTTGTTGTACTCCTCTGCTAGATTCGAGATAAATATATTTTTATCCCAGTTTTTAAAACTTCTTATAGTCTTTTTATCAATAATTTTACTTTTAACTACTTCGTCGAGTTGAATTATAACTTTTAACCAAGCGTGGTCCGAAATTTTTGGAGTATGATCTATTCTGGACTTAAGTTTTGCGTTTGTAAAAACTAAGTCAATCATTGTTTTACTTGTCCGTGTGATTCTCGTCGGCTCTTTCACTAGTAGTCCCATTTCTCTTGTCGAAAATAATTTAGTCAGTCTATCCCCATAGTAACTTTTCTTTAACAAATCAATGTTAAAGTCGCCCATTACTATGAGTTTGTCTCCTTTTAATAAAAGTTTATCGCATTTTTCTTCTAGAAAATTTAGAAATGTCACATCCGAAGAATTCGGGGAATGGTAAACTACTAGTAAGTATCCATTGTAATCATAATTCTGTACATTAATTGTAATACTCCAATAATTTCCCTCAAGCTTGGTACTTTGGATAATTTTATATTTTACGCATCTACGAATATATAGAGTTATTCCTCCTGTAAATCTAGTTTCAGAATCGCATCTAACGCAGTCAAACCCTTCTATGCCAATTTCTTCGTCACATATGTCAATATTAATCCTGGATTCTGTACAAGCCAAAATGTCTATATTCTTGTTAATTGATAGATGCTGTTCTATCTCGTCCAATTTACCCATTAAGCTTTGTACATTTAAGCACGTCTGTATTTTATCATCTATAGTTTTATTTTGTTTTAATTGCTATTTTTTACTGTTATTTTTTTTAAAACTTCCAAGTAACATGGACAGTTCCTGTCAGTAGCTACGTGGTCATCCTGTGCGGTCGTTAAATTAAATTTGATTTTCTTGTTTACACAGTTTATACATTTCTTAAATACTTTAATATTTGGGCAATCATTGATATCATGTTTTTCTGAACAGCTCTTACAGGCTTTATCCTTTTTACACGCAGTATGCGTGTGGCCATAGCCCCAGCAGTTGTAGCACCTTTTTATATTTGCCAGTTCATAGACATCATAGCCTTTCAAATTCAGATATAAATTCCCTTCGTCCATTAAATGTATGCGATTTTTACAACTTAGCTCAAGGATTAGTGTTCCTTTAATTACTTTATCTTCATCATTCTTGTAACTTATTTTCTTAACTATTTTAAGGTTTGCATCACTTTTTAAACAGGGATTCTGATCTCTTATGTCCATAAGAAGGTCATCTTCATTTCTATTTATTTGTTCTGGTTCAAGTTTAACAATTTTAACCCTGGTCTTGCTAGTTTCTGGTTCAATCAGTTCTATTTCATCCCCTAATTTATTTTTTATTTCAGTCTTAAGCTTATTTCTATTGTCATTTTTATTCGAACACCTAATAAAAACTGTGCCTACATTATTTTTCGCTATCTTCTTTACCCCTATATTCAGTTTTAACAAGTCTACTTTGTCTCTAATCTCTTTTTCAATGTTTCTAGCATTATCTTTATCTTTATTCTTTGACTTTACAATGACTGTTGCATCATTAACACGTGCCACTTCCGCATACGTCACCATAGCGTCACCGCAACCATCCTTCTCTTTATAGTGTTTTAGTTCCTCTTTGAGTCTCTTGATTTCATTCTTAATTCATTTTTCAATTCTTGTACTTTTTGCTCAAGCAAGGTTCCAAAATAGTTTTTCATTTCTATAATATAATCACTAATATCTAGCTTTGCAGTATCCTCTTCTATCGCGTCATGTTTTCGTTTTTTTATTTGTTGCCCGCCAGTTTTATTTGCCAATTTTACGCAGATTGTGCATCCAATGATGTCACTACTACTGTCATTATTTTTATACACATTCCTAATCTGCTTGCATCGCTCGTGGTAAGGTCGTGGACAAAAGTCGCATTTGACATCATCATACACTACCTTTTTACAGTGACAGCATTTGTTGGAGTTGAAGGGTTTTGCGCCTGTACTCATCTTCGAATTTTGTTCATTTGCAGTTTTTGTCATGTTGAAGTTTGTGTCTGCTGTTACTGTTTGTCCACCCGTGTCATAGTCCATCACTGTCACTTCATTAGAATCTGTCATCCTCGTCAGTCACTTGTCGGGTAGAATTGAGATGTCAGATTTGTGGCCTCTTCGCCGGGTGCTTAGCTTGCATAAATTGGACAAGTTATATTTATCCAATTTGCATGCAGTTCCCAGCACGAGGATCCACTCTAAAAGAGAGTGTAAGGCTCGCACGAGCACGATTAGTCTGTTTGTCGTTTCATTAGCTTGAGAAGTGTGTCAGTCAGGTTAGGATCATGCGTGTTCGATCATAGACGAAGCTTATTACTCTCCCTCTGATTTCTCCCGCGAGATTTATGGACGAGATTCCACGGATTTTCTTAGCGCATACACCAATTCGAGACGGAATGTCTTGTCACCAGTATTATCAGTAAATTCGTGTAAGTTCTAGGAAGGAACTAGAAATCGATCGTTACTCACCGAGAGAGAGAGAGATGATATTGTTCGTTTCTAAGAATCATTTAAGTCTTTTGTTTAAGATCTTTTCTAGGAGCTTGCAGAAACAGCACGTAAGCGCTATTGGTCTGTAGCTTTGCTTAGAAAATTTGTCCTTTCCTGGTTTTAAAATCGGCACTACCGATGCTTCTCTCCATATATCAGGGAATGTTTTGTTAAGGAATACATCGTTGTATATATCCAGTAAGCATTTTATGGCCTTACTGGGAAGTTTTTTGAGAAATATGTTGGGGATCAGGTCTGGTCCAGGACTGCTGTTCTTGCAGGCACTAAGTTCGTTTTCTAGTTCAGATAGTCGGATCGGCAAGTTCAGAGGGTCAGTATTGCTTTCTTCATAGAAGTCCTCAATTTTGAATTCTTTTTCCACTGAATTCTTATGTTCGAGGAATTTGGGTTCAAAATTCTTGTCGCTGGAGTTATCTGCAAACGTATCAGCTAGTGTGTTGGCAACTTCTTCGAGATTATTTATAGTGTGGTTATTATTTCCTACTAGCGAGATACTACAGTGGTGTCGGGTATTTCCGTTGATTGTCTTTATTTTCTTCCAGACTTCGCTTATCGGAGTGCTGTGGCGTAATGATGATGTGTATTCTATCTAAGATTTTCTTTTGCATTCTTTGACTGTTCTTTTGGCAGTGGCTTTTAGTCTTTTGAATTCAATTCTGTTTGCGTCAGATTTGTGCCGTTTATATACGTTGAATGCATGTTTGTACTCTTGGATCGATCGTTCGCATTCGTTGTTCCACCAAGGTGTGCATTTTTTGTGGGAGGGTGTGTTGGGATAACTATCAGAATGTTTTGCTTGGAGATCAGAGATTTCTTGTTCGATTGTTTCACTGTATGATTCCCAATCGACTTCCTTGATCTTCCATCTCGGAGTATGGGATATCTTGGTGTCGTTGCGTTCATCTAGTTCAATACTGATGGGGAAGTAATCACTTGTGTGTAGGTCTCCCAGTACTTTCCAATTTATTCGGTCTGAGATAGTTGGGCAGCAGAACGTGAGGTCAATGGCGCTAAGGTTGCCGCTCGCTGTGATAAAGTGAGTTGCACTGTTGTCGTTGACCAAGTTCAAGTTTGTTAAGTCCATGAACTTTTCTAACGTTTTGCCTCTTCCGTCTGTTCTGCTGGAGCCCCATAGGGTGTTGTGGCTGTTGAAGTCACCCAGGAGTAGGAAGGGCTTCGGGAGTTGGTCGACGAGGTCTTGTAGTTCCCGAATCTCTATCCGCCTTCTGTTGTTGATGTAGACGTTGCAGATGCAAATTTGGCTACTATTTATTAGTACGGATACCGCTACCGCTTCTAGAGTTGTATTTATCGGCACGGCTCTGTGGAGCAGATTGTTGCTTATGTAGGTGGCAACACCTCCGCTTGCCACTAAGCAGTCTGTTCTGTTTTGGTTTACTACAGAGAAATTTTTCAGTTTAGTGTGTAAGTTGTCCTTGAAGTTAGTCTCTTGCACACATACAACATTCGGGTTTTGTTCTCTGATTAGTTGCTGTAACATTTCGTATTGGGCTTTGAGCCCATTAATGTTCCATTGGATAATTTTAGCCATGATGACAGAGTGAATAAATGTATGTTTTACTGAAGGTCGTTTTGGTCGTCGTCTGATTGAGCTGGACTAGGTAGTGGGCTGCTGTCTAGTGAGTTTTCCCTTTTTAATCTATTGGTAATTCGGATAGTTCGACTTTTAAGGGCTCTTGCTGTGAGGCGTGGATAGATTTCTGTTTTCATAAATGCCATTAAGGCAGCGGAATCTTTTGTATAATGGGTGACGATTTCTGAAGGATTTGGTGCACCAAATGTGTTCTCTAATAGGCTTTTAAATTGCGAGTAGTTTAGTAGCTGGTTCGGTTCGTTTAAGAAGTCTTTGACCGGCTCTAGCATGGCATCCAGTGTTTTTTCGTCAGGGTGTAATGTTGATGCTGACTTTTTCTTTTTAGTTGTTTCTGATTTTGAGGCTGCTTTGCTTATTTTCGTGGTCTCCTCTGTGTTTATAACATTGATTGATTCCGTGTCGGTGGAACTTACTTGCGAGTGTGTGCGTTTGTTGTTCATTTGGGTGGTTTCGTGTGTAGTTGTTTTCGAGATTTCTTCTATAGTATCAAATTTATCGGGGAAGTGCTCAGTGTTTACGGTCATGCTAGGTACTTGCGTTTGGTTTCCTTCGGAGCTGATAATGTTTTTACATTGTTTGGCGAGATGCCCTTCCTGCTTACATCTAAAGCATTTGACTGTGTCTGCTGTGGGGTATATATAGTACGTAGTGTCGTCGTGATTTATTGATATTGATTCAGGAATCTTGACGAGGTCATTTGGGTGAATGTAGACTTGACGCCTGAAACTTAAGACGTGGTTGTAACCTTCCTTTGCAATCCCTGCTCTGAGGAAAGTGACCCTCTTTTGATTTGAAGGTTGTCTAGTATGTCTTCTATGACGGAGTGTGGTATTGTAGAAGACACGTTGGACAGAATTATCAACTCAAATTTTATGCTTCGGTTTATGTTAACGTGGCGTGCTACATTGCTGATTTTTATAAGGTTTACTTGGGCTCCGGTGTCTATAACAAATTTGGTCCTTCGTTTAACGGTATCGGGTGTGTGTAGTTCGATTGTTGGAGGTTCGTAATGCTTTGAAGTACCGTATGAGATATTTGCCTTTTTTACAGCCGGGGTTTCTAGTTTACTGGGCACTGTGGGGGTGAATCCCGTGTCGTGCCCTGCTGCGAGACTTCCTCTGAGTTTTTTAGCAGAAGGTTCTTTAGTGCTTTTTCGATTTCGGTAGTACTGTCTGATTTATAATGCCTTTCGCGTGAGCGGTTTCTGTATCTATCGCGTGATTCGTTTCTGTATCTGTCTCTTGAATTGTCATTTCTGTACCTGTCGCGTGAATGGTCATTTCTGTACCTGTCGCGTGAATAGTCATTTCTGTATCTGTCGCGTGAATATCTGTCGCTTGAATATCTGTCACCTGATCGATCGTTCCTATTTCTGTCGTGTGATCGGTCATCCCTGTTTCTGTCGCGTGTATCGTGTGAATATCTATCGCTTGATCGGTCATCTCTGTTTCTGTCGCGTGAATATATGTCGTTTGATCGGTCGTTCCTGTTTCTCCTATTGTCTTTGTGTCTCTGTAGGGTGCGGCATTCCTTTGTATTGTGGGTGGGTTTGTCGCAGAAATCGCAGTATTTTGTATGTTGTGTGTCGCGTGAGTCATATCTGTCGGATGATCGGTCTCTATTTTTCCTATTGTCTTTGAGTCTCTGTAAGGAACGGCACTCTTTCGTATTGTGAGTGGGTTTTTCGCAATATTCACAAAATTTCCTACCTGAAGTATCGTCTAATTCTGCGAATCGAACATGAGCGGTGGGTGTATTATGGTTCTCGTTTGCTATGCTGTGTAACTTCTGCCGTCGGAGGAGTTCGTTTTCTATATCAATGGCTTCGTCTATTGCGGTTTGTAAGTTTATGGGGTTTCTGGACATTCTGCTATTAATACTCTCTACTAGGCCTCTCACGAATACTCTCGCAGTTATGTTCCGTACTTCTAGCTTTCGATTTGTTAGGTACGTGCTGTTTTCTACCGTCGTATAGACAGTGTCGAGTCGCTCTAATATTTTGTTTAAAATCTTACGCAGTCGAGTGGCGTAATTGAATACAGATTCGTTATAGTGTTGGGTTAGTGTACGTAGTTCTAATTCTAAGTCTGGGAGTTCCGTTGGTTTGCTAAAAGCGGTCTTAAAATCGTTGAGGAGTTCGTCTAATTTATCGTAAGGTTTCGCGTCCATGATTGTAATAGCCGTACCCGTTAGTTTCGACGGAAGGATCTCTAAAAATTATACTTTGTCTGTTTCATTTAATAATATAGTTGCTCTTTTGCATGCTTTAATAAAATGCTCTACTGGGATGTTGGTTCCGTCAAAGGTCGGGATAATGTTATATATGTCACGGAAAGTTAGTGTGTTTGCCATGTTTGTCTCTGTCGTGGGTGGTATTTCTGTGTCCTGAGGTGGTTCGCAGAATATTTTATTGTGAGTTCTATGGCGTTCTGGATGTTGAGGCGGAATTTTGGTGGATTAGGGATAACTATTTTAATGTTAATATAATTTGTTTCCACTTACCGTATGAGCGCAGTCAGGAAAATGTAGGTGTACATGTGTCGGTCCTTTCTCTGTGTGTGTGTGCTCCCTTCCTTTCCTTTTGTGTGTGTGTGGGTAGGTTCCTTGGTTATCCCACTTCTGACACCATTTGTAATGCAGGAGGCAGTGTTGCGTTTTTGACTTTTTCCGTGGTGGTACAAAGAGTGACTGAGATTCAGTGAGGCTGCGACTGACGACGGTCCCTTGGGCCAGTGCCCTGGTTGTCGCTAGCCGCTGGAGTAGGGGGCGCGTCTGGACTAGGCGTCAGGCTTCCTAGAACCCTTACGGTGCGTTACATTAGCTTGGCGGCGATATTATTCGCTGCTGACGACAACACGTGCTGTCGCTTGAGTACGCGGTCGCCGATGCCGAAACGGCGCGTCCCCCGCCCGCGATTATGCTGTCGGCTTTGCGCTTGGTAGGCAGCATCTAAATTGTCGATCACCCACTGGTGCGTGTCTCCCATCCGCTGCATCCGGGCAGTCCAGGCGGCTCGATCGGCCGGCGGCCAGTCTTCGCTGCCGTTGGCCGTTCCCCCCTCCCCTTCCCTAAAACAGCGAGGCGGCAACGGCTCGCGACCGAAGTTGAGAAAGGCCGGCGACGCATCGAGTGTCGAGTGCTTCGCGGTGTTATATGCGAAGCGAAATTTCGCCAAATGTAAGTCCCACTCGCGGTGGTCCTGCTCAATGTACGACACGATCATAGTCTTTAATACTCGGTTCACTCGTTCGACTGGATTGGATTGCGAGTGATACGGCGGCGTGGTCGCGCGCTTAATCCCGTAGTCGCTGGACACGGCGCCTAGAACTTTATTGACGAACTCTGTACCGTTGTCTCTAAAGAGGACTTTCGGTACTCCCCATCGCGTGAACATGAGTTCCTCCAGTGCCTCGCTGATCTTTTTGCCATTGGCTTTCCTCAGCGGACAGACTTCTATCCACTTCGTGAACCAGTCCTGGATTACCAGTATGTAGACGAATCCCGCTTTGCTCCGCGGAAGCGGGCCCATTATGTCTGCGGCGATTACTGTCCAGGGCTCGTTCACGTAGTGTCGCCCCATTTCCCCGGCCGGTGGTCGCTGTTCGACTTTAATGAGTTGGCAGATATTGCACGCCCGCACATAGTTGACGACGTCGCGATACATCTTCGGCCAGTAGTAGCGGATTGCTAGCCGCGCGTATGTTTTCTCGCGACCGAGATGTCCCGCCTCCGGTGTGTCGTGTGTCTCCGATAAGGTCGCTGGTTTTTCGGTACTTCGCGGTACTAATTTCCACTCCTCCAGGTCTTCCCCGAGGAGGTTGCGCTCGAAGGTTTCGTGCGTCGGTGGAACATACCTAACCTATCCCCCTCGATTTTCCACTCCTTCGCGGTCGTCGGGTCTCGGACGACCCGTGCGCGTGTCTTTTCGTACGAACGGTCGGGTTGCTTCGCGAGGCTCGTTAATCGGTCAGCGGTCGGGTTCGCTTCTATCGTCGCGAGAATGCCCGCTACTGTCTGCGGGTCGGCGGCGTCGTTTGTGTCGTGCTCGGTTTCTGTTGCTTCCGGGATTCGGGATAGTGCGTCGGGCACATGATGTAACGCGCCCTTTCGGTGTACTATTCGAAAGTCGAACTCTTGCATTTGTAGGGCCCACCGGCCGAGTCTGCCCGCTGGGTCTTTTAGATTTTCCAGCCACTGGAGGCTATTGTGGTCGGTGACGACGGTGAACGCGTACCCCTCGAGATAGCAACGGAACTTAAGAATTGCCCACAAAACCGCCAGGCATTCTTGTTCCGTCGTCTTGTAGTTACGCTCGGCCGGTGACAGCGTGCGGCTCGCGAACGCGACGACTCGCTCGACTCCTTCGATCGTTTGTGTAAGCACCGCGCCTAAGACTAGCATGCTCGCGTCGGTCTCTAGCACAAACGGGAGCTCGAAATGCGGATAGGTGATGACCGGCGTCGTCGCGATTGCTTTTTTTAGGGTGTCGAACGCGTCCTGTCGCGCAATCGTCGACTCCCGCGTCTCGCTTTTACTCAGTAGGCGGTGTAGCGGCTCCGCCACGGTTGCGAAATTCGGGATAAATCGGCGGTACCACGAGGCCATGCCGAGAAAGCGTCTGAGTTGGTGTAGCGTGCGCGGCTCCGGGAATTCGATAATGCGTCGCACCTTCTCCGGGTCGACCTTCAACCCGTCCGCGTGCACGATGAAGCCGAGGTAGCGCACGTCTTGCCGACAGAACTCGCATTTGTCGGGATTTACGGTGAGGCCGGCCTTCCGAACTTTCCACAAAATTTTCTCGAGCCATTCCAGATGCGCTTCGACCGTCTCGGTGACTATAATAATATCGTCTAGGTACGCGAAAGCAAACGGCTCCATCTCCGGCAGATTAGTCGATCGAGCAATTTCTGAAACGTCGCCGGGGCTCCCGGTGATATTCACAGCATGCGCGTGAAATGGAAAAGTCCGCGTCCCGGGACCGCGAAGGCCGTTATTTCTTTACTCTCCTCGTCGAGCGGGATTTGGAAGTACGCCTGGCTGAGATCTAGCGTTGAGATATATTTCGCGGCGCGTAGTTTGTCCAGAATGCTCGTCATCAGTGGCAACGGATACGCGTCTTTCTTGGAGACCCGGTTTACTTCGCGAAAGTCGAGGCAAAATCGGTACTTCCCGCTGGCTTTCCGTACCATTACGATCGGACTCGACCATTCGCTACTGGATGGCTCGATAAACCCGTCGGCTAGTAATCGGTCGGCCTCTGCGTAGATCGCTTCCTGGACTTTCGGCGACACCTGGTAGTACCGCTGCTTTATCGGCTTATTGTCGCCCACGTCGATCTTATGGGAGATGAGATCGGTTCTCTCTACCTCTTCCCGGAGAGGCCCAACGACTTGTTCGAGAAAGATTTTAAGTCTCGCGGTTTCCCCTTCCGTGAGTGACCGTATGCCGCAGCATCCCGGATTCGTGGCGACGTGTTCTCCGAACGCGAATTTCCGGCTCGGCTCGTCGCGAAAGTACCAATACTTGGCTCGATAGTCGGCAATGATCCCGAAGGTCGCGATCGCTGTTATCCCGATTATAGCTTCGCCGACGAGCGAGTCGAGCGTACGAAATTCGATTGCGCGGTGCACCTGCCCAATGTTTACGTGTGCCCGGGCCGCCGCTGTCGATCGCTCGGTGTGCCCGTTGCCTAAGACGTAATATTTCGCGTCGGTCTGTGTTACTGTTACTTTCGCTGCCAGCTTACGCACGATCGCGGGGCTCAAAAAGTTCTCGCTTGCGCCCCCGTCGACAAATACTTTAACGCGATGTCCCGCGATCTTTGCGGTTATGTACAATAGCGTCGGTGCTATTGGGTCGTCCTCGATTGGGTCGAGATCTCGTGGACCGGACGAATCCTCGGAATCGGTGGAGGCTGTTTCCCCCCGCTCATCTCCAGCTGCTATCGCCCCCGCTAGCACTGGCCGCCCTGGTTTCCCGAACACTTGGGGCATTTCCAGGTCGAAGCGCCCGAAGCCCCGGTCCCGTCGACGGATCTCGACCCGTTGACGGGCCGGGTGCTTGCCAAGGGGCCGCGAGGCGGCAGAGTGGTGGCTCTGTCGCCTGCGCAAGCGGCCCCGAGGCGGGGCGGGCGTGTAGTGGTCGCACGACCCACCCAGGAGGGATGGGTAGTGCGGGGGCGCGGTTCCCGCCTCCTTCGCCGCTAGCGAAGGAGTGCGGTGAGCCGTGTCTCCCCGCGAGTAGTGGGGGAAGCCTCCCTCTCTCGTGAAAGCGAGAGAGCGGATGGCCGCTCCCCCACCACGAGACGTGCCTCCAATAGGGGGCGGGCGCGGGGCGGCACCGGTAGTGTTCTACCAGAGTTCCCGGTGTCGCCCCAGTCAGCGCCGAGGATGGCCACCGTGGGGTTTTAGCCGGTAAGAGTCCGGCACTACCCCGTCGCCCCCACCAGGGCGGCGGGGTGTCCATGAGGATTTCCCCACGTAAAAAAAAAAAAAAAAAAAAGGTCGAAGCGCCCGGCGTGTCGCAGGGATAGCAGTGGTCTTTCTCGGGGGCTACGCAGCAGGAGCTGCGGTGGCCCGGGGCGCCGCAATTCCAACAGCGGACTTGATCCCACCCCTCGAACCCCCGCTTCTTGCTACCTCGTCCTCCGCCCGATCTCCCTTTTCCGCCCCGACCGCTCGGCCCCGCCTGCCGCTGTTCTTCTATTTGGGCGACGACCCTTGTCGGGAGTATCCCCCCCGTCGCCGGCACGCTCACTACCTTGCGTGCGTATGGCGGGTCGCCCTCCGCCTCTATTTCCCTAGCCAACCGCGCCAATTCATCCAGCGTATCGAACGAGGCCCGCCGAATATTCGTCCTTAAGTGTGGATTTAGGTTTCTGTAAACCCATCTCAAGATGACTTCCTCTGATATTGGCGGAACCAGGTATCGCCGCCGCATGTCGATATCGGCCCGATATCGCGCGAACGACTCGTTGTCGCGCTGACCTCGCTGCATTATGTACAAGACGCGGTTGTCGTACGTGTCGGTGTCGAACTCCTGTCGGAGGCCCGTTTCTAGGTCCTCCCACGTGGTCAGGTTACCTTTCGACGCGATGAACCATTGGAACGCCACACCCGTCAGCAACAAAGGCACGCAGCGTATGAGGTCGCAATCCGTGACCGGAGTTATCTCGCGGTGTGCTCCGACCCTATCTAAGAACGCGTCTAGGTCGTCTGTGGCGTCGCCCGAGTACGAAAGTTTCCCCTTCCGGATTTCTACGTGCGCGTTGGTGGAGGGTGTCATCTGTATCGCCCCGTCGTCTATGTCGAGCGCGTGTCGCGGTGGGCGCACGGTGGCCTTCGGAGCGTGATATTCGACCGGTCGCTTTGTTTTCGGTTCGTCTGAACGTGACGGTCCCGCGGGCTTTGTTTCTCCCATGTCTGCAGTCGTCCTTATTGGCGATGATGTGCTTCGCGGCGCGCTTGGTTGCCGCGTGTCTTCATCACGGTCCTGCAGCCCTACCCCCAGCCCCGCCACGAACGCGTCGGTCCTGGCCGAGATGTCGAGGTTCGATGCCCGGAACGGTATAAGTCGGCGGCCCGTTGGTCGCTCCTCCACCTCCGACGATTCATAATTGTCGAGCTCCACGAGCTCCTCGTCCGACAATCGCGCCTCCGCTTCCGCTACGGCCGGTGGCTCGCTGGTTCCTGGCGTTCTCGTCATTGCCTCGAGCAATCGCGCCTGTCTCTGCTCCCTAGAGCCTTGCTCGTCGATGCCTAGTGTCCCGAAGCGTCGATCCACACTTAAGTCCGACAATTTCTCTATGATCGCGCGCAATTTGGCTTTTCGAGGTGGCAGTGGCGAGGTGACATTGTCTGCCCGAATTCGAAACGACCTGCCCAACCGTTGCCGCTGAGCCTACGCCGTTGGGTGTTTACACCCGCGCCTACCTGTTACGACCGTGTTCACTCTCGTTTTTATGGTACTCGCCACGCAGTTCTCGAACGTTCGAACCAAGTTTCTACCGTTCGTGATCTCCTGAAAGAAATGTTAGGCACATGTACCGAGCAAAATTTTTCGACCGACCCTGTCTCTCGGCCTAAGTCATCCACAAACTTTCGATGGTCGGTACACTATCGGGAAATCGACGACGTACGATTAACCCCCTAACATTCCCCACCACGTGCCGTGGTAGTTGGGCGCCAATTTGGTGAGGGGAATTCCTGGGGTAAGAGCCCCGAGGCTTGGCCGCTCACAATAGTCTCCTGGATTGTCCCGAGCCTCGTCTCCGTCGTCGCCCTGAAACTCGCGAAGCGGGCGCCAGGCCCGAGAGGGCCGAATTTACGGCCCGGGGACGGCTGTCCCGAGGGAAACGACCGGCTCATCCGCCTGGCCTCCTGGCTGGTGTCCTCCCTCCTACTGGTGGGGAAACGGGGGTGCTTGGTGTGTGAAGGCGAACGTGGAATCTAGTTTATCGTCGTTTATTTCTAAGATCCTAAAGATCGAGCCTACGAGTGGCTCGATGCCTCGGCTTTCCCGTAGCCGCCTACAATCTACGTTAACCTAGATGGGTGATGCACGTGCGGTGGATGACTTAGCCTACGATCTTATTCTCTAACGCCTCGAACCAATCCGGTCGACAGAAGGTCGGTCGTTCCGGCGTCGGGTACCCCGCTCGCAGCGTGGCACACGTCCGAACAAGGGCAATGGTATGCGTCGCCGGTGGACGCGCCGCTCCTGGCTGCCCGAGGCCTTACAAGTAAACTTAAATTACGCTGACTCCTGGCGACTAGACGAGTCGCCCCAAGGGAACCCGGGATAGCGGAAGGCTATCCCCCAATGCCTTCGAACTAGGCAGAATCGCGACCGGCACCGAGACACCACGGGAAAAGGATCGGCGTACACAAAGGGGCGCGCAGAGCTTACCGGGGTCTAGGCTGGTCGGCGGCAAGCTTCCTCTCCGTCCGGCCTTCTCGTCTCCGGGGTTCGTCCGGGTGTAGGTCGACGTTAACACGTCGACGATGCTCGTCTTAGTCCCCGGCTCGTCGCTCGTCCTCGCTCGAATCGCTCGCAATAATAAAGCTCACAAAGAGTAGTTGGAAATCGGAACCGTACGCTCGCACGTTAACAGTCGCTACAAGAGTGACGAGCCGGCACGCGTTCCCTAATCGCTTGCCCCGCGCGCCGCGCACCCTCCCTTGTCCCGCCGGTCTTTTCGGTGCCGCGCTATCTCGAGGGTTGATCGGGTGTCTTAGCGCGCCTAGTACACCCGATCTTGGGCCTTGACCCGCGTCGGTAAGGCAGGGACCGCTGTACGTCGCCGGGCCTTCTTCTATGCTCGGCAACTCCCAGGCTGTGCTTCGGCCCGCTCGCCCGCTCGTACTTGGAAGAGTCTCCTCTTCGGGCGCCAGCCTCACGCTCCACAGCTCTCGTCGGCTTTGGGTGCTCCTTTGCTCAGACAAGACATGTCCCTATTCCCCTCGAGGTCGCCTCAACTAATAGATTCCCTGTTGAGGACTCGGTGCCCGAAGGCAAGTTAGTATACGCAAAATTGGCCTAGGGGTTCCACTTGGAGCAACGGCTGTTCGGATAGCGAGCGTGCCGGCTGAGCTGCGCCTTGGCGCGAGCGACGAGTGGGACGGCTAGTGACGGGGCAGACGGCCCCGTTACAACTTATACACACATATTTCCCAACCAGATTTAACAATCACACTTTGCGAAGGTCTATTATCCGTCCCACATGCGTCAAAAAGAAATATAATAATGACGGAATTACACAACTCCACAATTGGAGGTCATAGAGGAATCGAGAAAACATATAAAAGAATTGCAGCCCAATATTATTCGAAGAACATGAAAAATGACATTAAAACATTCATAAAAAATTGTTTCGATTGCCAAAGAAACAAACTAGTTCGAGTAAAACCAAAAGCCCCAATGATAATTACAGACACACCAGCCGAACCGTTTTACAAAATAGCCATTGACATTTGTGGCCCATTACAAGAAACAGAAACCGGATACAGATACATACTTACAATCACAGACCTTTTTAGTCGATTTTCACTAGCAATCCCTTTGAAACATCAAACTTCTGTAGAAGTAGCCAAAGCATTAGCAGGAAACCTAATTTGCACTTTCGGAGCTCCAAGAGCTATATTATCAGATCAAGGTCGATGCTTCATGTCTAAAATATTCAAAGAATTCAAAAACCTTTTCCAAATTAAACACTATAACACTTCCACATATCATCCACAATCGAATGGCATCGCAGAACGAGGTCATCATACCGTAATCGAATATCTAAAACATTACATCTCTGAACACCGTGATTGGGACCAATGGCTCCCATACGCAACTTTTTCCTACAACACCAGCACACACGATAGCACAGGATTCACCCCATACGAATTAATGTTTGGGAAAACAGCGCGAACACCCTCAGAATTCCCACCTCCAGAAACAATACTTACATACGACGCATACCTACGCACGCTAATGGAACAATTAAAATGGGTACAAGAAAAAGCAACGGAAAAGCAAATCCAAGCTAAAGAACGAAACAAAAGATACTACGACAGACGAACAACTATATCAAACTTTGAAACAGGACAATTAGTATTTCTAATTAGAGATCATAGAAAACATAAACTCCAAAGTAATTATATAGGCCCCTATGAAATACTAGACGTGTTAGATAAAAATAACGTACGAATAAAAATCAAAGACGATGAAACGAAAATTGTACACATAGACAAAATCAAATTGGCACATGTTGCAGATGCCTCGCATCATGTGTAAGCGAAAACACACCTCCGTACCAAATAACATCACACTCACACAACCCAGGAATACGATCTGAAGTATTGGGTACACTAGGATCATACCACACAGAGTGGACACTAATCACTCATGCAGACACACAAGGCCTAGAACAAGAACACGAACGAATATGGGAAAATTTCGGAACCACAATAGAATTCTGCAAAACGCTAGGACCAACCTGCCTAATTCAAGGACACCTCAAGGTATTAGTAACCCGATTACGAAACACCGCGACATCAGAAACAATCTTGCGAGAACTAATCCCAGATACAGAGTCACCCAAAAAACAAAAACGAGCACCACTAGAATTCATAGGTAAAATTAACAAAGCTCTCATTGGAGCCTTAGACGCAGAAGATGCCACTAGAATAAACACACAAATTAACACACTAGCAAACAATACACAAGAAATGGCAGAAATATTCGCAAATCAAACACACATAATAGAGTCTCAATTCAAACTCGTTGACCAAAAGATACTGAAAATAGCCGATAAACTATCCAAACAAATAGGGAATGTTACATTAGCGGTACAATTAACAAATAACAATATACGAACACTTAAACTTACACAGAAAGCAATAGAATACGCATCCGAAGTCCACGAAATGATAACACAGCTCGAAACAAATGTCAACACACTTATTACAGCAATACTATTTGCAAAAACAGGTCAAATACACCCAAAACTACTAACCGCCCAACAAATACTAGACAGCGCGGAAAGTATACACAAATACCTAAGAAATATAGAATTTCCAATACCATTGGACAGCCGATTCATACCTCAATTACTCGAAATCACTGACTTAACTATATTTCATAACGGAGCAAAACTAATCTACATCCTAAAAATTCCACTCCTTGATCACGATCTCTACAAATTATACGAACACCTACCAGTCCTCATACCACAAGCTGGAGCACAAAACATTACGCGAGGATTCGCATACATAAAACCTTTTATCAGATACACTGCAATTTCCACGAACTTCGATTATTACTACAACATAAACAATCTAGACAAATGCAAATACACAAATTCAAAATACATATGCAAACAAACAAACCCAATACAACACGTAGACAACGACGCCGAATGCGAAATTCAGTTATTACTTAACCCGAATTTCCATGACCTAGACACATGTGACATACGAATCAAAACACTAAAACGAACACATTGGTCAAGAATAGAAAACACAAACAGCTGGCTATTCGCCTCACCCAAACGAGAAACACTATACATTATTTGCAAAAACGACAAGTCAATAATAGAAAGTATCGAAAACACTGGAATACTTTATATTGATGAATCATGTACTGCAAAAACACAAAACAACAAAACTCACCCCTATAACGAACATAAGAACACACTTGTCCACAAACTTCTCACACGACATAACATTAAACATCACCCAAATGATACAGAACTCCATCAACATAGAAAACACAATCAATTTAACGGAAATCCTAAAAAAACTGAACAATTCACACAAACACTAGAATTATACCACACAAGTGATGAGCTTTCAGAAAACGAAACAAAGCTAAAAACAATAATCACAAAACCTAAGGAAATTGGAAAGATGTTCCATCTACGGAATAGATTATCCTTCCTAGAAACGCTAATCAAATACACTGGACTTTCAATTGGCCCACTTATATTAATATTTGGTATCTCTTGGAAATTGTCTCCATTCAACAAAGCAACACTGATAACTAACATCCTAAGATCTTTTACACGCACACGTAACACACAACCAAAAAACAGAACAGCAGAACTACCACAACCTACTCAAGTACACATAATAACTAACCCAATCCCACAAACAAACGACAATCGAATCGAAATGATACCAATGGAAATACTGCAATACAATAGACAGAACATTATACCATAAAAACACAAATCCACAACCTTCACACCCCTTTTATATACCACCTACATTACACTACACTCATTCACTCACAAACATTTTCTTTTTATACATATAAATAGATAAACAAAAACCACACACACATACTCACACATACAAACATGCAAAGAAACAACAGATACGCAATCGTACGATGCCGCCTCTGTGGAAACCAAGTAGCAGTACGCGACTTACGCCAACACATAGATATTTGTGTGGACGCTACCTTTGAAATAATTCAGAGGTACCCCTACTTAAATTTCATTTGGCCTTTCTGCAACCGATGGGTACAAGGAAGACATTTTGCCAGACACACACAAGCATGCATGACGACATAATACGACACAACAACGGGTGAATCATTCACTACACAACAATAAACACACAATCAAATACATCCTTACATCCTCCCAAGTACCCCCTCATATCATACAATACCCACTAACCTGAATCTATATACGCATGTCTTCTTCTTCTTCTCCGACAAAATACAGAATAATAATATAGTTCTTTCGTTTATAGCTAACAGTAAAAGACAAGCAGCCGGACACACACACAGGTACCAAGGCAAAAAAACACAAATACAAACACAAAACACAATCACAAACACACACACACAGACCAATAGCAAAAGAACGCACCTAACATAAATAACAATGGACATGGAACTCGCACAATGCAACCTATGCGGCTGCGAAATTCTCAAGGAGCACCTCGAGATGCACACCGGACGATGCGCCAGGAACTATTGTTCCATCATCACGGAGCAACCGGCGAAACCGTTCTTGTGCCCGGTGTGCAGAATTGAGAATAAAGGGTTAGCCCTTATCCAACACATAGGCTTTTGCACAAAAAAAGCCACCATCATACAAAACAGATACACACAACGAACTACGGAACAAACACAACGACAACACTAACAAAGACCACTGCCACACAAACAGACTCTACACAAGACACGAGACAAAACTGTACAAACCCCCCGCACCACCCGAATACACGCACTAACACAGACAAATATAACAATTACGAACCACCCTCTTCATGCAGACATAAACACAAAGGAAGAGGACGCAACAACCAGGACCCACCGCAACAGACACCCCAGGACGACAACACAAATAAGGACAGACAACAGGAGACGAACAAGGACACGACAATGAACAACGGACAACCCGAAATCCCACTGAAGAATTGGGGAATTCCCCTCGTCCAGACTCCCGAAAAATCACCACAGCTCCATTGGCACGGACCCGGAGGCATATATACAGCACAGCCATACATATACACACACACACACACCGAAACACAACCAATAATAAAACTTACACAAAACCACAGAAAACTAAAAACAACACCACAAACACGACGGGACAGACAAAGAAACATCATAGACAGGACATACACAACACGGACAAGACGCACTAGACTACACACAAACGATACATACATGCGACAAAAAGAATTAAAAGACACAATCAAACGCACACTACATATTAACAAAGGGACCCAGACGCACATAAGATACAGGGACAACGCGATGCAGACAGACAAGATACAATTAAAGACAATGACGGAACAAGAGCTACAAACACAAATACGATAGATGAAACAGGAGCTACAAAATAGACACATAGACACACTCGCAGACACTCTAAACAAACAACGACTAAACATAGACTGAACAAAAAGAAAAGAACAAATCAATATTATTATTATTATTATTATTATTATTATTATTATTATTATTATTATTATTATTATTATTATTATTATTATTATTCAGTGCCCCTTCGGGGGGTGGGGTTGCTGGACCCCGACACGGCGCGTCCCCGGGTGGCGGATAGGGGAACGCCCTCACCAGGCTTGCCTGGCGGGTACCGGTGAAATAAAATAGCCGGCGCGGACCAAAACCAGCATACACACTCACGCACACTCACACTTACATTCTCCCCCGCGCACCCTGCCTCACGGGGCAGTACATTGCGAGGGAGCACACACGCACATACACATACATTGGGTCAAGGAGCGCAGCGGACATGGTGACGCTGCCCGAAAGGGATGTGCCGGATGATCCATGCAGCGCACGCTCCTTGGAGGCTCCCGGCGTCAACGCGCCGCTCCCACGGGGGTACTGGGAAGCCGATGAAGGGTGAAGGTGCACGGCAGGGGCAGATGTAACATTCCTGCCCCAATTGCCAAAAGCGGCTGTGGCAATGGGGGTAGCCACAGCCGTGATCACCCCCCCACACCTGGAGGCGCCGCGTTCGGAGACGGCCCAGTACCCTGGAGCAACAGAACGAAGACCATGGATAACACAATCATAAAGAACCAGCCCAGTGCGTCGGGCAAAGACGCAACAGATGAGATGTCTGTCCTCCGTCGGCAACTCGCCGAATCGGAGGAAAGGACGAGGGCAGGTCATGCAGAAATGCTGGACCTGATTAAAGAAATGATGGGCGTGCTACTGAAGCAGCCCAACATTAATAATAAAATAAAAAAGGGTTTGCCAAAGCTAGCTGAAATGCTAGAGGCCCTGGAGGAGAATAACCAGGCGTGCTCGACAGCCCGTACCAGCATGGCAAGGCTGGCAGAGGCAGAGCGCGCCAAGGTAGCAACCCCGGCGGCAGCAGGGAAGAAAAGGGAGGCTTCGAGCCCCCCTCTCCCGGTGACTCCTGTTTCTAACAAGAAACAGAGGGCAGCGGAGCAGCCTGAGGAGAGTTTTGCGACGGTGGTGAGTCGCAAGGCTGCCAGAGCGGCAAGAGGGAAGGCGGCCCGAAATGATCAGGGCGAGCCTGCAGCAGTGGCGGCCGCCCAGAATGCCAGGGCCACAGAGAAGGGCAAGGCTAAGACTGGGGCAAAGAAGGGAGCGGCAAAGCCGAGGCCGCCCTCAAAAAAGAAGGGGCGACCGGACGCTATTGTCTTAAAGCCCGCCCAAGGTAAGACCTACGCGGACGTTCTAGGCACGATCTGCGGGGCAGTAAACCCCGCCGCCTGCGGGGTTGAAGTAGGCGACATTCGCCGGACAAGAGCGGGCGACGTGCTTGTCCAGCTGCGGAAGTCGACTACGGAGTCCCGGAAGAGTTTCTCGGAGGCTCTGACAAAGGCGGCCGACGGCGCGTGCACCGTCAAGGAGCTGATCCCCAGGACAGAACTGGAGATCAAGGACCTTGACGGATGCACGACCGCCCAAGAGGTCGAGGAGGCGCTGATGGGTATCCTGAAAGACTACTCGGGGCACATGCGGGTTTGGATGACGAAGCCGAACGGGCGCGAGCAGCGCACGGCCATCGTCACCGTCGACGAAGCCGCAGCCCCGAGGCTCCTCCAGGCCATCCACGTCACAATCGGGTGGCTTGTCTGCAAGGTCAGGCGGAGGGCGACCGTGACCAGGTGCTTCAAGTGCCTGGGGTACGGCCACCAAAGCCTGGCTTGCAAGGGGAAGGACCGCAGTAGGTCTTGCTTCCGCTGCGGAGTGGACGGGCATAAGGCGGCTGGATGTACGGCCAGCCCGCTCTGCTACCTCTGCCCGGAGGTGGAGGGCCAGTCCGATGCCCGCAAACATGCAGCGGGGTCGGGTGCATGCGGAGTCTTCCGCGAGGCCCTCGCCCAGGCGAAGCAGCAGACCCAGAAATGCCTGTAGTTCTTCAGGGCAACCTGAACAGGAGCAGGACGGCGGACCACCTGTTGGACCAGATCTGTACCGAACTGCACGCCGACGTGGTCCTGGTCAGTGAGCAGTATCGAGACAGGGATGGCCCCGGGTGGTACAGCGACGCCCTCGGCACGGCGGCGATATGGGTATCGAACCCGCGACGGTTTGTCGTCGCGGCCCATGGTTCCGGAAGCGGTTACGTTTGGGTGAGGAGCAAGGACGTCACGTACATGAGCGTCTACCTCACCCCGAACGAACGCATCGCGGACTTCCAGGCCAAGCTCGATGGCCTGGAGGACGCGGCTCGGAGCATGGAAGGGGAGCTGGTAGTGGCCGGAGACTTTAACGCTAAAGCTCGGGAGTGAGGTGAGCCTACCCCGGACTCCAGGGGTGGACGAGTCATGGACATGGCAGCGAGGCTAGGACTCTTAATCCTCAACGCCGGTTCCACGTCCACTTTCCGGAGGCCGGGGTATAGGGAGACCATCATCGACGTCTCCCTCGCGACGGAACGCCTGGCTGCACGCGTGCAGGACTGGCAGGTGATCGAGAGCTACACGGCCAGCGATCACCAGTACATCACGTTTCGCGTGCGTGATGTCGCGCCAGTCGCCAGGGCCCAACACCATCTGGGCCCACCCAGGTGGAACGTCGCGAAGCTCGACCCCGAGAAGCTGTCTCTGGCCCTAACACGCGGCCAGCAACCCTGGGAGATCCCAGAGGGCGTATCGCCAGCCAAGCAGGCTCGGATCATGGTGGAGGCCATTATGAGTCTCCTTCATGGGGCCTGCGAGGCAGCCATGCCGAGGAAGACGACGAGCAGTCGCTGCCACCGTCCTGCGAAGTACTGGTGGACGAAAAAGATCGCGGAGCTGAGGCGTAAGTGCCTCAGGCTCAGACGGCTCGCCACAAGGGCCCGAATACGCGATCGCGACGTAGCCCGAAAGGCCGCCGAGCACACGGCGGCCAAGAAGGAGCTCTGTCGGGCCATCGAAGCGAGTAAGCGCCAATGCTGGAAGTTGCTGGTAGAGGACCTGAACAACGACCCTTGGGGGACTGGGCTATAGGATAGTCCTTCGCAAGCTGGATGCGCTAAGACACAGCGCTCCAAGCGACGCGGGGACTATCGAAGGGATAGTTAACACCCTCTTCCCCACCCACCCCAAGCGGTCATTCCTCCCAGCACGGTCACGAGCCCTGGAAATACCCCTCTTCACGCTGGCGGAGCTGCAAAGCGCCGCCCGCACCATGAAGAGCGGGAAAGCCCCAGGACCGGACGGGATTCCAGCAGAGGTGCTGAAAATCGCAGTTGAACGCAATCCAGGGCCCTTGCTGGACGTGTACAACGCCTGTCTGAAGGCGGGAATTTTTCCCTCCCGCTGGAAGACTGCGCGCCTTGTACTCATCCCCAAAGGCAAGGGACCAGCAGGCACGCCGTCATCTTTCAGGCCACTGTGCATGCTGGATACATCCGGCAAGCTCCTGGAAAAGCTGCTCCGACCTCGCCTCCAGGCGGCCGTCCAAGCCGCCGGAGACCTTTCCCCGAAGCAATTCGGATTCAGGAAAGGGAGGTCGACGGTGCACGCTATCCAGGAGGTTGTCGAGGCTGCCAGGGCCACGGAGCGGGGGAATCACTTCTCCCGTTCCGTGTGCCTGCTGGTAACCCTGGATGTCAAGAACGCGTTCAACTCGGTGAGGTGGGCAGACGCCCTGTGCGCGATGGAGCGGGACCCTAAGGTACCCGAGTACCTTCTCCGCATAATCGGAGATTATCTGAAGGACCGCTTCATTGCGTACACCACCGACGATGGTCCGACGAAGAAGGAGCTTTCCTCGGGCGCAGCTCAGGGCTCCATACTGGGCCCGGACATATGGAACATTACATATGACGGGATCCTACGTTTGGAGATGCCCGAAGGCTGCTCCCTGGTTGGGTACGCAGATGACGTAGCCGCCACCATTATCGCGAGAGATATGGATGCGGCACAGATGCGACTCAACCAGGTGATGCGTCGCGTCCGCTCCTGGATGAGCGACCACGGACTGGAGCTGGCCTTGGCGAAAACCGAGATCGTTCTTCTCACCCAGAAACGCACCCCCCTCAGCGTGGAGATGCGGGTGGGAGAAGTCTCGGTCCAGACGAAGGCTGCCGTGAAGCACCTGGGGGTAGAGCTGGATTGTCGGCTCAACTTCTGGGAGGCTATCAGGGGCAGAGCCGACAAAGCGGCCGCAGTGGTGACGTCGCTGAGCAGGGTCATGGCCAACGTAGGTGGTCCCAGGCCCTGCAAGAGGCGGCTGCTGCTGCGCGTTGCCGAGTCGGTGATGCTCTACGGTGCGGAGATCTGGGCCGACGCACTGCGGTACGAGAAGTATCGCAAGCGCATGGCCTCCGTACAGAAGAGAGGCGCTTTGCGCGTTGCGAGCTCGTACCGCACGGTCTCGGAGCCAGCAGTCCTAGTGGTCGCGGGGGTCATTCCCATTGCCCTCCTCGCCCAGGAGCGGAGGTTCGTCCACCAGGAGCAGGCTGCTCTGGGTAGGGCGGGAGCGGCCGAACAGGCCAGGTCGCGCTCCCTCGAAGCGTGGCAGGAGAGGTGGGATCGGGAGTCGCGGGGCCGGTGGACAGCGAGGCTAATCCCTCGTCTGGAAGCCTGGTTTAACCGTCAGCATGGCGAGGTTGACTATTACCTCACCCAAATGCTGACGGGGCACGGCTATTTCCGCGCCTATCTCCACAAGATGGGGAAGGTAGCGGACCATGGCTGTGTCTACTGCGACTCCCGGTCGGACAGTGTCCTCCACACTCTCTTCGAGTGTGGGAAATGGAGCCCGGAGAGGGACAGGCTGGCGGAGGGGCTCGGAGACATAACTCCCGACACTATAGTTGGGATTATGTTGAAGAGTCCCGAGGCCTGGTTGAAGGTGTCAGCCTTCACCAAGTCTGTCCTTCTCCGAAAAAAGGCTGATTTAGACGCCGGCGGGGCTTAGCCCCAGAGAAACAACGGCGCCACCCCGAAGTAATGCCATACGGCGGTTCCGGGGTGGCTGCTAGGAGCCTAAGGAGGGGGGTTTAGTGGGTAGGCCCGGGTCTGTTTTACGGCCCGGGAGAGTCCCACACACGGGGAGGAGCGCAAGCCCTCCCTACGGTGCGTAACGCATCCCCCCCCCTAAAAAAAAAAAGAAAAAAAAAATTCCGTGCCCCTTCGGGGTGTGGGGTTGCTGGACCCCGACACGGCGCGTCCCCGGGTGGCGGATAGGGGAACGCCCTCACCAGGCTTGCCTGGCGGGTACCGGTGAAATAAAATAGCCGGCGCGGACCAAAACCAGCATACACACTCACACACACTCACACTTACTTTCTCCCCCGCGCACCCTGCCACGAGGGGCAGTCCATTGCGAGGGAGCACACACACATACACATACATTGGGTCAAGGAGCGCAGCGGACATGGTGACGCTGCCCGAAAGGGATGTGCCGGATGATCCATGCAGCGCACGCTCCTTGGAGGCTCCCGGCGTCAACGCGCCGCTCCCACGGGGGTACTGGGAAGCCGATGAAGGGTGAAGGTGCACGGCAGGGGCAGATGTAACATTCCTGCCCCAATTGCCAAAAGCGGCTGTGGCAATGGGGGTAGCCACAGCCGTGATCACCCCCCCACACCTGGAGGCACCGCGTTCGGAGACGGCCCGGTACCCTGGAGTAACAGAACGAAGACCATGGAAAATATAATGAACAAGAACCAGCCCAGTGCGTCGGGCAAAGACGCAACAGATGAGATGTCTGTCCTCCGTCGGCAACTCGCCGAATCGGAGGAAAGGACGAGGGCAGGTCATGCAGAAATCTCTCCCTCCGCGTACCGGCCCATTTGCTTGCTGGACGAGGCGGCCAAACTCTTCGAGAGAGTTATTGCCAACCGCCTCGTCCGGCACCTGTCGGCGACAGGTCCGGACCTCGACGACGGGCAGTTCGGCTTCCGTCAGGGACGATCGACGATACACGCGATCAAGCGCCTAAGGTCCCTGACGGAGTCGGCTGCAAGCCGGGGCAGGGTGTGTATCGCTATATCCTTGGATATAGTGAATGCTTTTAACACCCTGCCCTGGTGGGTCATCAGGGAGGCGCTCGAGTACCATCGAGTGCCCCCTGAGTTACGGGCCGTCGTCGGGGACTACCTCGCCGACAGGGGCATTAAGTTCATGGGCTGGACGCAGGAGTATGAGAGGGAGACGTACGCCGGGGATTCCCGCAGGGGTCCGTGTTGGGCCCCCTGCTATGGGACCTCGGCTACGATTACGTCCTGCGGGCTACACTCCCCGCTGACTCCACGGTGATCTGCTATGCAGACGACACACTCGTGGTAGTCAGCGGGGAGGATGGGAGGAGGACCACCCGCGTTGCGGAGACGGCGGTGGCCTGTGTCGTCGCCCGAATCCACCGACTGGGCCTTCGGGTGGCCCCGCAAAAGACCGAGGCGACCTGGTTTTACGATCGCCAACGGTATGCGGGGCCGCCTCCCCAGCGGTGGATTGCGGTAGGAGAGACCCGCGTCCTGGTGAGAGATACGATGAAGTATCTCGGACTCACCCTGGACGGCCTCTGGCGCTTTAACGAGCACTTCGGCCAGCTTATCCCCCGAGTTGAGAAGGCGGCAGGCGCTCTAGGACGCCTGCTGCCCAACATCGGGGGACCGTGGGAGGGTGTCCGACGCCTTTATGCGGGAGTCGTCCGTTCCATGGTGCTCTACGGGGCACCAGTCTGGGTGGACGACCTGGCGGCCAGCCGGCGCAATTGTGCCCTGCTATTCAGGGTACAGCGTCGGATGGCCGCCAGGGTCGTGCGAGGATATCGCACGATCTCCCTGGCGTCGGCCACCCTACTGGCGAGGTTTCCGCCCCTGGACATCCTGGCGGTGGGGGACGCGAGGACCTATTTGGGTCTTCGCGCCCTCCGCAACAGGGGCGGAACACCCACGGAACGGTCGGTCGAGGAGCTCAAGCGCCAGACCCGACGGCTCGTTGTCGAGATGTGGCGGGAAAGGCTGGAAGATCCAGCCAACTCCCGCCACAGAGCCGTCGGGGCGATTCTCCCGAGCCTCGAGGCTTGGTTGAGTCGCGGCAGGGGGCAGCTCTCCTACCGCGCGACGCAGGTGCTTACCGGGCACGGCTGCTTCGGTGAGTACCTGCGTCGCATCGGGAAGGAGGCGACGGCACAGTGCCACCATTGTGATGGGGACCCGGACACGGCGCAACATACCCTCCAGTATTGCAGGGCCTGGAGGGAACAGCGCCGTGTCCTGGTCCGGTATATCGGAAGGGACCTCTCGCTGCCGACGGTCATCCGACAGATCCTCGGCAGCGAGAGGTCGTGGAGAGCCTTCCTCGCCTTTTGCGAGGAAGTGCTCTCCCAGAAGGAGGAGGCGGAGCGGCGGCGGGAGAGGACGGACCCCTTCCGTCTGCAGAGGGCCCGTCCCCGCCGCCGACCCGCGCGGGGGGATCTTGTCCCCCCGCAGTAGAGCGAAGCCGCGGTCCCGTCAACGGATCTCGACCCGTTGACGGGCCGGGTGCTTGCCAAGGGGCCGCGAGGCGGCAGAGTCGTGGCTCTGTCGCCTGCGCAAGCGGCCCCGAGGCGGGGCGGGCGTGTAGTGGTCGCACGACCCGCCCAGGAGGGATGGGTAATGCGGGGGCGCGGTTCCCGCCTCCTTCGCCGCTAGCGAAGGAGTGCGGTGAGCCGTGTCTCCCCGCGAGTAGTGGGGGAAGCCTCCCTCTCTCGTGAAAGCAAGAGAGCGGATGGCCGCTCCCCCACCACGAGACGTGCCTCCAATAGGGGGCGGGCGCGGGGCGGCACCGGTAGTGTTCTACCAGAGTTCCCGGTGTCGCCCCAGTCAGCGCCGAGGATGGCCACCGTGGGGTTTTAGCCGGTAAGAGTCCGGCACTACCCCGTCGCCCCCACCAGGGCGGCGGGGTGTCCATGAGGATTTCCCCACGTAAAAAAAAAAAAAAAAAAAAAAAAGGTCATGCAGAAATGCTGGACCTGATTAAAGAAATGATGGGCGTGCTACTCAAGCAGCCCAACATTAATAATAAAATAAAAAAGGGTTTGCCAAAGCTAGCTGAAATGCTAGAGGCCCTGGAGGAAAATAACCAGGCGTGCTCGACAGCCCGTACCAGCATGGCAAGGCTGGCAGAGGCAGAGCGCGCCAAGGTAGCGACCCCGGCGGCAGCAAGGAAGAAAAGGGAGGCTTCGAGCCCCCCTCTCCCGGTGACTCCTGTTTCTAACAAGAAACAGAGGGCAGAGGAACAGCCTGAGGAGAGTTTTGCGACGGTTGTGAGTCGCAAGGCTGCCAGAGCGGCAAGAGGGAAGGCGGCCCGAAATGATCAGGGCGAGTCTGCAGCAATGGCGACCGCCCAGAAAGCCAGGGCCACAGAGAATGGCAAGGCTAAGACTGGGGCGAAGAAGGGAGCAGCAAAGCCGAGGCCGCCCTCAAAAAAGAAGGGGCGACCGGACGCTATTGTCCTGAAGCCCGCACAAGGTAAGACCTACGCGGACGTTCTAGGCACGATTCGCGGGGCAGTAAACCCCGCCGCCTGCGGGGTTGAAGTAGGCGACGTCCTTGTCCAGCTGCGGACGTCGACTATGGAGTCCCGGAAGAGCTTCTCGGAGGCTCTGACAAAGGCGGCCGACGGCGCGTGCACCGTCAAAGAGCTGATCCCCAGGACAGAACTGGAGATCAAGGACCTTGACGGGTGCACGACCGCCCAAGAGGTCGAGGAGGCGCTGATGGGTACCCTGAAAGACTACTCGGGGCACATGCGGGTTTGGATGACGAAGCCGAACGGGCGCGAGCAGCGGACGGCCATCGTCACCGTCGACGAAGCCGCAGCCCCGAGGCTCCTCCAGGCCACCCACATCACAATCGGGTGGCTTGTCTGCAAGGTCAGGCGGAGGGCGACCGTGACCAGGTGCTTCAAGTGCCTGGGGTACGGCCACCAAAGCCTGGCTTGCAAGGGGAAGGACCGCAGTAGGGCTTGCTTCCGCTGCGGAGTGGAGGGGCACAAGGCGGCTGTATGTACGGCCAGCCCGCTCTGCTACCTCTGCCCGGAGGTGGAGGGCCAGTCCGATGCCCGCAAACATGCAGCGGGGTCGGGTGCATGCGGAGTCTTCCGCGAGGCCCTCACCCAGGCGAAGCAGCAGGCCCAGAAATGCCTGTAGTTCTTCAGGGTAACCTGAACAGGAGCAGGACGGCGGACCACCTGTTGGACCAGATCTGTACCGAACTGCACGCCGACGTGGTCCTCGTCAGTGAGCAGTATCGAGACAGGGATAGCCCCGGGTGGTACAGCGACGCCCTCGGCACGGCGGCGATATGGGTTTCGAACCCGCGACGGTTTGTCGTCGCGGCCCATGGTTCCGGAAGCGGTTACGTTTGGGTGAGGAGCAAGGACGCCACGTACATGAGCGTCTACCTCACCCCGAACGAACGCATCGCGGACTTCCAGGCCAAGCTCGATGGCCTGGAGGACGCGGCTCGGATCATGGGAGGGGAGCTGGTAGTGGCCGGAGACTTTAACGCTAAAGCTCGGGAGTGGGGTGAGCCTACCCCGGACTCCAGGGGTGGACGAGTCATGGACATGGCAGCGAGGCTAGGACTCTTAGTCCTCAACGCCGGTTCCACGTCCACTTTCCGGAGGCCGGGGTATAGGGAGACCATCATCGACGTCTCCCTCGCGACGGAACGCCTGGCTGCACGCGTGCAGGACTGGCAGGTAATCGAGAGCTACACGGCCAGCGATCACCAGTACATCACGTTTCGCGTGCGTGATGTCGCGCCAGTCGCCAGGGCCCAACACCATCTGGGCCCACCCAGGTGGAACGTCGCGAAGCTCGACCCCGAGAAGCTGTCTCTGGCCCTAACACGCGGCCAGCAACCCTGGGAGATCCCAGAGGGTGTATCGCCAGCCAAACAGGCCCGGGTCATGGTGGAGGCCATTATGAGCCTCCTTCATGGGGCCTGCGAGGCGGCCATGCCGAGGAAGACGACGAGCAGTCGCTGCCACCGTCCTGCGAAGTACTGGTGGACGAACCAGATCGCGGAGCTGAGGCGTAAGTGCCTCAGGCTCAGACGGCTCGCCACAAGGGCCCGAAAACGCGACCGCGACGTAGCCCGAAAGGCCGCCGAGCACACGGCGGCCAAGAAGGAGCTCCGTCGGGCCATCGAAGCGAGTAAGCGCCAATGCTGGAAGTTTCTGGTAGAGGACCTGAACAACGACCCTTGGGGACTGGGCTATAGGTTAGTCCTTCGCAAGCTGGATGCGCTAAGACACAGCGCTCCAAGCGACGCGGGGACTATCGACGGGATAGTCAACACCCTCTTCCCCACCCACCCCAAGCGGTCATTCTTCCCAGCACCGTCACGAGCCCTGGAGATACCCCTCTTCACGCTGGCGGAGCTGCAAAGCGCCGCCCGCACCATGAAGAGCCGGAAAGCCCCAGGACCGGACGGGATCCCGGCAGAGGTGCTGAAAATCGCAGTTGAACGAAATCCAGGGCCCTTGCTGGACGTGTACAACGCCTGTCTGAAGGCGGGAATTTTTCCCTCCCGCTGGAAGACTGCGCGCCTTGTACTCATCCCCAAAGGCAAGGGACCAGCAGGCACGCCGTCATCTTTCAGGCCACTGTGCATGCTGGATACATCCGGCAAGCTCCTGGAAAAGCTGCTCCGACCTCGCCTCCAGGCGGCCGTCCAAGCCGCCGGAGACCTTTCCCCGAAGCAATTCGGATTCAGGAAAGGGAGGTCGACGGTGCACGCTATCCAGGAGGTTGTCGAGGCTGCCAGGGCCACGGAGCGGGGGAATCACTTCTCCCGTCCCGTGTGCCTGCTGGTAACCCTGGATGTCAAGAACGCGTTCAACTCGGTGAGATGGGCAGACGCCCTGTGCGCGATGGAGCGGGACTTCAAGGTACCCGAGTACCTTCTCCGCATAATCGGAGATTATCTGAAGGACCGCTTCATTGCGTACACCACCGACGATGGTCCGACGAAGAAGGAGCTTTCCTCGGGCGCAGCTCAGGGCTCCATACTGGGCCCGGACATATGGAACATTACATATGACGGGATCCTACGTTTGGAGATGCCCGAAGGCTGCTCCCTGGTTGGGTACGCAGATGACGTAGCCGCCACCATTATCGCGAGAGATATGGATGCGGCACAGATGCGACTCAACCAGGTGATGCGTCGCGTCCGCTCCTGGATGAGCGACCACGGACTGGAGCTGGCCTTGGCGAAAACCGAGATCGTTCTTCTCACCCAGAAACGCATCCCCCTCAGCGTGGAGATGCGGGTGGGAGAAGTCTCGGTCCAGACGAAGGCTGCCGTGAAGCACCTGGGGGTAGAGCTGGATTGTCGGCTCAACTTCTGGGAGGCTATCAGGGGCAGAGCCGACAAAGCGGCCGCAGTGGTGACGTCGCTGAGCAGGGTCATGGCCAACGTAGGTGGTCCCAGGCCCTGCAAGAGGCGGCTGCTGCTGCGCGTTGCCGAGTCGGTGATGCTCTACGGCGCGGAGATCTGGGCCGACGCACTGCGGTACGAGAAGTATCGCAAGCGCATGGCCTCCGTACAGAGGAGAGGCGCTTTGCGCGTTGCGAGCTCGTACCGCACGGTCTCGGAGCCAGCAGTCCTAGTGATCGCGGGGGTCATTCCCATTGACCTCCTCGCCCAGGAGCGGACGTTCGTCCACCAGGAGCAGGCTGCTCTGGGTAGGGCGGGAGCGGCCGAACAGGCCAGGTCGCGCTCCCTCGAAGCGTGGCAGGAGAGGTGGGATCGGGAGTCGCGGGGCCGGTGGACAGCGAGGCTAATCCCTCGTCTGGAAGCCTGGTTTAACCGTCAGCATGGCGAGGTTGACTATTACCTCACCCAAATGCTGACGGGGCACAGCTATTTCCGCGCCTATCTCCACAAGATGGGGAAGGTAGCGGACCCTGGCTGTGTCTACTGCGACTCCCGGTCGGACAGTGTCCTCCACACTCTCTTCGAGTGTGGGAGATGGAGTTCGGCGAGGGACAGGCTGGCGGAGGGGTTCGGAGACATAACTCCTGACACTATAGCTGGGGTTATGTTGAAGAGCCCCGAGGCCTGGTTGAAGGTATCAGCCTTCACCAAGTCTGTCCTTCTTCGAAAAAAGGCTGATTTAGACGCCGGCGGGGCTTAGCCCCAGAGAAACAACGGCGCCACACAGTGGGCCAAATGCCAATTCTAGCGAATAAAAAATCAAATTGAGCAGGAAAATTTTTCTGGAACTAGTATTTATCACGAAAAACATATAAACAGGTATTTACAATTGCAACAATACCAAAAATAAATAATTTAAAAAAACAATTTTGAAATTAAAAAAAAATCATACATCCTAATTGTTATCAGAGTTCTGGAAACTGTCGTCTAGAAGCGCCAAGCTTCTACTTTAATAGCTTCAGATCACAATTTTTCCAACGATAATTTTTCTTCTATATAATCGCAAAAGTTTGATGCTCCCTTTTCCCTTTCGAAATTTCATAACTTCAAAAAACTCTATGGAGCTTCTAGATTTTTCTCTCAGATTTCCATTAACAGGCCCTTGTAGAGCGAAGCTTCCTCTTTACAAAGAGCTACGAAAAGTTGTTTTACGATTTTTTAAACCATTTTATTGCAACCTGAATCAAAAGTGTGCTCTCTTGTGTAACTGCACACTTTTGATTCAGGTTGCAATAAAATGGTTTAAAAAATCGTAAAACAACTTTTCGTAGCTCTTTGTAAAGAGGAAGCTTCGCTCTACAAGGGCCTGTTAATGGAAATCTGAGAGAAAAATCTAGAAGCTCCATAGAGTTTTTTGAAGTTATGAAATTTCGAAAGGGAAAAGGGAGCATCAAACTTTTGCGATTATATAGAAGAAAAATTATCGTTGGAAAAATTGTGATCTGAAGCTATTAAAGTAGAAGCTTGGCGCTTCACAATGAGCATATGCACGCTATTGTACGATTTTTTTCCACGAACTTACAGCTGCTCAAACATTGGCCATTTTTGGACGAAATAAAGTGATCCGCTAATTTTGTGGAGCAGTATATTTTTTTTAGGCAGACTTAGGCAGTTGAATTTAGTCTAGAAAAATGTGGGGGGAACTAGAAAGTTAGAAAAAATTAAACCAAAGCAAATGCGGTCAAATCCTTGAATTGCGGAACGTTTTGAGTTTCAGGCTATGATTACCATTGATATTTGTCAAATAGTGACCACTTTTCTCAGGTTTATAATGGATTTTATGGAAAACCCTTGCACTATGGCGCTACTTGGCGATAGTTACACAGTAATTAGCAACTTGACACTTATCTCACACCAAAATATATCATTTTAAAGATACAAAAATTTCGAATTATTATTCGCTAGAATTGGCATTTGGCCCACTGTGCGCCACCCCGAAGTAATGCCATACAGCGGTTCTGGGGTGGCTGCTAGGAGCCCAAGGAGGGGGGTTTAGTGGGTAGGCCCGGGTCTGTTTTACGGCCCGGGAGAGTCCCACACACGGGGAGGAGCGCAAGCCCTCCCTACGGTGCGTAACGCATTCCCCCCTCCTAAAAAAAAAAAAAAATTATTATAACCACTATTGTTCCTATTAGCTATTAAGTACACACACGCAAGACACAAACACCTTTTTATAACATTTTATTAGGCTACAAACACATATATATATACCCCCCCCCAACACCCCCCCCCCCCCACGACATTAAAATGTTAAAAAATGCGCCAAGTGGTTTTGTCTATCTCTCTACAGTTTAATCCCACAGCAAAATTTACCAAAAATATAAACGGATATCATTCAAAAGCCAAGCCAATCATCAAAATTAACAAAAAAATTAATCAAATTCCAAAACAATCAAAATTAAATAAAATAAAATAAAGTCTACAAAAATGGCAAACTGGCTGCGTGGAAACGTGATGTAATTAAGACCGAGACAAAACACCCCTCTATCGTCATTCGCATGGCCAGTTTGCCAAGTTTTTGTAGACTTCATTTTATTTTATTTAATTTTGATTGTTTTGGAATTTGATTAATTTTTTTGTTAATTTTGATGATTGGCTTGATTGATTGATGATTGGATGATATCCGTTTATATTTTTGGTAAATTTTGCTGTGGGATTAAACTGTAGAGAGATAGACAAAACTACTTGGCGCATTTTTTAACATTTTAATGTCGTGGGGGGGGTGTTGGGGGGGGGGGCTGATATCATGCTTTTTTGGTCGTTCATTCAAGAATATATTCTTTATTTATTACAGTATGTAACATTGTGAAAACTCCTCAGTGCTTCTCTCAGGTTGCAATTACATGTTTTGAAGTGTAATTTTTGTATACGATGTAGGATTTCTTTTAAATACCGAATACCTTTTTGGTATTAAATGTATCTTTGTTTTTGTAATATTGTCGCTCGGTGGAGATGAATGTCTTTTTGAAATGTATACTTTCTACATATAATTATTATTTTTAAGAATATTTGGTGCCTCTTTTTTTACATTTTAATTTTAATGCCGTGTTTTGGGGGATAGGGAGGATAATTTATGTGTAGGATGATTTATTTTAAATGCGGAATACGTTTTGGTGTTAGATGTATCAAGAGACAAGGTCTTGTCTCGGGCCAAGTACAAAGAAAGACAGACCTTGTATCTTTTCCAGAACCAATAAGTACGGGTTTTTACAATGTTCAAACTGCATAAATAAATTAAAAATTGCAATTTTTGCAAACATTGTTTGAAGGGCTATGTCAGGGCGACAAATTTCCATATTTGTTATTAACAATTGGTTCAGCCATTGTGGAGATATAGGACCTTAAAAATAGCTGTTTTTATTAAGAAACGTCTTCTCCGCATCCGTCTCCGTCGTCTCTGTCACAAATTTAAACAATTTATAATTTCTTCATTTATTTGCATTTATTCGTGAAAATTTTTGGTGGAATCATAATTTATACCTGTAAATTGATCAATTTTTTTTGTTATAAATTAAACAATGTATGTATTTATTGATACAATTAAACAATCTCCATTCATTAGTCAAACTAAATTAAACAATTTATTTTGTTTATTTTTCCTCTCTCCTCTCCCTTTCCCCCCCTTTCCTCTCTCCTCACCTCTCTCCTCTTCTCCCCCCTTTCCTCTCTCCACTCCTCTCTCTCCTCTCCCTTGACCGCTCCCTCGACTCTCCTCTTTCTCATCCCACCTCCCACCTCCCACCTCCCACCTCCCACCTCCCACCTCCCACCTCCCACCTCCCACCTCCCACCTCCCACCTCCCACCTCCCACCTCCCACCTCCCTCCCCCACCTCCCTCCTCCCTCCTCTCTGCTCTTCCCCTCGCTCTATTCCATTCCATTCTACATATGTAGATCTGGTTGAAGTTTTTACTGAAGGATTAGATAGGAAAAGCTGTAGGGAATACAGAGGTAGGGCTGCGCAGCGCTCGTTGCCATCAGCTCATCGAGCGATCCACAACGGTCGTTCAATTGGGCTCGAGCACGGTGCGCGGTGTACATATATATATACGTTTAAGTATATTTATGTACATATCGGGAGACTCAATAGAATCTCATGCCCAGTAGTAGTCCGCACCCAAACAAGATTTTGCCTGAAGAAAGTGTGCCGCATTCCGGGTTACCAGGTCTCATCAGTAAAGTGTGAACTTCGTAAGGAATAGGTACGTAGATTACACTAAGCATAAGAGTTATTCCAAAAATACCTCTGTATTAAAATATATTATATACAAAATGAGCGAATTTATTTTAAACGAACGCAATAGAGCTATTGTTGAACGCGGCGAGCGGTTAACAGAAGATCATGTAGATTTATTCCATAATTTAATACGCAAGTATTCCGATTTTAAACCACAGTTAACATATAAAGTTAATTTTCCGGAAACAATTGAACCTGTTGAACGCCATACAAAACATATTCAAATATTGCATAGCAGTTGTGGAGGGGGGTCATTGGGTTTGTACTTTTTATGATTGTAAAAGTATAATTGTTTACGATTCTCATGTGGGAATTCGGGCAGAGAACATAAGAGTGGTAAATGCAGAAATCCGAACTTATTTAGAGAGACTATATCCTTTTTTTTTGTTATAAATTAAACAATGTATGTATTTATTGATACAATTAAACAATCTCCATTCATTAGTCAAACTAAATTAAACAATTTATTTTGTTTATTTTTCCTCTCTCCTCTCCCTTTCCCCCCCTTTCCTCTCTCCTCACCTCTCTCCTCTTCTCCCCCCTTTCCTCTCTCCACTCCTCTCTCTCCTCTCCCTTGACCGCTCCCTCGACTCTCCTCTTTCTCATCCCACCTCCCACCTCCCACCTCCCACCTCCCACCTCCCACCTCCCACCTCCCACCTCCCACCTCCCACCTCCCACCTCCCACCTCCCACCTCCCTCCCCCACCTCCCTCCTCCCTCCTCTCTGCTCTTCCCCTCGCTCTATTCCATTCCATTCTACATATGTAGATCTGGTTGAAGTTTTTACTGAAGGATTAGATAGGAAAAGCTGTAGGGAATACAGAGGTAGGGCTGCGCAGCGCTCGTTGCCATCAGCTCATCGAGCGATCCACAACGGTCGTTCAATTGGGCTCGAGCACGGTGCGCGGTGTACATATATATATACGTTTAAGTATATTTATGTACATATCGGGAGACTCAATAGAATCTCATGCCCAGTAGTAGTCCGCACCCAAACAAGATTTTGCCTGAAGAAAGTGTGCCGCATTCCGGGTTACCAGGTCTCATCAGTAAAGTGTGAACTTCGTAAGGAATAGGTACGTAGATTACACTAAGCATAAGAGTTATTCCAAAAATACCTCTGTATTAAAATATATTATATACAAAATGAGCGAATTTATTTTAAACGAACGCAATAGAGCTATTGTTGAACGCGGCGAGCGGTTAACAGAAGATCATGTAGATTTATTCCATAATTTAATACGCAAGTATTCCGATTTTAAACCACAGTTAACATATAAAGTTAATTTTCCGGAAACAATTGAACCTGTTGAACGCCATACAAAACATATTCAAATATTGCATAGCAGTTGTGGAGGGGGGTCATTGGGTTTGTACTTTTTATGATTGTAAAAGTATAATTGTTTACGATTCTCATGTGGGAATTCGGGCAGAGAACATAAGAGTGGTAAATGCAGAAATCCGAACTTATTTAGAGAGACTATATCCTTTTATGGATTTGGAAAAGAATCCGATCAAATTTCATAAGGTTCAAGATCAACCGAACGGTAATGATTGCGGTGTTTTCGCCATCGCTTTTGCAACTTCACTGCTATTTGATATTAATCCAGAAAATGTTTTGTATGAACAAAATTTAATAAGATCGCATTTAATGAAGATTTTATGACGCGCAAGTAATAGAGCATTTTCCATGCATCGAAACACAACCACCGTTAAAGCTCATTTCTTTAGAAACTTTGAGAAAACGTCGTGATGTAGCGACACGGCAAAGATTACATCGAAGTAGAGAAACTGATGTGATACGGCTAGAGCGACAGAAAAAAGATGCCCTCGCTCATAATCGAAAATATGTGGTTTCGAGCGATATAAATTTTAAAAAAAGATGCGAAACATATACGCAAAATATAGAGGAAGAACGCAAAAAGAAAAGAGATTTGTACAAGAAAACTCGCCGAAATGAGTGTACTAGAAAGCGCGATAGTTATACGGCAAACATAGAAATTGAACTCAGTAAACGTCGCGAGAGGTACGAGAAAGAAGCCGAAAGTGAGCGCAGTAGAAAACATTATGCGGAAAATTACGCGGCCAGATATTCTGTCACATATTTCGGCAAAATGGAAAAGGTACATACGTCTTCACACGACGAATCCATAGCGCGTACTGATCATAATGATTTCACCGTTACATATTCCGCAGATCTCGATTGAAAAGGCACAATCCGTAGAAGCTTAGTACGATGTTTGTATATCCCTTTCCAGTCGATATGATATTTACCCTTAGGAATACATATTATTCTTCATAAATTCGACAACGAACATTCGGTTCAAATGGGAGACAGTGTTTGCTGCATATTCGCCTAATAAATTGATTGATGGGCGCAATTTTCCTGATTTGTTACTGATTTATTAACGTGATGTGTACACTTATAGATTGCACTTCGTGAAAGAGAGAGAGAGAGTACATACATGTACTCTCATACACGTAAATATAAGTTAACGAATCATGTATGTATGTATATGGTTACATACAATTATGTTTATACGAAGGAGCTGAAATCCCCACAAAAAGCATTGAAAATGCAAAGACCTGGGCCAAGTACAAATTGGTGAACAGAGTCCATCTATGATTAATGTGAAATCGTAGAACGTGAGTCAAGTTAGAATGTGGATATAGTATAGGGGCATGTTTGCACGCTGTTTCCATAAATACACTAAGCGCATTTATATAATTTATACAATATAATATAATATATGTACAATATCAAAAATAACAATTAGTGTGAAATATACATCAATTGCTCACTAATGTTAAAGTCTTCTTCAACAAAGAATATGAAATTCGAGAATGTGTGCACGTACAAAGCGCATAGATGCACATACGTGAACGACGGTAAAGAATCTCTAAACCATCATGCCCCTCCCTTTGAATACAAACAGGTGTGTTTGCATTAAGATTTACATGTTACAATTAGATTCACCAAGATCGAGGGAACAGTGTTTCCCTTCGATCAATAAATCTATGTGTTGCATGAGAAGTACTTGGTGGCCAAGGGAGAGGAGAGAGGAAAAATAAACAAAATAAATTGTTTAATTTAGTTTGACTAATGAATGGAGATTGTTTAATTGTATCAATAAATACATACATTGTTTAATTTATAACAATAAAAATTGATCAATTTACAGGTATAAATTATTATTCCACCAACATTTTTCACGAATAAATGCAAATAAATGAAGAAATTATAAATTGTTTAAATTTGTGACAGAGACGACGGAGACGGAGACGGAGACGGAGACGACGTTTCTTAATAAAAACAGCTATTTTTAAGGTCCTATATCTCCACAATGGCTGAACCAATTGTTAATACCAATTGTTAATTCTAATTTCTTTTCGCTGATAATTTTATTGAAGCGATTTTTCTTTGCTCTATAGTCTTCTTTTGCAATTTCAATCTGGTTGATGTTTTGGTTTTTCTTAATACGTTTTAGTTCTTTTTTACTTTTATTTAGTTTTTTCCTCAGGTTTGTTAAGGGGCTAGACTCCGCATAGTAGAGGCGCTACTTTACCGGCTCAAATGGCCGAAAATATGGGTCCGCGCCGTGAAATCCTACGGGCTTATATGACATGATTTTGGATTGGTAATGGTCTCAATCGATAGATAAAAGATCAGTACAGGCGGCTACGTTGGCTGTTTTCCAAGTTTACGTCGCTTTATAGTCATACCAATGTGCTAAAAGTTGTCAAAACCGCGCTGAGGAAGCCCTTTACACGGGGGTTTTTGTAACACAGTAAGAGCATTTTTCAAAAAACCGCCAACGTAGCCGCCTGTACTAATCATTTATCTATCGATTGAGACCATTCCCAATCCAAAGTCAAGTTATATAAGCGTGTAGGATTTCACGGCGGGAAGTGGGATTTTTGGCGTACTGAAGCTATGTTGTTGATATGCAGAGCGGTCTAGCTGAGTACTTTAGTTCGGCCAGCGCGATCGAGGTGGCGCGTAAGTGAAAGGACTATTCTGCACTCTATCCTGTCAAAACATAGCTATTTGACAGCAAGCTATCGGGTTAGATTAGTCACGTGCCGACAGGATGCAGAGACATTCTGCACTGCAGACTCATTCTGATGTATGATTTTTAGCTGCAACACATATAAATGCAAACAAGAATGGTCCGGTTGGTTGTAGTTTTATGGGATTGCATTGTTTCTTGGTGAATAGCAATGTTTCAAACCAGAATAAGCGTAGTAATCTTTCAACTCATTTACATTTACGCTGCCTTGCCATGAAAATACTTGTATACCATTGTAGCAATTTGAGACCTTCTATACCTAAGAGCCAGCAGAAATATGTTCGCTTGGATACTATAAACTGTAGTTACCAAACACTTGGCAAGTGCAGTCGTTCGCAGCATAATTTGATGTTTGAGAATCTTGGTAATGCATATGTAGGAGGCGCAACATGCAGGTCCCCTCAAACATACCTTTGAAAGATGCTGTGTAAGAGTATATACTTTGGCGATGGTTTTTTCTAGAATGGATGCTCTAATCAACATCTTCATTTGCACATTTACTTTTTGGGATATTAGCTGTTCTATAAACTAGATGCAAGTAGAGTTGTTTATATGTTTGGTAGAAAATGCCTTTCAGTAGCTTGATTGTTTGTAATTCAACAGACTATGTAACGTATTGATGTTATCAATCGTGCTAGTTTCCATTTCACATATCACGTACCAGGGCTGGTAACTGCGTAAGGGGAGAACATATTTGTTGAAGTACTGTTCATAGTACTATCGGAATATTGTTACGCAGAATTCATATTTCAACTCAAAGGTATGGTTGAAAACCTGCCACGCCTTTGCAGTTTCTAAGATCCATAAGTTTCAAATTATTGTGCACATGTGTACTGACTAAAGTTGAAATGGCTGTGCTTACCAAGATTTTGATTTTATTACCATCAGTTTTTTGAAACTCGCAAACAGTGAGTGAAGCGCTCTTTCAAATTTTGAAACAGTCCTACTTATATTTCCATAAACAATGGTGCCAGAAAATATCATACATCATGTCTGTCATTCATCAGTGAAATGAAGTAGACTGTCTCATTTTGATTTCTAGTAAGCCTATCTTATAAATAATTGGATAAGTTCATTTATATTGCCAAAAGTATAGTAATGCATTGAATTGATCGTATATCGGCTTTATAGAAATGTAAAGAAAAAAAGTGTAAAATACATGAACGAGGCGGAATCGAACTTATTCTTTTCAAGTGCAAATCCATCACTTTACCCAAAGCACTACTTGGGCGAGTACAGTACAATTTCCCTATTTCAGTAAAAGAATTGTGATTCTTCTATGTGCTTTTAGTGATATTTCGGGCAAACAAATATTTATAGCAAGGCAATTTTCCCATTTCATATTATACGGACTGGTGAGATACAGAATGTAATATAGACTCTACAGTCATCGGAGTGAGACAGTCTCATTCTACCGGGTATCCGAGCGAAAGAGTACCGCACCGCTTGATACATGTGTGTGCGTGCGAAGTAGGTGTGTGGCTCCGGCTCGAGCCTTGGTCGGAACATCGGGAGTCGGGAGCAGCCCGCAGTTCGAGATCGCAGAAGCGATAAGCGGGTGGCGCAATCAAGGGAGTCAAAACAAATGAACCCAAGCTGGCCGCTGGGTCGCGCGATAGACATTGAGTGCAGCTCCATCTCGACCTTTAAAAACTGTCGGTAATACAGTGAGGGGCCAGATCTCGTGACGTCACGCGGGAGTCTAGCCCCTTAACTCTGTACACCACCACGGAACCGATCTGGTGCATTTTTTCTTCGATTTGATATATTCTCTTGCTATTCTTGTTATTATTTCATTGAAACTGTTAATACAATCTTCGGTTCCCATTTCTTTTAATCTTGTTAATAGATCGTTAGTTAATATTTCTTTACAATTGTTGTTGAATTTAGTCCAATCATTTCTCCGAATGTTATATTGATCGGGTTTTAGTACTTGTTTTGGGACATTCGTTTCATGTTTTACCTTAAAATAGATACAGCTGTGATCGCTGTTGCACCAGTCGTCTTTGACTTCCCAATTATATATGTTACCGGCCAAATTGCGTGTGCAAAGTGACACATCTATATTTGTACTACCGTGGACGTTCCAAAACGTTGGAGGGTTGTTTGGTTTATTCATTATGTACAGATGTTTTGTTATTATGGTGTCCTCTAGTTTTTCACCTTTTTTGTCAGACATTCCGCTATACCACAGTGTCGACTTAGCATTGGCGTCCGTAGTTGTTAGTTTTTTCTAATCCTTGTTCTAGGTTGTCGAGATAACCCTCTATGCTGTGCGAGTACTGACAATATAAAGAGACCAGGTTAAAATCGCCCTCGCCCGTGCTAACGTTTACCCAAACCATGTGTTGGGTACATAAAGTTTGTAATTTTGTTGCTACTATTTTTTGGTTTCGGATAATTATTGCTGCCATTGGATTTGGTCCTTCTGCCGCAATTACTGTATTTGACACTGAAGAATATCCTTTAACTTTACCTTTGAAGGAATACGGTTCTTGTACCATTATAATATCAATATTTTTTCGTTCTGCTTGTTCTCGAATTTCGTTAGCTACATTTATCGATCGTTGCGCGTTTATCTGAAGGATTTGTATAGCCGTTTTTTTTAGTATTTAATTTTTCCTTCGTATAACTCAAGCTGCTTTATGTATTCAGGACAAGTATTACTTCTGTAGCTATGCATTGTATCTTTTCTCTTGGATCTTTTGCAATTAATACATTCTTGTTTTTCACCCTTTTTAGTGCAATCTTTCATTAAATGGCCTTCATTTGAGCAGTGTTCGCATATCTGCTCTTTTTCTCTACAATGCTTTGACGTATGCCCATATCCTAGACATTTATAACATCTCATTATATTGAGAAATTCTTTAATTTTGTGACATTTAAAATCAAGATATACTCTTTCTGTCTGCATTAATTTTGTATATACTACGCCAGGAACTTCTATTACCCAGTTTACAGCATTAGGATCTTTACTTCTTGTATTAAATTTTATTATTGTCCCGTTATCATACTCTTTTTTAATTTCTTGAAATTGTTTTAAGTTTTTGTTCCACAAGTCTTGCTTTATGTTCTCTTTTGTTAATTTTTTATCAACATCAAATACTATTATTGAGGGTCAAAATTTTCTTGGTTTTTCCATTTTTAGCCGTTTTGCTGCTAGACTAGGTATCGACATTATATTCCATTTTGAAAGATCTTCCGATTCAATGACTACTCCCTTATCTCTTATTTTTCTGATTAGTTTTATTTTGATTTCATTCTAAACAGGTTCTAGTATATCCGTAATTTTGTCTTTTATATTCTCACTCGTATCTGATTTATTTGTTTCACTCGCTCTAATTATTACTGTTTCAGTATTATCATTTTCTAGTCGTTTTTCTTGTCTACTACAGACCGCTGAAGAATATGTTTTCCCCGCCATTGGCATGTTCTTTGTTTCATTGCTTTTTACTAATTTGTCGACAATTTTTTCGGTAATTACTAAGTTCTCAACTGCCTTACTCTCAACATCACTGAATTTATTCAAAATAAATTTTATAGAAGCTTTACTTATTTTATTCACATCATAGAATAGAAACACTTCAAGATCAGCACGAGTCTTCTTCAAAAACATTATTGTTTCATTTTCTTCGGTTCTGCTCTCTTGCTCATCCTGGGGATCCACCTCAGGGAGCTTTCTCTTTCGCTTAGTCGACATTCGAACGCTGCTTTCAGAACAAACAGAAGAGAGTGATACCCTTCGGCTTCGTCCAGGAGCTGGCATCACCTGGGCATCCATGTCCATGTCTACGTCCTGAGGATAGACATCAACCTCCCGTCTGTCTAAATTAATTTTTTGAGTTAGGTTTTCTTGACCAGGGGTAGTCTTGGTTGGTACTTTTAAAGTATTTTGTTGGTTGGTACTTTTAAAGTGCATTTAATGTGTTTTGCTTGTTTGTGTAAGTATATGTATGTATGTTTGTTTTGTGTGTGTATGTGTGTATGTGTATTTGTTTTAAGAATAAGTGCATGTTTGCGCGCGTGTAAACTCCGGGTTATATTTCAGCGAGAAAGCCAGGCCGACCCCCCGCAAAGCACTTCGGAAGCAGAAGCCTCCAGTGGCCTCAGGGTAGCCCCCCGCGCCATGCCGCAGGGACCCCTCCGGACGCCACTCGGCACTACAGCATGACGCGAGATTTTTCGTTCGCTGGTGGGGCAGCCAGGCCGTGTCGGCTACACCGACCCGGGCACCTGTACTATCGAACGGCCCGGGAGTGCCAGAACCCGGTTTATGCCCGGTACCCTCTGGCAGGCCCGCAACCGAGACCCCGCGGCGAACCGGCCCGTCAACCCCGCAGAACTGCCCAGAGTATGTTTGTGTCAGGTGTGTATGTGTATTTGTGCGTGGTGAAGAGAGCTCGGGAACCCGTAGGGACGCTACTCCCCAGTGGCTGCACGCATCAGCCATCCCTGCGGGCAGTAGATAGGGACATTTGTTGTTACGACGAGTTCCCGACCTCTGGATGTTCGAAGAGGCGGCGCCGTACCTTGACCTTGCGGCCATACCGGCTTCTCTCGTCTCCTATCGTTCTCATGTGCCAAGGGCCTCTCCTAATGGAGAGGCCGAAACCGCACGCCCCCTCGAGTCCAACCCTGTTGTGGATCAGCACCCTTGCGGGTGGGGCTCTCTTTCAAGATCCACTCCCGAGATACCAGTTAAAGGTGTGCCGAGCACTACACTGGTCGGCCGACTGGGGACCGCGGTGTAGTCAACCACCGGTAGCCGGGCAGAGAGCCGAAGCTCTCTTCGCTCAGTACCTCCTGCGGTAAAACGCGTCACGTACGTTTTTGGTCAGCTGTATAACTAATTGTACTCAGTCGGGCGGACTACGTCTTGCAGCCCGGTCTTCCCTTCGCTTGTCCTCTTTAGCCTTGAGTACCTCGGCTGCGAACATTCGAAATGCCTTGAACATTTGTTCGGACACGAGCTGCCTATCCGTCAGGGGCCATAGTAGCCCCTCGTAGGCGGCAGCCTGCATCAGGCATTCTCGCGCTGTTTGGTACTTGGGACAACTGCGCAGCACGTGGCTCGACGTTTCCGTCGCGCCGCAGCCGCACTTGTCGTCCCTAACCAGGGCAAACTGAAATAGCTTGGCCTGGAAATCCCCGTGGCCGCTGAGGAACTGAGTTACGTAGTAACCAGTTTCGACCCAACGTGCCTCGAGTCTTGTGGAGACGCTCTCAAAGAATCCGTACGTAGTACGGCCCTTCACCGACGTCTCCCATCTCAGTTGCCACATGTCTCGAACGGCTCTACGGACGTTGGTTTTCACCGTGCCTTTCGAGACTTGGTTCTCGACCATTTCGTCATGGCTTAGGCGATAGTCGCCGACTTCAATGCTTTTGAGCGTACGAGCATTAAACATAGCTACTCTTTCGAGTAACACCAAGTCAATCGGAATCGCACCTGCAATCACGCAAACTGCATCGGTGGAGACCGTTCTATAGGCCTTAGTGACACGGAGTAGCGCCTGCCTTTGCGCACTCTCCAGGCTACGCCTGGTATGTGCGTTTAGTAGGTCTGCCCACCCCGCGGCTCCATATGTGGCAACCGGGAGAAACACGCCTTTGTACATGGTACTCGTGGCGCGATGCCCCAGTCCCCAATTTGCTCTTGCAATACCCGCCAACTTGTTAAAGGTTAGCAGGCATTTAGCGCGGACTCTCTTGACGTGGGTGGTTATCCCAACACCAGCGTCTATGTCTACCCCGAGATACCGAATGGTATCCTGCAGGGGTAGCTGTCTGCCATCTACCCGGACCGCTGGGGGTCTTTCCCTGTCCAGCCTGCCTTTGAACAGGATCATCTCGGTCTTGGTGGCGGATAGAGTTAACTTCTGAGATGAACACAACCCAGAGACTCCGTCTACCACCCTCTGCGTTCTTTGCTCGATCTCTGCTCGCGACTTCCCGTAGGTTATCACAAGCAGGTCATCGGCGTACGCTACTGGTTCGCAATGGAACTCCTCTCCTTCCAGGAGCTTTAAAACCCCGTCAAATACGAGGTTCCAGCAACTGGGTCCGAGGATAGACCCCTGCGGACAACCTTTCGTGACTTGCTTGCTCACTATTCCGTGGTTGGACACGATGGACACAACCCGTTTCGCGAAGTAGCTCGTCATAAGGCCATACAGGTTTCTGGGGCAGTCGCGCGTTCTGAGATTACTCATCACACTCGGCCACCAGACGTTGTCGAACGCCCCTGATATGTCGAAAGCCAGACCTAGCACATACTTCTCCGGCCTACTAGCCACCGCCTCGCGGAACGCAACCAAAGCGTGTTCGGTCGATCTCCCGCGGCGGAAGCCGTATTGGCGATCGGATACGTATGGTGCTTGAAGGAAAACGGGCTCTAGCCTCTTTAGCATTAGCTTCTCGAGGACTTTGCCCAGTACCGACAACAGACAGATCGGTCGATACGATTTAGGGTCAGCAACTGGTTTTGTTGTCGCCTTTAACAGGGCTCGGATTGAGCCATGTTTCCAGCGGGTTGGGAACACTCCATATTTAAGGTACGCGTTGTAAAGATCGGGCAGGGCGATTTTTGCCGACAGGGGCAATCGCTTAACTACTTCAACCTCTACGCGATCCAGCCCGGGGCACTTCCCGTTCTTGAGAGTCTTGACTGCCGCTGCAAATTCCCTTCCTATGAACGGCGAATCGTTGTCCACTAAGGGCAGAGCAGCAGCTTCCTCTCGCAGGAGTGCCTGTTCGGGCGAGTCGCTTTCCGAGTTGTCATCCGGAATTAGCGCGTGTAGGCGCGTCTTAGCCGTGAATTCCCACGTCATCGTATGACCGTCCGTGGTACGGAGGTTGCTCATCGCAGCCTCAGTTCTGAGCCTACCCATCGCGATGCGGTAGGGAAGGCCCCATGGCTCTTTGTTTCCTTCTTTCGTTACGAAAGCGTTCCAGCTTCGTAACTTTGCGCTTCTAATAGCGGACATGTACGACTTTCTCTCCTCGAGGTACTCGTCGTGCTTGGCCGCCTTTAGGTCGGCATCTCCTCGGGACTGAAAGGCGCGCCGTAATTTATAGATACGCTTCTTTCGTCTCGTGAGCTCATCGGTCCACCAGGGGACGGCTCTTCCGCGCTTTTTCCTCGGGCGCATCGCGGCGTTGCACGCTGCGACAATTGATTGCTCACTCTGTGTCGCGCGTGCCTCTGTCTCCTCCGGTCCGGAAAGGACCAGTGGAGGGAGGTCCCGCAGTTGCTCCTCGAGGATTCTCTCAAAGTCCGGCCAGTCGGCCTTCCTTGTGGGGAAACGCCCCTCTCGGGGCGCATCCTCTTCAGTGCGTTCGAGGGTGAGCTCAAAAGCAATAGCACGGTGGTCGCTGGACGTAAGGTCATCTCTGACTTCCCAACTTCGAACCAGTCCGGCTGCATCGAGCGTTGCCACTGTAACGTCGATGTATGACTCTCCGCACGAGCTGGAGAATGTTGCTATGCTGCCAGCCTCGTTCAGAACAAACAGGCCGTGCATTGAGAGGAGCTCTTCGAGCGCCTCTCCTCGGGCGTCTGCTGCCGCCGCTCCCCATAGGGGAGACTTGGCGTTGGCATCGGCCCCCAGCACGATTCGACCCGTTCCGATCACTTGTAGGGCCCGATCCAGTCTTGTCAGGCTGCTCTCTATGTCGTCAGAGAATTGAAAGTACTGACTGACCAGATACAGGTCCGTGTTCTCTACTTTCGTGTGCACGCAGACGATGTGCCCGTCATTCAGGTGCGAGAGACTCACGACTGTGAGAGACGGGTTCCGGACCGCGATTGCGGCCATCACCTCCGTCCCTCCGCCCTTGTAAAGGCGTGTCGTGACTCCCAAGCCGGTAACTACGCCTTTGACGTTATACGGTTCCTGGACGAGCACGATATCAACGTCTAGTCGTTCAAGTGCGACACGAAGTTCGTCTGTAACAGTTCTTGAACGCTGCATATTCAACTGCAATATTCGTAACCTGCTACTTAGACGCGAGCAACGGGTTTCTTTATCCATTGATGGTGCGTGACTTCACCAACTGGATTGCCTCGTTTTACGATGGGCAGCTTCTGCTCATAAGCCCGTGATTGTGCTGCTTGCCGACTCGCTTGCAGTTCGAGCAGACCGGAGCCCGCCCCTTCTGCTTGCAGTCGGCAGTGGTATGCCCCGTTTCGGCGCAGTGACCGCACACACTGGCTGCGGCATTGCAGAATTTGGACAGGTGTCCAAATCTCTGGCACTTGAAGCACCAGGTGACGGAGTGGAAATCTTGCACACGGCAAGACGCCTACTCGACGAACACCCGGTCGCCCTGTTCCCGGATGCAGGATCGCATCTCCGGCGGGACCTCGATAACCCAGGTCGAGGTACTAGTGGCTGCCTTGCCTACTGGGGTTCCAACCTCGGGCTTCAGTTTTGACCCGGACTCGGACTTGTGCGTTGTCTTCGTCTCTGTCCCAGCCACTGGAACCCTGGTAGAGGTCTTAAACCTCAGCTTAACGGCTGCGGCCATTTCCTCTCTGACCTTTTTCGAGAGGCTACGGAGATTTTGTTTCTTTATACAAGAAACAAACTTCTCCAGGGTGATCTCACTGGGCACGTGGAAGACCCGAGGGTCGGGTTCCTCTTACCCAGTACTCTAGCGCTTAGTCCGGCGTCCCGGAGTAGCGTACTCGCCGTAAACGCTTCGAGGTGAGCCGCCTCCTCGGTTTCGATGGCGATCCCATTGCTGTGGATGCGCCGAACCGACTTGACGGCTATCTTCTCCCTCGAGGGCTTCACCAGTTGCAGAACAGCTCGCTTGGTAGCTTCGCTGTCCTGGTACTTTTCAGCCGACTCCGGGAAGATCTTGACCACGTGAAGTGGTCTGACCTCCTTAGTCGGTGGTACACCCGGTCTCTTCGCGCTTACTGTCTTCAGCGCTTGGGCATAGCTATAAGTAGCTGGCCTGGGAGCTTGCGCTTCCTTTGGCCGCCCGGCACCAGGCTTCGCAGCCTTGGTGCACGCTGAAGGCGCTTTTTCGAGTTGCTTGGCAACTCGGTTCAGCGACTTCTCGGCCGTTGTCTTAACGGCGCGCTGCGATACTGTCGCAGCTTCGAGCGCCGTCAGACGTCCTTCCAGGGTTGCCCCGTGTTGGAGCACTTCCCTTAGAAGGCCGGTCAGTGCGGAAAATTGGCTCGTGACATGGCCCGCAACCTCTTTGCTTACCTTGCTAGAAGGTTTCAGCAAGAGGTCCGTGCCCCTCGCGGGAACTGGGTAAGGATCGCTTCCGCGATCCCCCCGGGCCCTGTGAGGGGATGGGAGTTTGCCGACTCCCGACACGGCGCGTCCCCGGGTTGCGGATAGGGGGATGCCCTACCGACATAGTCGGGTGGGTAGCAGGACCCCGAAAGGGGCCTGCCGCGGACAGCATCGGTAAGGCGACCCCTCCACCGAAAGAGAGGGGGCCGGGGGTACCCTTTGCCCTTCGGGGCGGAGGATCGGCACCCTGGGGGCAGTGGCGCCACTGCTCCCTAATACCGGAAACCTCTTGCTCGCTTCCTACCGTTCGCAAGGCGCGGCGAACGGAAGAGGCGGGCGAGGAGACCGGGGGTCTGGCCTCAGGGTCGGGCCGCGAGGAGGCCAACCTCTAACAAAGTGGCCGGGTTGTTTCTCCCCTACCCTACAAAAGGGGGAGACCACACATACACTCACACTTATACACTGACACTCCCCTCTGGACACCCTGCCTCTCGGGGCAGTACAATCCAGAGGGGCACACACACATCCACACCGTTCGGGGCGGTTCCCCGAGGAGTCCCCTCTGCCTTAGTGGGGGGTCGGGGAAGAAACCCCTAAATACAAATCAACTATGGAAGGAGTCAACAAAGATTTGAAGGTTACGGTGCAGCGGTGCGACTCCGCAGTACCGGCGAGGAAGGGCGGGAAAGCAGGCCCAACCTCGTCGTTATCCAGCAACTGTAGCGGAGTGCCGGTTGGCCACTTGGCCGGCACCACCGTAAATGCCACAAGAGAGCAACAAACCAACGATGACGACATGGCAAGACCAGAGGACAACGAGTGGACGGATGTGAGAGGATCGATGGGGGAGATCCCCCAAAGGCCTCTCAACCGCGGCGATACGTCGCAGGAGAGTAGTTTAGAGGTGGTTAGTGATGACCTGATGGAGACCGAGGTGGAAGCTTCCTCCGGAATGAGGCCGCCTGCGACCCCCTCCGCTAGGAGGAAGAAGAAGGGCCGTGTGGTCATCCGGCCCACGGAGGACAGCGCGGGCAAGTCCGATGACTCGGACACGTCCGTCGCCTCCGTGGTGTCGGTGACCAAGAGGGCCGTGCCGAGATGTTCGGTGGTGTTGAGCCGCCTGCCCGACACGGTCCTCTCCCGACGCGGCTCGGCGACGACGGAGGCTTCTGGCGGCGAGGGGTCCGATGCCTCGATGGCATCGGGCTCCTCGCGGCCGGGAGGTTCCCGGCGAAAGAGGGGGCCCCCATCCACGGGGGAGGGCGCCGGGTCGGCACTGGCGAAGAAACGCCAGGTCGACTCGGCGCGCGCTGGGACCGAGTCCCAAATGGGGCAGCCCACCGGCGGCTCAGAGCCTGAGCCGTCGGCAACACCGGGCGACCCACCGCCCACCGGGGAGGAGAGCGCCGCCCAGGCTCTCAGCCGAGAGGCTGAGTTGGCGCGGAGGCTGAGGGTCAGCTCGTCCGCGGATGTAGGTGCCCATATAATTGAGGCGATGGACGTGGTGCGTCATCTGGCGACCACCTCGTCCAACCTCAAGGGCACCTACAAACGCAGGTTCCGGGAGGCGGCCCAAGAGGCCACGGTGGCGGCGACGGAGTTGGCAGCCAGAGCCAACTCCGACGGGGAAGGGGCCCTCATTAGGGCCGAGAATAGGCGTCTGAGGGCCAGGATCGCCGACCTCGAGGGGGAGATTTTCTCCCTCTCGAGGAAGGTCGAACTCCTGGACTGCCAGGGGGCTGGACCCTCGGGCGCCACGGCGAGGACACCCTGCGCCCCCAACGATGGCCCCGTCGGCCTCACTCTTGATGAGAGAGTGATGGCGCGGATCGGGGCTCTCGTGGAGGCCAAGCTGACCCGCTTCAGGGAGAAGCTCTTCCCTGGGCGGGCGGTGAGGCCTCCATTGGGGGTGAAGGCGGCGACTCGGGCGGGTGGGTGTGAGCCCGTCCGAGCCGCCGCTTCTTCCGCGGAGGCTCCGGCGGTGGACGGTACAGTCCGCCGCCGGAAGAAGAAGCGGAAGAAGGGGAAGGGAAAGAAGGGTGGGGCAGCAGTCGAGGCTGCTGCCCAAACACCCAAAAACTCCCCGACCGCCGGTGGCCCACAGATACCACCGCCGCCCGCACCTCCCACGCAGGGAGAGACGTGGGCGACGGTGGTGGGTCGCAAGCAGAAGGGCGGGCAGGGCCGCAAAGCCCCACCACCTCCTGCTGCCACGGCCAAGGCAGCGAAGTGGGCCGAAGGTGCCGGTGGGACCAAGGTGGTGCCTGGACGCCCTCCGAAGACCGCAGCAGTCACGCTGACGGTCCCGGAGGGGTCCAGGCTCACCTACGCGGAGGCGATGTCCAGGGCGCGCGAGCAGATTAAGCTCGCCGACCTGGGCATCGCCTCAGTGAGGCCCAAGCGCGCCGTCACCGGGGGTCTCATTCTCGAGATCCCCGGTGCCGACGGCGCGCAGAAGGCCGATAGGTTGGCGGAGGCGATGGCCGGGATTTTCGAGGGGTCGGAGGCGCGTATCGCCCGCCCCTCGAAAAAGACCGAGCTGAGGGTGACGGGACTTATCGAGTCCGTCACCGTCGGCGAGGTCATCTCGGCCATCGCCAAGGCGGGCGGGTGTAAGGAGGGGGAAGTGACGACCGGTGAGATCCGGTCGTCCGCCCCCTCCAAACTGGGCTCCCTCTGGCTGCGGTGCCCACTTACCGCGGCCGGGAGGATCATGGAGGTCGGCCGACTTACCATCGGCTGGACCTCCGTGAGGGTAGAGGCGCTAGCTGCACGGCCGCTGCAGTGCTTCCGCTGCCTAGAGGCGGGGCACGTGCAGCGGCAGTGCAAGTCCGCCGTGGACCGCAGCCGCCGCTGCTACGCTTGCGGGGCGGAGGGCCACAGGGCCGGACAATGCAAGGCCGGGCGGCTGAAATGCCCGCTTTGCAGCGACCTCGGCCGCCCGGCCGAGCACCGACTCGGCGGCGAGGCCTGCCGCGCCTTGCGGCAAAAGGCCTCCAAGAAGCCTGCGGCGGCGAAGCCAAACCCGAAATCGGGGAAGGCTCCGCCGCCAAAGGCGAAGGGCGGCAAGGCGGACCACCGGCGCTGGCTGTTGTCTCCAGCGTCCCGGTGGTACAGCCCTTGAAGGTCGTGGTGGCGAAGACGGCACCCAAGCCGAAACCGCCACCACGACCGAAAGTGGCCGCCCCCGCCGAGCCGGCGGAGAAGGCGGCCAAGGGGCCAGAAGCGGCCCAAAGTGGGGGAGGCTTGGAGGAGGCCATGGACACGGCGTAATAATGTCCCAGCGCCTCCTCCAAGCCAACCTCAACCACTCGCGCAGGGCCCAGGACCTCCTTGTCCACACCCTGCGCGAGTGGCGAGTGAGTTTGGCGATCGCGGCGGAGCCGTACGCCGTACCTCCCAGCGACCCTAATTGGGTCGGGGATGCGTGCGGCTCCGTCGCGATCATTCGCACCCACTGGCCCGACTCCCCCCTCTGCTCATCCCTGGAGCAGGGGCGGGGATTCGTGGCGGTGCAGTGGGGGAACCTCGCGGTGGTGGGTTGTTACATCTCGCCCAACTGCGGCCTCGATGCGTTCGAGGCGTACCTGGATGCGGTCGGTGGGTGCATCTCCCGCACACGGCCGCGCCCGGTCCTCGTCCTGGGGGACTTCAACGCCCACGCTGTGGCGTGGGGCAACCCCCGGGACGACGCAAGGGGCGGGATGCTGCTGGACTGGGCGGCGCAGCACGACCTCCGGTTAATCAACCGGGGGTCGGCTAGCACGTGCGTGCGGTGGAATGGGGAGTCGGTCGTCGATTTGACCTTCGGCTCCCCGGCCACCGTGCGCCGTGTGTCCGGGTGGCGGGTTGTGGAAGAGCAGGAGACGCTCTCCGACCACCTCCATCTGACGATGGAGGTGGTCGCCACACCCGTCGCCCCGACGCGCCGCCCGCCAGCAGCGGGCAACCCTCGTGGTGGAGGAGACAACCCACCAGCGCGATGGGCGCTGAGGCGCCTAGACCGGGACGCTCTCATGGCGGCAGCGATCGCCGTGGCCTGGCAGGACGGGTCGGGGGACGAGCACGAGTCTCCCGACCCGGACGGGGGGGCCGAGTCGCTTCGGGGCGCGATGACGTCGATTTGCGACGTCGCAATGCCCCGAGCACGGCCCCCCCGTGTCGGCGGGGTGTACTGGTGGTCGCAGGACATCGCTGTCCTGCGCTCCGCCTGCGTTCACCACAGGCGCCAGTACACCCGCGCCAGGAGACGGCGCGGTCAGGTCGCGGCGGAGGTGGCCCAGCTGTATGCGGCGTACCGCGAGGCAGCGGTCGCCCTGCAGCGGGCCATCAAAGCCGCCAAGGCCAAAGCCTGGGACGAGCTCGTCGCCACATTGGACGGGGATCCGTGAGGGCGCCCATACAAAATCGTCATGGGACGATTACGTCCATGGGCGCCCCCAACAACGGAGCTGCTTGACCCCCAGTTTCTCGACCGGGTGGTGGCTACTCTGTTCCCTGCGGGAGCAGAGGACCCCACCCCCGGTCGGCCTCGTCCCCGTTTTGAGTGGGACGAGGCCACCATGGGGGTCACTGGCGGCGAGCTCGACGCCGCGATTAGGCGTCTCCGGGCCCGCGCGAACAGGGCGCCGGGCCCGGACGGCATCCCAGGCAGGGCCTTGGCCATGGCCATGGGCGTCCTGGTCCCGCGCCTCGGGCAGCTTTTTAACAGCTGTCTGAGGCGCGGTAGGTTCCCCCGCTCCTGGAAGCGGGCGCGGATGGTCCTCATCCGGAAGGATGGGCGGCCCGCGTACTCTCCCTCCGCGTACCGGCCCATTTGCTTGCTGGACGAGGCGGGCAAACTCTTCGAGAGAGTTATTGCCAACCGCCTCGTCCGGCACCTGTCGGCGACAGGTCCGGACCTCGACGACGGGCAGTTGGGCTTCCGTCAGGGACGATCGACGATGCACGGCTGCTTCGGTGAGTACCTGCGTCGCATCGGGAAGGAGGCGACGGCACAGTGCCACCATTGTGATGGGGACCCGGACACTGCGCAACATACCCTCCAGTATTGCAGGGCCTGGAGGGAACAGCGCCGTGTCCTGGTCCGGTATATCGGAAGGGACCTCTCGCTGCCGACGGTCATCCGACAGATCCTCGGCAGCGAGAGGTCGTGGAGAGCCTTCCTCGCCTTTTGCGAGGAAGTGCTCTCCCAGAAGGAGGAGGCGGAGCGGCGGCGGGAGAGGACGGACCCCTTCCGTCTGCAGAGGGCCCGTCCCCGCCGCCGACCCGCGCGGGGGGATCTTGTCCCCCCGCAGTAGAGCGGGGCCCCGGTCCCGTCGACGGATCTCGACCCGTTGACGGGCCGGGTGCTTGCCAAGGGGCCGCGAGGCGGCAGAGTGGTGGCTCTGTCGCCTGCGCAAGCGGCCCCGAGGCGGGGCGGGCGTGTAGTGGTCGCACGACCCGCCCAGGAGGGATGGGTAATACGGGGGCGCGGTTCCCGCCTCCTTCGCCGCTAGCGAAGGAGTGCGGTGAGCCGTGTCTCCCCGCGAGTAGTGGGGGAAGCCTCCCTCTCTCGTGAAAGCGAGAGAGCGGATGGCCGCTCCCCCACCACGAGACGTGCCTCCAATAGGGGGCGGGCGCGGGGCGGCACCGGTAGTGTTCTACCAGAGTTCCCGGTGTCGCCCCAGTCAGCACCGAGGATGGCCACCGTGGGGTTTTAGCCGGTAAGAGTCCGGCACTACCCCGTCGCCCCCACCAGGGCGGCGGGGTGTCCATGAGGATTTCCCCACATAAAAAAAAAAAAAAAAAAAAGGGACGATCGACGATAGACGCGATCAAGCGCCTAAGGTCCCTGACGGAGTCGGCTGCAAGCCGGGGCAGGGTGTGTATCGCTATATCCTTGGATATAGTGAATGCTTTTAACACCCTGCCCTGGTGGGTCATCAGGGAGGCGCTCGAGTACCATCGAGTGCCCCCTGAGTTACGGGCCGTCGTCGGGGACTACCTCGCCGACAGGGGCATTAAGTTCATGGGCCGGACGCAGGAGTATGAGAGGGAGACGTACGCCGGGGTCACGCAGGGGTCCGTGTTGGGCCCCCTGCTATGGGACCTCGGCTACGATTACGTCCTGCGGGCTGCACTCCCCGCTGACTCCACGGTGATCTGCTATGCAGACGACACACTCGTGGTAGTCAGCGGGGAGGATGGGAGGAGGACCATCCGCGTTGCGGAGACGGCGGTGGCCTGTGTCGTCGCCCGAATCCACCGACTGGGCCTTCGGGTGGCCCCGCAAAAGACCGAGGCGATCTGGTTTTACGATCGCCAACGGTATGCGGGGCCGCCTCCCCAGCGGTGGATTGCGGTAGGAGAGACCCGCGTCCAGGTGAGAGATACGATGAAGTATCTCGGACTCACCCTGGACGGCCTCTGGCGCTTTAACGAGCACTTCGGCCGGCTTATCCCCCGAGTTGAGAAGGCGGCAGGCGCTCTAGGACGCCTGCTGCCCAACATCGGGGGACCGTGGGAGGGTGTCCGACGCCTTTATGCGGGAGTCGTCCGTTCCATGGTGCTCTACGGGGCACCAGTCTGGGCGGACGACCTGGCGGCCAGCCGGCGCAATTGTGCCCTGCTATTCAGGGTACAGCGTCGGATGGCCGCCAGGGTCGTGCGAGGATATCGCACGATCTCCCTGGCGTCGGCCACCCTACTGGCGAGGTTTCCGCCCCTGGACATCCTGGCGGTGGGGGACGCGAGGACCTATTTGGGTCTTCGCGCCCTCCGCAACAGGGGCGGAACACCCACGGAAAGGTCGGTCGAGGAGCTCAAGCGCCAGACCCGACGGCTCGTTGTCGAGATGTGGCGGGAAAGGCTGGAAGATCCAGCCAACTCCCGCCACAGAGCCGTCGGGGTGACTCTCCCGAGCCTCGAGGCTTGGTTGAGTCGCGGCAGGGGGCAGCTCTCCTACCGCGCGACGCAGGTGCTTACCGGGCACGGCTGCTTCGGTGAGTACCTGCGTCGCATCGGGAAGGAGGCGACGGCACAGTGCCACCATTGTGATGGGGACCCGGACACGGCGCAACATACCCTCCAGTATTGCAGGGCCTGGAGGGAACAGCGCCGTGTCCTGGTCCGGTATATCGGAAGGGACCTCTCGCTGCCGACGGTCATCCGACAGATCCTCGGCAGCGAGAGGTCGTGGAGAGCCTTCCTCGCCTTTTGCGAGGAAGTGCTCTCCCAGAAGGAGGAGGCGGAGCGGCGGCGGGAGAGGACGGACCCCTTCCGTCTGCAGAGGGCCCGTCCCCGCCGCCGACCCGCGCGGGGGGATCTTGTCCCCCCGCAGTAGAGCGAAGCCCCGGTACCCGTCGACGGATCTCGACCCGTTGACGGGCCGGGTGCTTGCCAAGGGGCCGCGAGGCGGCAGAGTGGTGGCTCTGTCGCCTGCGCAAGCGGCCCCGAGGCGGGGCGGGCGTGTAGTGGTCGCACGACCCGCCCAGGAGGGATGGGTAATACGGGGGCGCGGTTCCCGCCTCCTTCGCCGCTAGCGAAGGAGTGCGGTGAGCCGTGTCTCCCCGCGAGTAGTGGGGGAAGCCTCCCTCTCTCGTGAAAGCGAGAGAGCGGATGGCCGCTCCCCCACCACGAGACGTGCCTCCAATAGGGGGCGGGCGCGGGGCGGCACCGGTAGTGTTCTACCAGAGTTCCCGGTGTCGCCCCAGTCAGCGCCGAGGATGGCCACCGTGGGGTTTTAGCCGGTAAGAGTCCGGCACTACCCCGTCGCCCCCACCAGGGCGGCGGGGTATCCATGAGGATTTCCCCACGTAAAAAAAAAAAAAAAAAAAAAAAGGTTTCAGCAAGAGGTTTTGCAGGGCCTCCTCATGGGCCTGGGCCTTGGCCATCACCTCGTCCAGACGGGTTGTGGCCGTCTCGGATTCGGCTTTAGCTGCAGCCTTTTCCCTGGCCAAGCGGGCCTTGCGCTTCTGGTTCTTGGTCGTCGCCGGTGCCGCTACATGGCGGTCACGCTGGCTTGCCGACGGGTTTGCCGCGGAATGGCTCGGGGGTTGGAGGCGCGTTGCCTCCTGCTCCTTGCGGTCACGCTGGCGCGCCGGTGAGCTCGCCGCGGAATGGCCATTAGAGCTGGCTTCCCTCGTTATCCTGGGACGGGCACCATGGCTGGATGGTTAGCCTGCCTTGGGTTCGCCCTGGACGATCGAGGTTTTGCTCTCTTTCGAGAGCTTTGCCGGCTTCGACCCGGTTGCGGATGTTCCGAGGGCTGCCTCCGTCAGCTCCCCGGTATCCGTATTGGAGGTAGACTTAGGCAGTGGCCTTACGTCCGGGGAGTCCCTTACGGGACTCTCGCCCAGACTCCGGCTCCGTCTCGCCTTCGTCTTCTTTTTGGTGGCGCGATGCGCCACCTCGGCCTGCGGTTCCACGTCTGGTTCCGCTGGCCGTTTCCTCCCTTTGGAGCTCCCTTTCGAGAGCTCCCGAGTGGCAGTCGCCTCTACCGGCGGCACGTCCACTCGACTTTTGCGCCTGGAGCGCCCCTGAGGGCGTTCCAAGGTGGCAGCTTCCTTGTCAGGAAGCACATCCACGGGCGTCTTCTCTTTGGCCTCTTTCGAGGGCACTGGATTGGTCGTCGCCCCGGAGGGCAACGTTTCCGTATCCATCTCATGCGTCTCCTCCGGGGACAATTGCGTGTTTATATCATCATCCATTTGCTTTTTCTATTTGTCCTGCAGCGCTGCCCAGCCTCCTTGGACCCTCATGTGGAACCCGACAGTAGCCCTCGTGCAACGGCGCAATGCCGCGAGAGGGGGTGCCGGGTTAGGCTTACGCACAGGATATAGTCCGCTTGCAGTGGCCGACTGGGTCTCCCCAGACTCCACTGCCCGCTTCCTCGCCCACTTGAAATTCGCTCTTACGAGCGTTTCCTAGCCGATTGGTCAGCCATAGGGCTACTTTTCTCGGCTGACCTCCCGTTTAGTCGAAGCTGTGGCCAAAGGTACGTGTTGCAGGGGCCCTCCGATCCCAGGATCCGATTTTCCGACGACACGGGTTGCAGCGCACGGCAAACGCGCAGGGGGTTAACAGCCAATCCCCATGGCTGGTTTATACCTCTGCGCCGGCGGGCCAGTGCTACTATTGAGGTGGCCTTGCCACCTATTCTCTAGTGGCCATTTATTAGCGCTGCCTCTACCGAGAGCGCGGTCCCTTTCGGGGACTCCGTCAATACTCTCTGGCAGGCTGACAACGCTACCGCCTTACCCGGCCCCCGCCGAGTGGTCAAGGAGGATTCCCGATGAAAAAGCTTCGCCGTCCTTAGTGCGTTCAATGGAGGCTGGGAAGGCTATATGGTTTCGGCCGCATGAGAGGCACCAGATGAGGTTCAATTGGACCAACATCGCCTCGCGGCCTTGCAGTGGATTACGCAGGGTTGAACAAGCGACGCCGCGGACAGACTAGCAGCTCGGGGATGCTAGCCCGTCCGCCTGCAAGGCGAGCGCTCGAGATCGCACTAGCGCTGCGAACCGCGCTTGCAGTCTGCGACATAGCTCCGTTAGCCCCGACCAACTGTTAGCACAGAGGGCCGGGTTTGCCGGCGGGTACCACTTGGGGGTGGAGCCTGTCTTGAACGTGAGAGGCTAGCGGTCCAGCTGTGAAGACTGTATGGGCGCATCACGAACCATGTGGGTGCTTTCCCCTTCGGACTCGGTTGGTCACCTGTCGTTCGAGGGCTTGGCGATGGCGGCGTCGCCCTTTCCAAGGGACGCCGGGTGGGTTGTACTTAGGAGCGGTGGCCATTCGGCCCACGGCATCTCCCTTTCTCTCCCTGACGGCGTCTCCCTTTTCCAGGGACGCAACGGAACTTATACTTAGGAATGCCTGCGGCTGTTAGGCCGGCAGCGTCTCCGTTTCTAAGTCCGTTCGGCGTCTCCCTTTCCAGGGACGCCGTGGTGCTTGTACTTGGGAGCGGCAGCCGCATTTCGCGGCGTCTCCTTTTCCAGCCCGAACGGCGTCTCCCTTTCCGGGGAGCCAGCTCACCAAGGTCCATTTTTCCCGATTGACGAGAAAATGGCCACCGCGCCCTTGGTTGCGCTGGTGGCCTCCTCCGTCCTCCGGGGTGTGCACCCACCCCGCCAGTAGATAGGGACATTTTCGTTTTTTCATTAAGTTCTCTGAAACTTGCGGCCCTCTAGCTTTCGCTCATCTCCGCGTATTTACGTCTGTTTTATTTGCTTTCTGTTTCGTTATTCGTTTTTAAATTTTTTAAATTGTGTTTTTTCTTAATCATTAATATTTCATTCGCAGTCTTTTGCCGACTCGTTTCCAAGTCGTTGCCCGTCTCTGCCGCGAGGAGGCAGACTGATTTCTACTATCCCTTTTATTTTTTTATTCTTTATTCCTTGTCTCGTATTTCGTAAGCTTCGTTGACAAATTGTATAAAGTTCTTGTATTTTTCTTCAGCGCTATATTTTCTTCTAGTCTTCTATCTTTGTTTGCTGCAATGTCTTTTATCATATCTTGTAAGTATTTTGGTCTTTTTTCTTCGTAATTAGGACAATGATACAAAATGTGTTTTATTGTTTCGTCTTGATATATACAAAACTTACACTTCGGCGTAGGCGCTCTTTTAATTTTATGTAAGTAAATATTCAGTGATCCATGCCCTGTCAAAATGAATGTTGGTTTGAGCCCTGGTAAGAACCATCTGTTTGTGAGTGGATAGTCAACTTTCGGGATAAATTCATTCGTTATTCTTCCGCGTTAATCATTTTGCCATCGCTCTTGCCACTTGACCATCATATGTTTCATGATTTTTTGCTCCTCTTCCTTATAGTGTTTCGTGATTTGTGTTTGATCTGTAGTGTATTCCACTGGTGTATGTTGATAGTTCTCCCAATTTATTGCTTTATTTTTCTTGACTTTATACATTAATCCGCGCATTATTATCTTTAAATCTATGGGCATCTTACCTGTAATAACTTGAAGTGTTGGTGTGGAAACTGTTTTGCATGCGGTACTTATTGCTAATAGAGCAAAACGCTGCGCAGAGTTTATGTGCCTTAGCACGTGCGTGTTTGTAGTCGCTGATGACCACGCTCCTGCACCATAGGTCAGTATGGGACAGAAGAGACATTCGTACATTAAGTTTCTATTTCTATTGTTTAATCCCCATTTTCGGCGTGTTATTCTGATAATTTTTACCATTATATTTTTAGTTTTTTCTCGTAATAATTTGCTGTCTTCTACAAAATTTAATTTTTCGTCTAATATTATTCCGAGATACTTTACTTTATTTACGAATTTTAAATTTATTCCTTTATATTTTACTACAGGTTTTCGATTAGTTCTATTAAGTCCTTTGAGTGAGATCACGCATGATTTAGTTTGCGACACTTGTAATTTATGCCTTATTGTCCATTTTTCAACGACCTTTATTACTTTCTCAGCGTTTCGTTCTATTTCTTTTCTACTATCACCTTTTATTATAATTAGCAAATCATCGGCATATGCTATGTACTCACAGTTTTCCACACTTTCTGAGAGCAATTCGTCCATTACATAGTTCCATGCAATAGGTCCTATTATTGACCCTTGTGGGCATCCTTTTGACACAGTTTTTCTTACTTGGTCGAATTCAGATGTAACGGTTGCATTTCTGTTGCTGAAATAAGTAGATAGGGACAATGATTGTGTATCAGCCCTCGGGGCCCAAGGCCGGCTTTCTGTTCCAAGGCTAATCGCCTATTACAGAAGATGGAAGTTAGCTACTTTTACTGACAAGAGAGGGAAGCATAGGTGTTAGGCTTCCCCCGGGCTCGGAAAAACCCTCCCTACCTGTTGCCAGGTTTCCAGGGAGGCAGACTGCTCACTACGGAGAGCAACTCGTTTAGCCGCCCCATCTGTAATTCGAAGATGGGACGTTGACAGCGGGGGCCACGAGGAGGCAGAGTTGCCAGCGCTAAGCTGGTGTGCATTTGCTTTTGCACATTTCTAGTGCATCAGGTGTTCGGATGCACGAGACTGTACCTGTTTACATGCCGTGTCATGCCCGCGATTCAGGTACAGTTTGTTTTTGCACTTAGAGTGCTATTGTCTCTGATTTTTGAGTGCCTCGCCCTCCCTGTAGGCTAGCACTTTTCTGCAGAATCCTGCGAAGCATCGATATATGTCTTCGTTGACTAGTTCCTTGAGCCCGCAGATCTTTTCCAGAACCAAAAAGTACGGGTTTTTACAATGTTCAAACTGCATAAACAAATTAAAAATTGAAATTTTTGCACACATTGTTTGAAAGGCTATGTCAGGGCGATAAATTTCCATATTTGTTATTAACAATTGGTTCAGCCATTGTGAAGATATGGGATCTTAAAAATAGCTGTTTTTATTAAGAAACGTCTTCTCCGTCTCCGTCTCCGTCGTCTCTGTCACAAATTTAAACAATTTATAATTTTTTCATTTATTTGCATTTACTCGTGGAAATGTTTGGTGGAATAATAATTTATACCTGTAAATTGATCAATGTTTATTATTATAAATTAAACAATGTGTTTATTTATTGATACAATTAAACAATCTCCATTCATTAGTCAAACTAAATTAAGCAATTTATTTTGTTTATTTTTCCTCTCTCCTCTCCCTTGTCCTCTCTCTCTCCTCTTCTCTTTCTTCTCCTCTTTCCTCCCCCCTTTCCTCTCTCCTCTCCTCTCTCCTCTTCTCGCCCTTCCCCGCTCTCCTCACCCTTGACCGCTCCCTCGACTCTCCTCCTCCCTCCTCCCTCCTCTCTGCTCTCTGCTCTTCCCCTCGCTCTATTCCATTACATTCTATGTAGATCAGGTTGAAGTTTTTACTGAGGGATTAGATAGGAAAAGCTGTAGGGAATACAGGGGTAGGACTGCGCAGCGCTCGTTGTCATCAGCTAATCGAGCGATCCGCAACGGTCGTTCAATTGGGCTCGAGCATGGTGTGCTGTGTATATATATAAAGTCATACATATATACTAAAATTTTAGCTCCCCCTTGGAACAGTTTCTTCAGCCGTCTACTAACCCAGAACTAACCCAGACCAGAATGGACTCTCTCTCACCATACGTATGTAATTTTACATTTAAGGTTTTAAATACATCTGTAGTGTAAAAATTGGGGTATATCTTCGAGAGTTATAAAAAATATAAACTAAATCTTGGTTTCAAACTTATACCATATAGATGCAAATGCATGATTTGCAGTATATTATAAATTTACTTCAGCAAACGATCGATTGTAATTACAAAGTTATGGTCACGGCTTATGACCCCTTTTTAACAATCACAATTTTCAAAACAACAATTAACAATTTTCCTCAGGGTTTTTCTTAAATTTTGATATTAATCTTCAATTTTTGTGCTCCACATATACTCCCAGTTGTTACATATTTATTTGAATACATATTATATTTATAAAGATGTATATTGCCAACCCTCGCGAATATTATGTTTATGCTAAGCAATATTTTTATTTTACAGGCAATGATGATATTGCCGAGAGCATGGGGGAATCAGTCAATAATACTGATGGGTACTCACTTCATTCTAACTTTTGTATCAAACCCACGGTGGTTTACAGAGGTATGTATTTATTTATCTGTGAAATTTTCAAGTTAAATGGGCCGAGACTTCCGTTTCCGGTCGAGCGAGAGAAAGGCGTGTGAAAGGAGTGCGTAGCGTGTGGAGTGAAAGTGATGAGAGTGAGTGGTAGAGGAGTGTAGGGAGAGTGTGGAGGGAGTGGAGGGATAGTTGGAGCGAAAAGGGCGAGATATGGCGCAAGGGAGGAGGGGGAGGGAGTGGAGAAAAGGGACGAAAAAGAGTGTAGGAGGTTAGGGTCAGAAATAGAGAGGGAAGGTAGGAGAAGAGAGAGAAAGGGTGACAGGTAGTGGGATCTGGGGGCCGAAGGCGCAAGTGTCAGAGCGGGAAATTTGAAAGGGTAGAAGAAGGAAGGTCGGGCAGGAAGAGAAACAGGGAATCGGGAAAGGGGGATAAGTAGTAGAGTTGTAAGGGGAAGTAGGTGGGAGGAGGGGGAGGACGCGGAATGGGGGATAACAAGGGGGAGGAGGAGAAGGAGGGGAGGAAAGGGGAGGAGAAAAGGAGAGGCAGGCCATCGAACGCAGAAAAGTTAAGGAGGGACAGTGTGAGCAGTTTTGGGAGCTGCTCAGGGAGTTTGGTGAGCCTGTGGGGAAAGAGAGGGAGGGAGGAGGAGGAGGAGGGAGCAGAGGGGTTCAAGGAAGAATGAGCATTCAGGAAGAGTGCTAAGGTGGGAAGGTCGCCAGTGAAAAAGCAGGAGGAGGAGGGAGGTGAAAAAGGGGGAGGCAGCATAGAAGATATGCTGAGGGGGTTAATGATGGAGATGAAGGAGATGAGGCAGGACTTGAGGAGGGAAAGTGAGGAACGGAGGAGAGTGGAGGAAGACTGGAGGGAGGAAAGGAGGAGATGGGAGAAGGAGATGAAGGAGGAGAAAACAAGAAGGGAGAAGCTGGAGAGAAAGGTGGAGAGATTGGAGGAGAATAGGGAGAGGCTAGAAGGGATATTGGGAAGGGTAGAGAAGTGGGAGGAGGAGCGGGAAGAAGGTGGGGGGAACGTCACCAGGGATATGGCGGGGAGGGAGGAGGAGAACAGAAGAAGGATACGGTGGTTGGAGGTGAAGCAGGACAGGAAGGAGAGAATGGAAAAGAGAAACAATGTGATAGTGAGAGGGATTAAATTAGAAGGAGAGGAGGCAGGGGAGCGGGTAAGGGCATTATGGGAGGTGATGGGTCTGGAGGCGGGAGGGATAAAGGACATAATGGAGGTAGGTAGATGAGACGGGAAGGGCTTCGGAATGGTGCTAGTGAAGCTAGGAGGAATGGAGGAAAAAAGGAAAGTTTGGAGGGAGAAAGAAAAGCTGAAGGGGAGGAGAGAAAGAATAATGGATGACTTGACGGCGGATGAGAGGAGGACTAGATGGATGATTGAAGAAGAAGCAGATAAGGAGAGAAGGAAAGGAAAGAACGTAAGAGTGGGATATATGAAGATGTGGGTGAATGGGAGAGTTAGAAGGTGGGATGAGGTAGAGGAAGGGTGGGTTAAGGAGGAGGCGGGAAACGAGTAAGAGGGGAGGGGAGAGGGGAAGGAAGAGGAAAGGGGGTGGGGAATAGGGTGACATTCTGGAATGTGGCGGGGTTAGGAAACAAGGATGAGGATTTTTGGAGAGGGCTGGAAGACTGGGAGGTGATAATTATGTGCGAGACATGGCTGAATGAGAAGAGCTGGAATCGGGTAAGGGTTAGACTGCCAAAAGGTTACAGGTGGGAGGCACAGTGGGCCAGTAGGATGAATAGAAAAGGGAGAGCTATAGGAGTTATGGTGACAGGGGTCAGGAAAGACATTGAGGTAGGAGGGGGGGGGGGTAAGGAAAGAGAAGGAGGGTGTGATGGCTGTCAGATGTAAGTTGGGGACGCAATGGTGGGAAGTGAGAGGAGTGTATGTGAATGGGGACATGGGGAGGAAGTTGGAAGAGATAGGGGAATGGATGGAGGAAAGAGAGGAAGGGGTTAGGATGTTGGTTGGGGGGGATTTTAATGCAAGGACAGGAATGGAGGGGGGAGAGTCGGTAGGTACGGGGGAGGAGGGTGGTAAGTATGTGATAGGGAGGAATTCGAAGGACAGGAAGTTAAACAAGGAGGGTAAGGTACTGTGTAGGTATATAGAGGAGAAAGGAAGGTCTATACTAAATGGGAATATAGAGGGAGATTGGGAGTGATTGATCAATCAATCAGTGATTGACCTGGTGCTGGGGAATGATAGGACAAGGGAGAAGGTCGAGAAGTTGGGGGACAGGATAGACTCGGATCACCAGCCGATAACGGTATGGGTGGAAGGGAGTAATTTGGGTAGAAAGGGAAAGGAAGGAAAGGAAGTAAGGAAGAACAGAGGAGATTGGAGCGAAAGAGGAAGGAAAGAATTTATGGAAAAATTTGGTAGCTGGGAAGAAAGGGAGGAAACGGTAGAGGAAGAGTGGGATAGGCTAAGTAGGAAAATATGGGCAGCGATGGAGCAGAGAGAGGAAAGGGGGAGGGTAAGGGGGAGGAAGAGGGGCTGGTGGGATGAGGAGTGTAAGAAGGAGAAGGAAGGGGCAAGGGAAGAAATGAGAAGGTGGAGAAAGACAGGAGGGGGAGGTGAGGAGTACAGGTGGAAAAAACAGAGGTATAAAAAGTGTGCGAACTGAAGAAGAGAAAGGAAGTGGAAAGATGGATGGGAGAAGTGGAGACAGCGAGGACGGAAGGGCAGGTATGGAGGATTGTAAATAGGGAAAGGGGAAGAAGGAAGCCAGTGAATGAGGGAATAAGAACGGAGGAGTGGGATGAATATTTCAGAGCATTGTTAGGAGGGGTAGAGAGTAGAGTGGTAAGGGGCAGGAAGGGAGAAGGACATGGAGATGGAGAGGCGGAATTAACGGAAAAACAGGTGAGGGCGGTAATAAGGAAGCTGAAGGAAGGGAAGGCAATGGGGAGCGATGGGACACCAAATGAGGTATGGAAGTATGGGGGGGGAGCGCTTAGTGTATTTATGGAAACAGAGTGCAAACATGCCTCCTATACTATATCCACATTCTAACTTGACTCACCTTCTACGATTTCACATTAATCATAGATGGACTCTGTTCACCAATTTGTACTTGGCCCAGGTCTTTGCATTTTCAATGCTTTTTGTGGGGATTTCAGCTCCTTCGTATAAACATAATTGTATGTAACCATATACATACATACATGATTCGTTAACTTATATTTACGTGTATGAGAGTACATGTATGTACTCTCTCTCTCTCTTTCACGAAGTGCAATCTATAAGTGTACACATCACGTTAATAAATCAGTAACAAATCAGGAAAATTGCGCCCATCAATCAATTTATTAGGCGAATATGCAGCAAACACTGTCTCCCATTTGAACCGAATGTTCGTTGTCGAATTTATGAAGAATAATATGTATTCCTAAGGGTAAATATCATATCGACTGGAAAGGGATATACAAACATCGTACTAAGCTTCTACGGATTGTGCCTTTTCAATCGAGATCTGCGGAATATGTAACGGTGAAATCATTATGATCAGTACGCGCTATGGATTCGTCGTGTGAAGACGTAAGTACCTTTTCCATTTTGCCGAAATATGTGACAGAATATCTGGCCGCGTAATTTTCCGCATAATGTTTTCTACTGCGCTCACTTTCGGCTTCTTTCTCGTACCTCTCGCGACGTTTACTGAGTTCAATTTCTATGTTTGCCGTATAACTATCGCGCTTTCTAGTACACTCATTTCGGCGGGTTTTCTTGTACAAATCTCTTTTCTTTTTGCGTTCTTCCTCTATATTTTGCGTATATGTTTCGCATCTTTTTTTAAAATTGATATCGCTCGAAACCACATATGTTCGATTATGAGCGAGGGCATCTTTTTTCTGTCGCTCTAGCCGTATCACATCAGTTTCTCTACTTCGATGTAATCTTTGCCGTGTCGCTACATCACGACGTTTTCTCAAAGTTTCTAAAGAAATGAGCTTTAACGGTGGTTGTGTTTCGATGCATGGAAAATGCTCTATTACTTGCGCGTCATAAAATCTTCATTAAATGCGATCTTATTAAATTTTGTTCATACAAAACATTTTCTGGATTAATATCAAATAGCACTGAAGTTGCAAAAGCGATGGCGAAAACACCGCAATCATTACCGTTCGGTTGATCTTGAACCTTATGAAATTTAATCGGATTCTTTTCCAAATCCATAAAAGGATATAGTCTCTCTAAATAAGTTCGGATTTCTGCATTTACCACTCTTATGTTCTCTGCCCGAATTCCCACATGAGAATCGTAAACAATTATACTTTTACAATCATAAAAAGTACAAACCCAATGACCCCTCTCCACAACTGCTATGCAATATTTGAATATGTTTTGTATGGCGTTCAACAGGTTCAATTGTTTCCGGAAAATTAACTTTATATGTTAACTGTGGTTTAAAATCGGAATACTTGCGTATTAAATTATGGAATAAATCTACATGATCTTCTGTTAACCACTCGCCGCGTTCAACAATAGCTCTATTGCGTTAGTTTAAAATAAATTCGCTCATTTTGTATATAATATATTTTAATACAGAGGTATTTTTGGAATAACTCTTATGCTCAGTGTAATCTACGTACCTATTCCTTACGAAGTTCACACTTTACTGATGAGACCTGGTAACCCGGAATGCGGCACACTTTCTTCAGGCAAAATCTTGTTTGGGTGCGGACCACTACTGGGCATGAGATTCTATTGAGTCTCCCGATATGTACATAAATATACTTAAACGTATATATATATGTACACCGCGCACCGTGCTCGAGCCCAATTGAACGACCGTTGTGGATCGCTCGAAGAGCTGATGGCAACGAGCGCTGCGCAGCCCTACCTCTGTATTCCCTACAGCTTTTCCTATCTAATCCCTCAGTAAAAACTTCAACCAGATCTACATATGTAGAATGGAATGGAATAGAGCGAGGGGAAGAGCAGAGAGGAGGGAGGAGGGAGGTGGGGGAGGGAGGTGGGAGGTGGGAGGTGGGAGGTGGGAGGTGGGATGAGAAAGAGGAGAGTCGAGGGAGCGGTCAAGGGAGAGGAGAGAGAGGAGTGGAGAGAGGAAAGGGGGGAGAAGAGGAGAGAGGTGAGGAGAGAGGAAAGGGGGGGGAAAGGGAGAGGAGAGAGGAAAAATAAACAAAATAAATTGTTTAATTTAGTTTGACTAATGAATGGAGATTGTTTAATTGTATCAATAAATACATACATTGTTTAATTTATAACAAAAAAAATTGATCAATTTACAGGTATAAATTATTATTCCACCAAAAATTTTCACGAATAAATGCAAATAAATGAAGAAATTATAAATTGTTTAAATTTGTGACAGAGACGACGGAGACGGATGCGGAGAAGACGTTTCTTAATAAAAACAGCTATTTTTAAGGTCCTATATCTCCACAATGGCTCAACCAATTGTTAATACCAATTGTTAATTCTAATTTCTTTTCGCTGATAATTTTATTGAAGCGATTTTTCTTTGCTCTATAGTCTTCTTTTGCAATTTCAATCTGGTTGATGTTTTGGTTTTTCTTAATACGTTTTAGTTCTTTTTTACTTTTATTTAGTTTTTTCCTCAGGTTTGTTAAGGGGCTAGACTCCGCATAGTAGAGGCGCTACTTTACCGGCTCAAATGGCCGAAAATATGGGTCCGCGCCGTGAAATCCTACGGGCTTATATGACATGATTTTGGATTGGTAATGGTCTCAATCGATAGATAAAAGATCAGTACAGGCGGCTACGTTGGCTGTTTTCCAAGTTTACGTCGCTTTATAGTCATACCAATGTGCTAAAAGTTGTCAAAACCGCGCTGAGGAAGCCCTTTACACGGGGGTTTTTGTAACACAGTAAGAGCATTTTTCAAAAAACCGCCAACGTAGCCGCCTGTACTAATCATTTATCTATCGATTGAGACCATTCCCAATCCAAAGTCAAGTTATATAAGCGTGTAGGATTTCACGGCGGGAAGTGGGATTTTTGGCGTACTGAAGCTATGTTGTTGATATGCAGAGCGGTCTAGCTGAGTACTTTAGTTCGGCCAGCGCGATCGAGGTGGCGCGTAAGTGAAAGGACTATTCTGCACTCTATCCTGTCAAAACATAGCTATTTGACAGCAAGCTATCGGGTTAGATTAGTCACGTGCTGACAGGATGCAGAGACATTCTGCACTGCAGACTCATTCTGATGTATGATTTTTAGCTGCAACACATATAAATGCAAACAAGAATGGTCCGGTTGGTTGTAGTTTTATGGGATTGCATTGTTTCTTGGTGAATAGCAATGTTTCAAACCAGAATAAGCGTAGTAATCTTTCAACTCATTTACATTTACGCTGCCTTGCCATGAAAATACTTGTATACCATTGTAGCAATTTGAGACCTTCTATACCTAAGAGCCAGCAGAAATATGTTCGCTTGGATACTATAAACTTGGATACTATTAAACTAAAAACGCTTGGATACTATAATAGACTACTATCGTAGTTACCAAACACTTGGCAAGTGCAGTCGTTCGCAGCATAATTTGATGTTTGAGAATCTTGGTAATGCATATGTAGGAGGCGCAACATGCAGGTCCCCTCAAACATACCTTTGAAAGATGCTGTGTAAGAGTATATACTTTGGCGATGGTTTTTTCTAGAATGGATACTCTAATCAACATCTTCATTTGCACATTTACTTTTTGGGATATTAGCTGTTCTATAAACTAGATGCAAGTAGAGTTGTTTATATGTTTGGTAGAAAATGCCTTTCAGTAGCTTGATTGTTTGTAATTCAACAGACTATGTAACGTATTAATGTTATCAATCGTGCTAGTTTCCATTTCACATATCACGTACCATGGCTGGTAACTGCGTAAGGGGAGAACATATTTGTTGAAGTACTGTTCATAGTACTATCGGAATATTGTTACGCAGAATTCATATTTCAACTCAAAGGTATTGTTGCGCGTAGATGTTAACATGAAGTGTTTGTGTTTGTACATAGTAAGTTTGACTGTTAAACATGTGAAATGTTTGCGTTAGATTTAAGTTATTCAAATGTATAATAGACCAATCACAACTTGTATTAGTGTTAAAATAAACGGTATACTGTAAAGGAAGCGCGAGGAAGCAGAATCTGGACTTTCTGAAGTACTAGAAAGTAGATATCGGGATAGACAACATACGATTTCCCACAGCAGAACCCGTAGTGCGCAAAGGCGTGAAAACGCAATCGTGGCCTAGAAGCCATTGGTTCAGGGAGATGCATGCATCAATCTGAAGCCGTTATAGACCTCGTTAGGGAAATAATTACCCGGGTTTTGAAGGTCACTGCGTGCACGGCAGATTCTGAAAAGTTTCTGCCGGGGCCGCCAGGCTAAGTGGGGTATGCTGCGGGAATCGTAGGTACGAATTGTCTATGGAAAGGGAAGCTTCCATGTTCCAACCAATAATATAGTTTGGCAATAAAGGGGGGAGATGAGCAGCCCGCTTGACACGTTATTTAAAGAAACTCCAGAACCTTCCTCGGGCATTCGAACAGAAGTTTTCGGCCTGAGAGGTGAGAATAAAGAGCAGCAAATTCAGTCTAATACAATTTTTGGTGCCGAAACCCGGGACTATTACCACGACCGGTTAAGTCAGGAAAAACGGTAACCCGGTTTGCTGAAACAATGCCACCCAAGAAGAGGAAGAACATCCAAGTGGCGAACCATCAGGCCATAGCGAAGCGATTAAGAAGCTCTCAGGCGGCGGAAACAACCCGGGGTCAACCCGACGACACCGCCGGACCTTCCTCGCGACAGACACCCCCAAGACAACCACGAGTAGAAACCCGAACACCGCCAGCGAGCGCGAGACACTCACATACTTCCGAGAGCAGCGACGACAACCCACCAACCCAACAACGAGTGCAGGCGTGCAGCACCCCACACCACGTGAGTGAAAACCTACCTGTGAGCCCACCACGGGGCGAAGATTCCGCTTCACGCTTATCAAAAGCAATAGAAGATACTTTGCGCGCGGTCCGAGAATCGTCGTCATTAGGAATGAATGACCCGCGGTTGTTAAATAGATTAACGCAGGCGAAAGATTTACCGACATTTACGGGAGACCCTTTGGAATGGCTCCATTTCAAGGAAGCTTTCGAGTTATCCTCGGAACTTGGCGAGTACAACGACCGAGAGAACACGATGCGCCTTTTCGCCGCCCTGAAGGGCGAAGCACGGGAGACTGTAAACACGTTATTAGCCACCAGTAGAGACGCGAATGCGGTCATGAAGACTTTGGAGTTGCATTTCGGTAACAGGAAAATAGTCGCGGAAAGAATTGTCAAGGAGATAAAGGAGTTGCCTGATTTGGACTCGGGTAAGATAAACCTGACACAATTTTCTATGAAGCTTCGAAACGCTGTCGCGGCTTTCAAATCTCTGAAATTAATTAGCTATTTACACAGCCCAGACTTAGTGCAAACAATCGGACGCAAATTACCATCAGTCCTTAAATACAGCTACAATCGCCACGCAGTGGGGGCCGCGCCGGACAAGGCAGAATTAGAAAAGCTCGCGGATTTTTTATATCAAGAAGCAGAGCTAGCCGTAGCAGGCGGCATATTTGACCTGGAACCGATATACTCGCCTGTTTCTACCCGTAAAAGCGTGCCCCAAAAAACGATGGGGAGACCCGCGAGGGCAGCAGTAATGCATGCCTCGGTTCAGAAAAGTAACACGGAAGGGGGACGCGCAGGGCCAAGCGGTTTGCACGCGGTTAGTTGCGCCTTTTGCCAAAGGAGGAACCATCAATCTGTAAATTGCAGGAACTTCGCGCGCGAATCGACAGAAAGACGTTGGTTTTTGGTCAAGAAGCACCGGTTATGCTTTCAATGTCTACGACAAGGACACATACGAGATAATTGCAGAACCAGGAAGTGCCCTAGATGCAATAAGCGACATCATGAACTTTTGCACAAAATAACGCGAAGTAACGACGACGCGAAGGGGTCTAAAAATAAAGACGGAACTTTGACACAAGGGGAGTCGAATTCAGGAAGGCCAAATGTTGTTACATTAACGGCCTCGGAAGCTATATGACTAGAACCAACATGCGCATTGTTAAAGTTAGTTCCTTTACGCATATACGGTCCTAAAAACCATGTAAGTACCTTTGCGTTGTTAGATGACGGCTCAACAATCACTTTGATTGACCGTGCATTAGCGCGAAGTATAGGAGTAAGAGGCCAACGCATAGATATAACCTTGCAAGGAATAGGAAAACGGGAAGTAGTGAAGAATAACAGCGAAAAGGTCACAGTAGAAGTACACGGAATATCCGGTAAACATCAAATCGAGCATGCCGTGGCGGTCCAAGGTTTGAGCCTCCCAACCCAATCGCTTTCCGCCGAATTAGCAGATTACGTGCGAACTACAGAAAGGATAGATATAGAGCCATATAATAACGCGCGGCCAGGAATTCTCTTAGGGCAGGACAATTGGCAGTTGATAGCAACTAGAGAATTCCGCGAAATGGATAAGGTCGGCCTCGCTGCGTCACGCTCCCTCCTGGGCTGGGCAATACACGGTCTAGCTAAAAAAAGATCGGGTACGGGAGTCAAGGCTAAGGTATTTACGACAGAGCAGGCAACGGATAAACGGGACCCAAACATAAATCAATTACCTGGTGAGGACGAAAGACTCGACGAGTTGATAAAACGATATTTCCAACTAGATACTCTTGGAGTAAACGGAACTTTGGAGAGCGCAAGTAAACACAATCGCGCGCTAAGAATACTAAATGAAACCAGTCGTCATTCGGGGAAAATGTGGGAAACGGGCCTGTTATGGAAAGAAGATTACACTCCAAATGTAGATAGTTTTAGAATGGCACAGAAAAGACTCACTTCGTTGGAACGAAAATTAGATCGCGATCCGGCATATGCAGCATTATATTACAAGGAAATGGATAGGCTTATCAAGAATGGATTTGCGGTAAAGGTCGATGAAACGAAGATAAGATCGCGAATATGGCATCTACCACATTTTGGGGTACAAAATAGAAATAAGCCCGGAAAATTAAGATTGGTTTTCGACGCCGCAGCCAAGGCTGAAGGCACCAGCCTGAACGATCAGCTAGACTCAGGACCGGATCTATTGCAAGGATTGCCAGGGGTATTATTGCGTTTTCGTCAGTACGCGATTGCGGTCAAAGCGGACATAAAAGATATGTTCCTGAAAGTAAAAGTCCGAGAAGAGGATCGAGGAGCGCTGAGATTTTTGTGGCGCGGAAAAGATAGGTTGAATAAACCGGCAATGTACGAAATGGCGTGTTTAATATTTGGCGCGAAATCGTCACCGTGCAGCGCAATCTTTGTGAAAGACAGAAATGCGTCTAAATTCTCGGACCTCAAACCGGTCGCATCGCGGAGTATAATAAAAAATAGTTACGTTGATGATTATTTAACGAGCAAAGAAACCGTACAAGAAACCATAGGTCTCATACGCGATGTAGTCATGATAAACGCCGAAGCAAATTTCGAGTTTCATGGATGGGCCTGCAACGATGATCGCGTATTAAAAGCCATCCCCGAATGCGCCGAATTAAATAGACAAACGGAACCACAACTATTAGATCGGGGAGCAGAAAGAGTCCTAGGTTTGCGTTGGGACACGCAAACAGACGAATTAAAATTTAATTTAGGCATTAACAAAATTCCGCATAGATTGTTAGACGGTCTCGAGAAACCAACAAAACGGGAATTTCTTAGAGTCATAATGAGCGTTTTTGACCCATTGGGATTTCTCTCCCCATTTACACTAAAATCAAAAATACTTATGCAAGAAATATGGCGAAGTGGAGTTGGCTGGGACGATCATATACGTGATGAGGAACACGAGGGTTGGAAGGTATGGTCAAAAAACCTCAGCGATATAAGCGGTTGTCATATACCGCGTTGCTACGCCCCGCCCGGGATAGAGTACGAAAGCGTAGAACTACACATATTTTGTGATGCAAGCTTAAAAGCCTATTGCGCCGCTGCGTATTTACGTTTTCGAATAGATAACGATCAGGCACACGTAACACTAATCATGGCAAAGGCTAAAGTCGCGCCTCTTAAACCGTTATCAATTCCACGGTTAGAACTACAAGCCGCGTTATTAGGAGCTAAACTTGCCAAAACAGTAAAAGAAGAGCTTGAAATTGATATAAATAAACGCTACCTTTGGACCGACTCAACTACAGTCATCCAATGGATTAGATCAGAACCGCGAGTACGTCAAACATTTGTCACACATCGCCTCGGCGGAATCGCTGAACTTACGGTGATTTCCGAATGGAAATGGGTTCCGTCGGTTTTAAACCCAGCCGACGATTCGACACGATGGACAAACGAAAAGCTTCAAGCGAATTCGCGCTGGTACGTCGGTCCGGATTTTCTACGCAAAAGCGAAACATACTGGCCCACGGAAAAACCCCTCAACCATAGCGAGAAGAAAGCGATAGATAATATGGAAACTTGCAAAGCCATGGTATATGTCACTTCCATGCCAGCATACAATCTCCCACTCACCGCGAGACTCTTAGGATGGCGAGGCCTACTAGTCGTAGCAAGACGCGTCCGAGCAGCAGCAGATCGATGGAGAGGTAGGACGCGAGAGCAATTAGACGTGGAGTGCATAAAGTCCGCGGAAGAGTTCTGGTATCGCAGGATCCAATCGGAATGTTTTGAAGAAGAACTAGAAGCCTTACGCATTGGGAAGAATATAAAAAAAGGCAGCCGGATTGCCAAAATAAAGCCATTTCTGGATCAACGCGGTATAATGAGAGCGGACGGTAGGGCGACGCGCCTTCCGGAATTTAACAATCAGCCTGTTATTCTCGACGCTAGACACCCCGCCACGAGAAAGCTGGTAATTGAGTATCACCGCAAGTTTTACCACGCAAGCAGCGATGCCGTCGTGAACGAACTACGACAAACGCACCACATAGTAGGTCTTAGAAAGGCGCTACGCTCATTAATAAGTCAATGTCTTATTTGCCGAATGAGTAGAGGCAAACCTGGAAATCCGATGATGGCCACGCTGCCCGCAGATCGTTTAGCGTATAAACAAAGGCCTTTCAGCCACTGCGGGGTGGATTACTTTGGCCCGATGCTGGTCAAAATCGGTAGACGTAGGGAGAAGCGATGGGGGGTGCTCTTTACATGCCTTACAACCAGAGCCATTCACTTGGAGCTAGCTCATACCCTAAACGCCAGTTCAGCCATCATGGCTTTGCAACGATTAGCCGCACGCAGAGGTACTCCGCTCGTCATCTACAGCGACAACGGGACAAATTTTAGGGGCGCATGTAAAGAGCTAAAAGAAGCGGTAACTATGATTGACGTGGAGAAACAAAAGGAATACGCATTGTCCAATCGCATAAAATGGATATTTAATCCACCAGACGCCCCCCATATGGGCGGAGTATGGGAGCGATTGGTCAGGTCGGTAAAGACAGCGTTACGAGTTGTACTTCGCGAACAGGCACCCGCGGAAGAAACCCTACTCACCGTACTCGCGGAAATCGAGCACTCTGTTAATTCGCGACCTCTGACACATGTATCAGTAGACACGCGGGATCAAGAAGCGTTAACGCCGAACCATTTTTTAATCGGTTCATCCTCCGGGGAAGTAAGACTAGATAAATACGAACAACAAACAACAAACCCGAAGAGGCAATGGAGAATTGCCCAAGCGACCGCGGACGCCTTTTGGAAGCGTTGGCTCCGCGAATACGTACCTACTTTAATTAAGCGCGCCAAGTGGAATAATAAAGACACACCTTTAGAAGTAGGCGACTTGGTACTTATTGTCGATTATCAAGCGCCGCGAAACTCATGGAAAAGAGGGATCATCACCGAAACGTTTCCCAGTTCGGATGGGGAAGTTAGGATAGCGAAAGTCCGCACCTCGACCACGGAAACCAGGCGACCAACGCGCAAACTCATAAAGTTATTAGGAGCGAAAGAAGTCCAAAATTAAATGATTTTTGTACGGAGGGGAGAATGTTGCGCGTAGATGTTAACATGAAGTGTTTGTGTTTGTACATAGTAAGTTTGACTGTTAAACATGTGAAATGTTTGCGTTAGATTTAAGTTATTCAAATGTATAATAGACCAATCACAACTTGTATTAGTGTTAAAATAAACGGTATACTGTAAATGAAGCGCGAGGAAGCAGAATCTGGACTTTCTGAAGTACTAGAAAGTAGATATCGGGATAGACAACATACGATTTCCCACAGCAGAACCCGTAGTGCGCGAAGGCGTGAAAACGCAATCGTGGCCTAGAAGCCATTGGTTCAGGGAGATGCATGCATCAATCTGAAGCCGTTATAGACCTCGTTAGGGAAATAATTACCCGGGTTTTGAAGGTCACTGCGTGCACGGCAGATTCTGAAAAGTTTCTGCCGGGGCCGCCAGGCTAAGTGGGGTATGCTGCGGGAATCGTAGGTACGAATTGTCTATGGAAAGGGAAGCTTCCATGTTCCAACCAATAATATAGTTTGGCAATAAAGGGGGGAGATGAGCAGCCCGCTTGACACGTTATTTAAAGAAACTCCAGAACCTTCCTCGGGCATTCGAACAGAAGTTTTCGGCCTGAGAGGTGAGAATAAAGAGCAGCAAATTCAGTCTAATACAGGTATGGTTGAAAACCTGCCACGCCTTTGCAGTTTCTAAGATCCATAAGTTTCAAATTATTGTGCACATGTGTACTGACTAAAGTTGAAATGGCTGTGCTTACCAAGATTTTGATTTTATTACCATCAGTTTTTTGAAACTCGCAAACAGTGAGTGAAGCGCTCTTTCAAATTTTGAAACAGTCCTACTTATATTTCCATAAACAATGGTGCCAGAAAATATCATACATCATGTCTGTCATTCATCAGTGAAATGAAGTAGACTGTCTCATTTTGATTTCTAGTAAGCCTATCTTATAAATAATTGGATAAGTTCATTTATATTGCCAAAAGTATAGTAATGCATTGAATTGATCGTATATCGGCTTTATAGAAATGTAAAGAAAAAAAGTGTAAAATACATGAACGAGGCGGAATCGAACTTATTCTTTTCAAGTGCAAATCCATCACTTTACCCAAAGCACTACTTGGGCGAGTACAGTACAATTTCCCTATTTCAGTAAAAGAATTGTGATTCTTCTATGTGCTTTTAGTGATATTTCGGGCAAACAAATATTTATAGCAAGGCAATTTTCCCATTTCATATTATACGGACTGGTGAGATACAGAATGTAATATAGACTCTACAGTCATCGGAGTGAGACAGTCTCATTCTACCGGGTATCCGAGCGAAAGAGTACCGCACCGCTTGATACATGTGTGTGCGTGCGAAGTAGGTGTGTGGCTCCGGCTCGAGCCTTGGTCGGAACATCGGGAGTCGGGAGCAGCCCGCAGTTCGAGATCGCAGAAGCGATAAGCGGGTGGCGCAATCAAGGGAGTCAAAACAAATGAACCCAAGCTGGCCGCTGGGTCGCGCGATAGACATTGAGTGCAGCTCCATCTCGACCTTTAAAAACTGTCGGTAATACAGTGAGGGGCCAGATCTCGTGACGTCACGCGGGAGTCTAGCCCCTTAACTCTGTACACCACCACGGAACCGATCTGGTGCATTTTTTCTTCGATTTGATATATTCTCTTGCTATTCTTGTTATTATTTCATTGAAACTGTTAATACAATCTTCGGTTCCCATTTCTTTTAATCTTGTTAATAGATCGTTAGTTAATATTTCTTTACAATTGTTGTTGAATTTAGTCCAATCATTTCTCCGAATGTTATATTGATCGGGTTTTAGTACTTGTCTTGGGACATTCGTTTCATGTTTTACCTTAAAATAGATACAGCTGTGATCGCTGTTGCACCAGTCGTCTTTGACTTCCCAATTATATATGTTACCGGCCAAATTGCGTGTGCAAAGTGACACATCTATATTTGTACTACCGTGGACGTTCCAAAACGTTGGAGGGTTGTTTGGTTTATTCATTATGTACAGATGTTTTGTTATTATGGTGTCCTCTAGTTTTTCACCTTTTTTGTCAGACATTCCGCTATACCACAGTGTCGACTTAGCATTGGCGTCCGTAGTTGTTAGTTTTTTCTAATCCTTGTTCTAGGTTGTCGAGATAACCCTCTATGCTGTGCGAGTACTGACAATATAAAGAGACCAGGTTAAAATCGCCCTCGCCCGTGCTAACGTTTACCCAAACCATGTGTTGGGTACATAAAGTTTGTAATTTTGTTGCAACTATTTTTTGGTTTCGGATAATTATTGCTGCCATTGGATTTGGTCCTTCTGCCGCAATTACTGTATTTGACACTGAAGAATATCCTTTAACTTTACCTTTGAAGGAATACGGTTCTTGTACCATTATAATATCAATATTTTTTCGTTCTGCTTGTTCTCGAATTTCGTTAGCTACATTTATCGATCGTTGCGCGTTTATCTGAAGGATTTGTATAGCCGTTTTTTTTAGTATTTAATTTTTCCTTCGTATAACTCAAGCTGCTTTATGTATTCAGGACAAGTATTACTTCTGTAGCTATGCATTGTATCTTTTCTCTTGGATCTTTTGCAATTAATACATTCTTGTTTTTCACCCTTTTTAGTGCAATCTTTCATTAAATGGCCTTCATTTGAGCAGTGTTCGCATATCTGCTCTTTTTCTCTACAATGCTTTGACGTATGCCCATATCCTAGACATTTATAACATCTCATTATATTGAGAAATTCTTTAATTTTGTGACATTTAAAATCAAGATATACTCTTTCTGTCTGCATTAATTTTGTATATACTACGCCAGGAACTTCTATTACCCAGTTTACAGCATTAGGATCTTTACTTCTTGTATTAAATTTTATTATTGTCCCGTTATCATACTCTTTTTTAATTTCTTGAAATTGTTTTAAGTTTTTGTTCCACAAGTCTTGCTTTATGTTCTCTTTTGTTAATTTTTTATCAACATCAAATACTATTATTGAGGGTCAAAATTTTCTTGGTTTTTCCATTTTTAGCCGTTTTGCTGCTAGACTAGGTATCGACATTATATTCCATTTTGAAAGATCTTCCGATTCAATGACTACTCCCTTATCTCTTATTTTTCTGATTAGTTTTATTTTGATTTCATTCTAAACAGGTTCTAGTATATCCGTAATTTTGTCTTTTATATTCTCACTCGTATCTGATTTATTTGTTTCACTCGCTCTAATTATTACTGTTTCAGTATTATCATTTTCTAGTCGTTTTTCTTGTCTACTACAGACCGCTGAAGAATATGTTTTCCCCGCCATTGGCATGTTCTTTGTTTCATTGCTTTTTACTAATTTGTCGACAATTTTTTCGGTAATTACTAAGTTCTCAACTGCCTTACTCTCAACATCACTGAATTTATTCAAAATAAATTTTATAGAAGCTTTACTTATTTTATTCACATCATAGAATAGAAACACTTCAAGATCAGCACGAGTCTTCTTCAAAAACATTATTGTTTAATTTTCTTCGGTTCTGCTCTCTTGCTCATCCTGGGGATCCACCTCAGGGAGCTTTCTCTTTCGCTTAGTCGACATTCGAACGCTGCTTTCAGAACAAACAGAAGAGAGTGATACCCTTCGGCTTCGTCCAGGAGCTGGCATCACCTGGGCATCCATGTCCATGTCTACGTCCTGAGGATAGACATCAACCTCCCGTCTGTCTAAATTAATTTTTTGAGTTAGGTTTTCTTGACCAGGGGTAGTCTTGGTTGGTACTTTTAAAGTATTTTGTTGGTTGGTACTTTTAAAGTGCATTTAATGTGTTTTGCTTGTTTGTGTAAGTATATGTATGTATGTTTGTTTTGTGTGTGTATGTGTGTATGTGTATTTGTTTTAAGAATAAGTGCATGTTTGCGCGCGTGTAAACTCCGGGTTATATTTCAGCGAGAAAGCCAGGCCGACCCCCCGCAAAGCACTTCGGAAGCAGAAGCCTCCAGTGGCCTCAGGGTAGCCCCCCGCGCCATGCCGCAGGGACCCCTCCGGACGCCACTCGGCACTACAGCATGACGCGAGATTTTTCGTTCGCTGGTGGGGCAGCCAGGCCGTGTCGGCTACACCGACCCGGGCACCTGTACTATCGAACGGCCCGGGAGTGCCAGAACCCGGTTTATGCCCGGTACCCTCTGGCAGGCCCGCAACCGAGACCCCGCGGCGAACCGGCCCGTCAACCCCGCAGAACTGCCCAGAGTATGTTTGTGTCAGGTGTGTATGTGTATTTGTGCGTGGTGAAGAGAGCTCGGGAACCCGTAGGGACGCTACTCCCCAGTGGCTGCACGCATCAGCCATCCCTGCGGGCAGTAGATAGGGACATTTGTTGTAACGACGAGTTCCCGACCTCTGGATGTTCGAAGAGGCGGCGCCGTACCTTGACCTTGCGGCCATACCGGCTTCTCTCGTCTCCTATCGTTCTCATGTGCCAAGGGCCTCTCCTAATGGAGAGGCCGAAACCGCACGCCCCCTCGAGTCCAACCCTGTTGTGGATCAGCACCCTTGCGGGTGGGGCTCTCTTTCAAGATCCACTCCCGAGATACCAGTTAAAGGTGTGCCGAGCACTACACTGGTCGGCCGACTGGCGACCGCGGTGTAGTCAACCACCGGTAGCCGGGCAGAGAGCCGAAGCTCTCTTCGCTCAGTACCTCCTGCGGTAAAACGCGTCACGTACGTTTTTGGTCAGCTGTATAACTAATTGTACTCAGTCGGGCAGACTACGTCTTGCAGCCCGGTCTTCCCTTCGCTTGTCCTCTTTAGCCTTGAGTACCTCGGCTGCGAACATTCGAAATGCCTTGAACATTTGTTCGGACACGAGCTGCCTATCCGTCAGGGGCCATAGTAGCCCCTCGTAGGCGGCAGCCTGCATCAGGCATTCTCGCGCTGTTTGGTACTTGGGACAACTGCGCAGCACGTGGCTCGACGTTTCCGTCGCGCCGCAGCCGCACTTGTCGTCCCTAACCAGGGCAAACTGAAATAGCTTGGCCTGGAAATCCCCGTGGCCGCTGAGGAACTGAGTTACGTAGTAACCAGTTTCGACCCAACGTGCCTCGAGTCTTGTGGAGACGCTCTCGAAGAATCCGTACGTAGTACGGCCCTTCACCGACGTCTCCCATCTCAGTTGCCACATGTCTCGAACGGCTCTACGGACGTTGGTTTTCACCGTGCCTTTCGAGACTTGGTTCTCGACCATTTCGTCATGGCTTAGGCGATAGTCGCCGACTTCAATGCTTTTGAGCGTACGAGCATTAAACATAGCTACTCTTTCGAGTAACACCAAGTCTATCGGAATCGCACCTGCAATCACGCAAACTGCATCGGTGGAGACCGTTCTATAGGCCTTAGTGACACGGAGTAGCGCCTGCCTATGCGCACTCTCCAGGCTACGCCTGGTATGTGCGTTTAGTAGGTCTGCCCACCCCGCGGCTCCGTATGTGGCAACCGGGAGAAACACGCCTTTGTACATGGTACTCATGGCGCGATGCCCCATTCCCCAATTTGCTCTTGCAATACCCGCCAACTTGTTAAAGGTTAGCAGGCATTTAGCGCGGACTCTCTTGACGTGGGTGGTTATCCCAACACCAGCGTCTATGTCTACCCCGAGATACCGAATGGTATCCTGCAGGGGTAGCTGTCTGCCATCTACCCGGACCGCTGGGGGTCTTTCCCTGTCCAGCCTGCCTTTGAACAGGATCATCTCGGTCTTGGTGGCGGATAGAGTTAACTTCTAAGATGAACACAACCCAGAGACTCCGTCTACCACCCTCTGCGTTCTTTGCTCGATCTCTGCTCGCGACTTCCCGTAGGTTATCACAAGCAGGTCATCGGCGTACGCTACTGGTTCGCAATGGAACTCCTCTCCTTCCAGGAGCTTTAAAACCCCGTCAAATACGAGGTTCCAGCAACTGGGTCCGAGGATAGACCCCTGCGGACAACCTTTCGTGACTTGCTTGCTCACTATTCCGTGGTTGGACACGATGGACACAACCCGTTTCGCGAAGTAGCTCGTCATAAGGCCATACAGGTTTCTGGGGCAGTCGCGCGTTCTGAGATTACTCATCACACTCGGCCACCAGACGTTGTCGAACGCCCCTGATATGTCGAAAGCCAGACCTAGCACATACTTCTCCGGCCTACTAGCCACCGCCTCGCGGAACGCAACCAAAGCGTGTTCGGTCGATCTCCCGCGGCGGAAGCCGTATTGGCGATCGGATACGTATGGTGCTTGAAGGAAAACGGGCTCTAGCCTCTTTAGCATTAGCTTCTCGAGGACTTTGCCCAGTACCGACAACAGACAGATCGGTCGATACGATTTAGGGTCAGCAACTGGTTTTGTTGTCGCCTTTAACAGGGCTCGGATTGAGCCATGTTTCCAGCGGGTTGGGAACACTCCATATTTAAGGTACGCGTTGTAAAGATCGGGCAGGGCGATTTTTGCCGACAGGGGCAATCGCTTAACTACTTCAACCTCTACGCGATCCAGCCCGGGGCACTTCCCGTTCTTGAGAGTCTTGACTGCCGCTGCAAATTCCCTTCCTATGAACGGCGAATCGTTGTCCACTAAGGGCAGAGCAGCAGCTTCCTCTCGCAGGAGTGCCTGTTCGGGCGAGTCGCTTTCCGAGTTGTCATCCGGAATTAGCGCGTGTAGGCGCGTCTTAGCCGTGAATTCCCACGTCATCGTATGACCGTCCGTGGTACGGAGGTTGCTCATCGCAGCCTCAGTTCTGAGCCTACCCATCGCGATGCGGTAGGGAAGGCCCCATGGCTCTTTGTTTCCTTCTTTCGTTACGAAAGCGTTCCAGCTTCGTAACTTTGCGCTTCTAATAGCGGACATGTACGACTTTCTCTCCTCGAGGTACTCGTCGTGCTTGGCCGCCTTTAGGTCGGCATCTCCTCGGGACTGAAAGGCGCGCCGTAATTTATAGATACGCTTCTTTCGTCTCGTGAGCTCATCGGTCCACCAGGGGACGGCTCTTCCGCGCTTTTTCCTCGGGGGCATCGCGGCGTTGCACGCTGCGACAATTGATTGCTCACTCTGTGTCGCGCGTGCCTCTGTCTCCTCCGGTCCGGAAAGGACCAGTGGAGGGAGGTCCCGCAGTTGCTCCTCGAGGATTCTCTCAAAGTCCGGCCAGTCGGCCTTCCTTGTGGGGAAACGCCCCTCTCGGGGCTCATCCTCTTCAGTGCGTTCGAGGGTGAGCTCAAAAGCAATAGCACGGTGGTCGCTGGACGTAAGGTCATCTCTGACTTCCCAACTTCGAACCAGTCCGGCTGCATCGAGCGTTGCCACTGTAACGTCGATGTATGACTCTCCGCACGAGCTGGAGAATGTTGCTATGCTGCCAGCCTCGTTCAGAACAAACAGGCCGTGCATTGAGAGGAGCTCTTCGAGGGCCTCTCCTCGGGCGTCTGCTGCCGCCGCTCCCCATAGGGGAGACTTGGCGTTGGCATCGGCCCCCAGCACGATTCGACCCGTTCCGATCACTTGTAGGGCCCGATCCAGTCTTGTCAGGCTGCTCTCTATGTCGTCAGAGAATTGAAAGTACTGACTGACCAGATACAGGTCCGTGTTCTCTACTTTCGTGTGCACGCAGACGATGTGCCCGTCATTCAAGTGCGAGAGACTCACGACTGTGAGAGACGGGTTCCGGACCGCGATTGCGGCCATCACCTCCGTCCCTCCGCCCTTGTAAAGGCGTGTCGTGACTCCCAAGCCCGTAACTACGCCTTTGACGTTATACGGTTCCTGGACGAGCACGATATCAACGTCTAGTCGTTCAAGTGCGACACGAAGTTCGTCTGTAACAGTTCTTGAACGCTGCATATTCAACTGCAATATTCGTAACCTGCTACTTAGACGCGAGCAACGGGTTTCTTTATCGATTGATGGTGCGTGACTTCACCAACTGGATTGCCTCGTTTTACGATGGGCAGCTTCTGCTCATAAGCCCGTGATTGTGCTGCTTGCCGACTCGCTTGCAGTTCGAGCAGACCGGAGCCCGCCCCTTCTGCTTGCAGTCGGCAGTGGTATGCCCCGTTTCGGCGCAGTGACCGCACACACTGGCTGCGGCATTGCAGAATTTGGACAGGTGTCCAAATCTCTGGCACTTGAAGCACCAGGTGACGGAGTGGAAATCTTGCACACGGCAAGACGCCCACTCGACGAACACCCGGTCGCCCTGTTCCCGGATGCAGGATCGCATCTCCGGCGGGACCTCGATAACCCAGGTCGAGGTACTAGTGGCTGCCTTGCCTACTGGGGTTCCAACCTCGGGCTTCAGTTTTGACCCGGACTCGGACTTGTGCGTTGTCTTCGTCTCTGTCCCAGCCACTGGAACCCTGGTAGAGGTCTTAAACCTCAGCTTAACGGCTGCGGCCATTTCCTCTCTGACCTTTTTCGAGAGGCTACGGAGATTTTGTTTCTTTATACAAGAAACAAACTTCTCCAGGGTGATCTCACTGGGCACGTGGAAGACCCGAGGGTCGGGTTCCTCTTACCCAGTACTCTAGCGCTTAGTCCGGCGTCCCGGAGTAGCGTACTCGCCGTAAACGCTTCGAGGTGAGCCGCCTCCTCGGTTTCGATGGCGATCCCATTGCTGTGGATGCGCCGAACCGACTTGACGGCTATCTTCTCCCTCGAGGGCTTCACCAGTTGCAGAACAGCTCGCTTGGTAGCTTCGCTGTCCTGGTACTTTTCAGCCGACTCCGGGAAGATCTTGACCACGTGAAGTGGTCTGACCTCCTTAGTCGGTGGTACACCCGGTCTCTTCGCGCTTACTGTCTTCAGCGCTTGGGCATAGCTATAAGTAGCTGGCCTGGGAGCTTGCGCTTCCTTTGGCCGCCCGGCACCAGGCTTCGCAGCCTTGGTGCACGCTGAAGGCGCTTTTTCGAGTTGCTTGGCAACTCGGTTCAGCGACTTCTCGGCCGTTGTCTTAACGGCGCGCTGCGATACTGTCGCAGCTTCGAGCGCCGTCAGACGTCCTTCCAGGGTTGCCCCGTGTTGGAGCACTTCCCTTAGAAGGCCGGTCAGTGCGGAAAATTGGCTCGTGACATGGCCCGCAACCTCTTTGCTTACCTTGCTAGAAGGTTTCAGCAAGAGGTTTTGCAGGGCCTCCTCATGCGCCTGGGCCTTGGCCATCACCTCGTCCAGACGGGTTGTGGCCGTCTCGGATTCGGCTTTAGCTGCGGCCTTTTCCCTGGCCAAGCGGGCCTTGCGCTTCTGGTTCTTGGTCGTCGCCGGTGCCGCTACATGGCGGTCACGCTGGCTTGCCGACGGGTTTGCCGCGGAATGGCTCGGGGGTTGGAGGCGCGTTGCCTCCTGCTCCTTGCGGTCACGCTGGCGCGCCGGTGAGCTCGCCGCGGAATGGCCATTAGAGCTGGCTTCCCTCGTTATCCTGGGGCGGGCACCATGGCTGGATGGTTGGCCTGCCTTGGGTTCGCCCTGGACGATCGAGGTTTTGCTCTCTTTCGAGAGCTTTGCCGGCTTCGACCCGGTTGCGGATGTTCCGAGGGCTGCCTCCGTCAGCTCCCCGGTATCCGTATTGGAGGTAGACTTAGGCAGTGGCCTTACGTCCGGGGAGTCCCTTACGGGACTCTCGCCCAGACTCCGGCTCCGTCTCGCCTTCGTCTTCTTTTTGGTGGCGCGATGCGCCACCTCGGCCTGCGGTTCCACGTCTGGTTCCGCTGGCCCTTTCCTCCCTTTGGAGCTCCCTTTCGAGAGCTCCCGAGTGGCAGTCGCCTCTACCGGCGGCACGTCCACTCGACTTTTGCGCCTGGAGCGCCCCTGAGGGCGTTCCAAGGTGGCAGCTTCCTTGTCAGGAAGCACATCCACGGGCGTCTTCTCTTTGGCCTCTTTCGAGGGCACTGGATTGGTCGTCGCCCCGGAGGGCAACGTTTCCGTATCCATCTCATGCGTCTCCTCCGGGGACAATTGCGTGTTTATATCATCATCCATTTGCTTTTTCTATTCGTCCTGCAGCGCTGCCCAGCCTCCTTGGACCCTCATGTGGAACCCGACAGTAGCCCTCGTGCAACGGCGCAATGCCGCGAGAGGGGGTGCCGGGTTAGGCTTACGCACAGGATATAGTCCGCTTGCAGTGGCCGACTGGGTCTCCCCAGACTCCACTGCCCGCTTCCTCGCCCACTTGAAATTCGCTCGTACGAGCGTTTCCTAGCCGATTGGTCAGCCATAGGGCTACTTTTCTCGGCTGACCTCCCGTTTAGTCGAAGCTGTGGCCAAAGGTACGTGTTGCAGGGGCCCTCCGATCCCAGGATCCGATTTTCCGACGACACGGGTTGCAGCGCACGGCAAACGCGCAGGGGGTTAACAGCCAATCCCCATGGCTGGTTTATACCTCTGCGCCGGCGGGCCAGTGCTACTATTGAGGTGGCCTTGCCACCTATTCTCTAGTGGCCATTTATTAGCGCTGCCTCTACCGAGAGCGCGGTCCCTTTCGGGGACTCCGTCAATACTCTCTGGCAGGCTGACAACGCTACCGCCTTACCCGGCCCCCGCCGAGTGGTCGAGGAGGATTCCCGATGGAAAAACTTCGCCGTCCTTAGTGCGTTCAATGGAGGCTGGGAAGGCTATATGGTTTCGGCCGCATGAGAGGCACCAGATGAGGTTCAATTGGACCAACATCGCCTCGCGGCCTTGTAGTGGATTACGCAGGGTTGAACAAGCGACGCCGCGGACAGACTAGCAGCTCGGGGATGCTAGCCCGTCCGCCTGCAAGGCGAGCGCTCGAGATCGCACTAGCGCTGCGAACCGCGCTTGCAGTCTGCGACATAGCTCCGTTAGCCCCGACCAACTGTTAGCACAGAAGGCCGGGTTTGCCGGCGGGTACCACTTGGGGGTGGAGCCTGTCTTGAACGTGAGAGGCTAGCGGTCCAGCTGTGAAGACTGTATGGGCGCATCACGAACCATGTGGGTGCTTTCCCCTTCGGACTCGGTTGGTCACCTGTCGTTCGAGGGCTTGGCGATGGCGGCGTCGCCCTTTCCAAGGGACGCCGCGTGGGTTGTACTTAGGAGCGGTGGCCATTCGGCCCACGGCATCTCCCTTTCTCTCCCTGACGGCGTCTCCCTTTTCCAGGGACGCAACGGAACTTATACTTAGGAATGCCTGCGGCTGTTAGGCCGGCAGCGTCTCCGTTTCTAAGCCCGTTCGGCGTCTCCCTTTCCAGGGACGCCGTGGTGCTTGTACTTGGGAGCGGCAGCCGCATTTCGCGGCGTCTCCTTTTCCAGCCCGAATGGCGTCTCCCTTTCCGGGGAGCCAGCTCACCAAGGTCCATTTTTCCCGATTGACGAGAAAATGGCCACCGCGCCCTTGGTTGCGCTGGTGGCCTCCTCCGTCCTCCGGGGTGTGCACCCACCCCGCCAGTAGATAGGGACATTTTCGTTTTTTCATTAAGTTCTCTGAAACTTGCGGCCCTCTAGCTTTCGCTCATCTCCGCGTATTTACGTCTGTTTTATTTGCTTTCAGTTTCGTTATTCGTTTTTAAATTTTTTAAATTGTGTTTTTTCTTAATCATTAATATTTCATTCGCAGTCTTTTGCCGACTCGTTTCCAAGTCGTTGCCCGTCTCTGCCGCGAGGAGGCAGACTGATTTCTACTATCCCTTTTATTTTTTTATTCTTTATTCCTTGTCTCGTATTTCGTAAGCTTCGTTGACAAATTGTATAAAGTTCTTGTATTTTTCTTCAGCGCTATATTTTCTTCTAGTCTTCTATCTTTGTTTGCTGCAATGTCTTTTATCATATCTTGTAAGTATTTTGGTCTTTTTTCTTCGTAATTAGGACAATGATACAAAATGTGTTTTATTGTTTCGTCTTGATATATACAAAACTTACACTTCGGCGTAGGCGCTCTTTTAATTTTATGTAAGTAAATATTCAGTGATCCATGCCCTGTCAAAATGAATGTTGGTTTGAGCCCTGGTAAGAACCATCTGTTTGTGAGTGGATAGTCAACTTTCGGGATAAATTCATTCGTTATTCTTCCGCGGTAATCATTTTGCCATCGCTCTTGCCACTTGACCATCATATGTTTCATGATTTTTTGCTCCTCTTCCTTATAGTGTTTCGTGATTTGTGTTTGATCTGTAGTGTATTCCACTGGTGTATGTTGATAGTTCTCCCAATTTATTGCTTTATTTTTCTTGACTTTATACATTAATCCGCGCATTATTATCTTTAAATCTATGGGCATCTTACCTGTAATAACTTGAAGTGTTGGTGTGGAAACTGTTTTGCATGCGGTACTTATTGCTAATAGAGCAAAACGCTGCGCAGAGTTTATGTGCCTTAGCACGTGCGTGTTTGTAGTCGCTGATGACCACGCTCCTGCACCATAGGTCAGTATGGGACAGAAGAGACATTCGTACATTAAGTTTCTATTTCTATTATTTAATCCCCATTTTCGGTGTGTTATTCTGATAATTTTTACCATTATATTTTTAGTTTTTTCTCGTAATAATTTGCTCTCTTCTACAAAATTTAATTTTTCGTCTAATATTATTCCGAGATACTTTACTTTATTTACGAATTTTAAATTTATTCCTTTATATTTTACTACAGGTTTTCGATTAGTTCTATTAAGTCCTTTGAGTGAGATCACGCATGATTTAGTTTGCGACACTTGTAATTTATGCCTTATTGTCCATTTTTCAACGACCTTTATTACTTTCTCAGCGTTTCGTTCTATTTCTTTTCTACTATCACCTTTTATTATAATTAGCAAATCATCGGCATATGCTATGTACTCACAGTTTTCCACACTTTCTGAGAGCAATTCGTCCATTACATAGTTCCATGCAATAGGTCCTATTATTGACCCTTGTGGGCATCCTTTTGACACAGTTTTTCTTACTTGGTCGAATTCAGATGTAACGGTTGCATTTCTGTTGCTGAAATAAGTAGATAGGGACAATGATTGTGTATCAGCCCTCGGGGCCCAAGGCCGGCTTTCTGTTCCAAGGCTAATCGTCTATTACAGAAGATGGAAGTTAGCTACTTTTACTGACAAGAGAGGGAAGCATAGGTGTTAGGCTTCCCCCGGGCTCGGAAAAACCCTCCCTACCTGTTGCCAGGTTTCCAGGGAGGCAGACTGCTCATTACGGAGAGCAACTCGTTTAGCCGCCCCATCTGTAATTCGAAGATGGGACGTTGACAGCGGGGGCCACGAGGAGGCAGAGTTGCCAGCGCTAAGCTGGTGTGCATTTGCTTTTGCACATTTCTAGTGCATCAGGTGTTCGGATGCACGAGACTGTACCTGTTTATATGCCGTGTCATGCCCGCGATTCAGGTACAGTTTGTTTTTGCACTTAGAGTGCTATTGTCTCTGATTTTTGAGTGCCTCGCCCTCCCTGTAGGCTAGCACTTTTCTGCAGAATCCTGCGAAGCATCGATATATGTCTTCGTTGACTAGTTCCTTGAGCCCGCAGATCTTTTCCAGAACCAAAAAGTACGGGTTTTTACAATGTTCAAACTGCATAAACAAATTAAAAATTGAAATTTTTGCACACATTGTTTGAAAGGCTATGTCAGGGCGATAAATTTCCATATTTGTTATTAACAATTGGTTCAGCCATTGTGAAGATATGGGATCTTAAAAATAGCTGTTTGTATTAAGAAACGTCTTCTCCGTCTCCGTCTCCGTCGTCTCTTTCACAAATTTAAACAATTTATAATTTTTTCATTTATTTGCATTTACTCGTGGAAATTTTTGGTGGAATAATAATTTATACCTGTAAATTGATCAATGTTTATTATTATAAATTAAACAATGTGTTTATTTATTGATACAATTAAACAATCTCCATTCATTAGTCAAACTAAATTAAGCAATTTATTTTGTTTATTTTTCCTCTCTCCTCTCCCTTGTCCTCTCTCTCTCCTCTTCTCTTTCTTCTCCTCTTTCCTCCCCCCCTTTCCTCTCTCCTCTCCTCTCTCCTCTTCTCGCCCTTCCCCGCTTTCCTCACCCTTGACCGCTCCCTCGACTCTCCTCCTCCCTCCTCCCTCCTCTCTGCTCTCTGCTCTTCCCCTCGCTCTATTCCATTACATTCTATGTAGATCAGGTTGAAGTTTTTACTGAGGGATTAGATAGGAAAAGCTGTAGGGAATACAGGGGTAGGACTGCGCAGCGCTCGTTGCCATCAGCTAATCGAGCGATCCGCAACGGTCGTTCAATTGGGCTCGAGCATGGTGTGCTGTGTATATATATAAAGCCATACATATATACTAAAATTTTAGCTCCCCCTTGGAACAGTTTCTTCAGCCGTCTACTAACCCAGAACTAACCCAGACCAGAATGGACTCTCTCTCACCATACGTATGTAATTTTACATTTAAGGTTTTAAATACATCTGTAGTGTAAAAATTGGGGTATATCTTCGAGAGTTATAAAAAATATAAACTAAATCTTGGTTTCAAACTTATACCATATAGATGCAAATGCATGATTTGCAGTATATTATAAATTTACTTCAGCAAACGATCGATTGTAATTACAAAGTTATGGTCACGGCTTATGACCCCTTTTTAACAATCACAATTTTCAAAACAACAATTAACAATTTTCCTCAGGGTTTTTCTTAAATTTTGATATTAATCTTCAATTTTTGTGCTCCACATATACTCCCAGTTGTTACATATTTATTTGAATACATATTATATTTATAAAGATGTATATTGCCAACCCTCGCGAATATTATGTTTATGCTAAGCAATATTTTTACCCCCCCCCCCCAACACCCCCCCCCCGACATTAAAATGTTAAAAAATGCGCCAAGTAGTTTTGTCTACCTCTCTACAGTTTAATCCCACAGCAAAATTTACCAAAAATATAAACGGATATCATTCAAAAGCCAAGCCAATCATCAAAATTAACAAAAAAATTAATCAAATTCCAAAACAATCAAAATTAAATAAAATAAAATAAAGTCTACAAAAATGGCAAACTGGCTGCGTGGAAACGTGATGTAATTAAGACCGAGACAAAACACCCCTCTATCGTCATTCGCATGGCCAGTTTGCCAAGTTTTTGTAGACTTTATTTTATTTTATTTAATTTTGATTGTTTTGGAATTTGATTAATTTTTTTGTTAATTTTGATGATTGGCTTGGCTTTTGAATGATATCCGTTTATATTTTTGGTAAATTTTGCTGTGGGATTAAACTGTAGAGAGGTAGACAAAACTACTTGGCGCATTTTTTAACATTTTAATGTCGGGGGGGGGGGATGTTGGGGGGGGGGCTGATATCATGCATTTTTGGTCGTTCATTCAAGAATATATTCTCTATTTATTACAGTATGTAACATAGCCATATCCCCAAATGACACATGATTGGTAATCATTGCTTGCTTCTGCCATTTTAGCCCTTTAGCTTAAGCATTCCTTGAACTGTGAACTTGACAATCATGATGCACGTAAATGAATTAGATGAATAAGACTGTGTATGAGTATGTCGCATGATTAATTGTAAAGATTCTAAAGCGATACACTCAAAACGCAGCCTAATTTATGTAATTTATTTTGGTGTATCTTTACTGTCAAGTTCGCAGCTAAAGGAACGCTTCAGCTAAATCAGCTAAAGTGATGTAAGTAAGCAACTAAAGGTTGTGCGTACCTTGAGTTGCGTACTTGACAGTCTAAAATCCTGACTGTCAAATGTGTAATTCAAGGAGTGCACAATCTTTAATGCTGCAGTTTTCTATAAGCAACTACTGACAATGGCTAGTAGTAACAAAACTATAAGCAAGTATCGATTACCAATAGCCATATCATATGATTGGCCCCAATGACATATGATTGGTAATCACTGCTTGCTTATGTCATTTCAGCTCTTTAGCTCAAGCATTCCTTGAACTGCGAACCTGACAGTCACGATGCACTTAAATGAATTAGATGAATTAGACTGCGTATGAGTGTGTCGCATGATTAATTATAAATCATATGCAGACTAATTTATCTAATTTTTGAATGTACCTTGACTGTCAAGATCGCAGCTCATGGAACGCTTCAGCTAAGGAGCTAAAACAATCATGTACCGTTTGAGGTTATTAGTATCTGTTCATCAAATCGCAACACTTTGAATTCTGCGCTCCCCGAGCTATGCACTTAGTAGTCATCATCAAGGTACACCAAGATTAAGAGTGCGTATGTGAGAATAGCTTATCTTCATACACACTTTAATTTTAGAGTATCTAGACTGTTAAGTGTGTAACTCAAGGAGTCCACAATCGTTAATTAATGCTGAAGTTTCCTATAAGCAAGTACTACACACTTGACAACCAAATACAGCGATTTGTGAGCCACAGACTTCTCACTCTTAGGACTTTTCATAATCATAATTCGCAATAATCACAAGATCACAGAGACAGGGGCAAGTACAGTACAGCATGCACCATTTGAGGATATTAGCACCTGTTCATCAAATCGCAACACTTTGAATTCTGCGCTCCCTGAGCTATGCACTTAGCAGTCATCATCAAGGTACAGCAAGGTTAAGAGTGCGTCTGTGAGAATAGCTTATCTTCATACACACTTTAATGAATTTTAGAGTATCTAGACTGTTACGTGCGTAACTCAAGGAGTCCACAATCGTTAATTAATGCTCAAGTTTTCTATAAGCAAGTGCTGCACACTTGACAACCAAATGCAGCGATTTGTGAGTCACGGACTTCTCACTTTTAGGACTTTTCATAATCATAATTCGCAATAATCACAAGATCACAGAGCGAGGGGCAAGTACAGTACAGTGTTTTATTAATAAATAACGTACAGTACAGTGTTTTATTAATGATTTATCACATAGCATTCACACCTAACCAGCCATCGCGTATGACACATAACCAGCCATGGTGTAAAACATAATAGTCTGCTATGGTATAAAACCATGTTACCTGCGCAGCACTCTGTAGCACTTCGCGGTGGCGCCCGCTCGCGTGAAACACGTGAGAGTAACATTTTTAGGAATTGTATAAAACCGGACGATGAAACTCTTAATCCGCTTTGCCTTTTCCACGAGAAAAATAAAACAGGAAATTCATATCTCCGGAACGGCTGGACCGATCCACATGATTCTTGGCTCATTGGATTCAGAAAAATCAACGATGAAATACAAAATTCTGAAATAAATTCTTGGGGCTCTAACTTTCGCATAAATCGAGGTGAAAGTTTGGTAACTAAGGATAACAGCTAGTGTTCGGGATAATATAGCCTCGGCTGTCGCGCGCCGGAGTGTCATATATATATGGAGAGGGAACTTCTACTTGGCGCGAGACTCTACCGAGTCTCCTGATTTTACAGGCAATGATGATATTGCCGAGAGCATGGGGGAATCAGTCAATAATACTGATGGGTACTCACTTCATTCTAACTTTTGTATCAAACCCACGGTGGTTTACAGAGGTATGTATTTATTTATCTGTGAAATTTTCAAGTTAAATGGGCCGAGACTTCCGTTTCCGGTCGAGCGAGAGAAAGGCGTGTGAAAGGAGTGCGTAGCGTGTGGAGTGAAAGTGATGAGAGTGAGTGGTAGAGGAGTGTAGGGAGAGTGTGGAGGGAGTGGAGGGATAGTTGGAGCGAAAAGGGCGAGATATGGCGCAAGGGAGGAGGGGGAGGGAGTGGAGAAAAGGGACGAAAAAGAGTGTAGGAGGTTAGGGTCAGAAATAGAGAGGGAAGGTAGGAGAAGAGAGAGAAAGGGTGACAGGTAGTGGGATCTGGGGGCCGAAGGCGCAAGTATCAGAGCGGGAAATTTGAAAGGGTAGAAGAAGGAAGGTCGGGCAGGAAGAGAAACAGGGAATCGGGAAAGGGGGATAAGTAGTAGAGTTGTAAGGGGAAGTAGGTGGGAGGAGGGGGAGGACGCGGAATGGGGGATAACAAGGGGGAGGAGGAGAAGGAGGGGAGGAAAGGGGAGGAGAAAAGGAGAGGCAGGCCATCGAACGCAGAAAAGTTAAGGAGGGACAGTGTGAGCAGTTTTGGGAGCTGCTCAGGGAGTTTGGTGAACCTGTGGGGAAAGAGAGGGAGGGAGGAGGAGGAGGAGGGAGCAGAGGGGTTCAAGGAAGAATGAGCATTCAGGAAGAGTGCTAAGGTGGGAAGGTCGCCAGTGAAAAAGCAGGAGGAGGAGGGAGGTGAAAAAGGGGGAGGCAGCATAGAAGAGATGCTGAGGGGGTTAATGATGGAGATGAAGGAGATGAGGCAGGACTTGAGGAGGGAAAGTGAGGAACGGAGGAGAGTGGAGGAAGACTGGAGGGAGGAAAGGAGGAGATGGGAGAAGGAGATGAAGGAGGAGAAAACAAGAAGGGAGAAGCTGGAGAGAAAGGTGGAGAGATTGGAGGAGAATAGGGAGAGGCTAGAAGGGATATTGGGAAGGGTAGAGAAGTGGGAGGAGGAGCGGGAAGAAGGTGGGGGGAACGTCACCAGGGATATGGCGGGGAGGGAGGAGGAGAACAGAAGAAGGATACGGTGGTTGGAGGTGAAGCAGGACAGGAAGGAGAGAATGGAAAAGAGAAACAATGTGATAGTGAGAGGGATTAAATTAGAAGGAGAGGAGGCAGGGGAGCGGGTAAGGGCATTATGGGAGGTGATGGGTCTGGAGGCGGGAGGGATAAAGGACATAATGGAGGTAGGTAGATGAGACGGGAAGGGCTTCGGAATGGTGCTAGTGAAGCTAGGAGGAATGGAGGAAAAAAGGAAAGTTTGGAGGGAGAAAGAAAAGCTGAAGGGGAGGAGAGAAAGAATAATGGATGACTTGACGGCGGATGAGAGGAGGACTAGATGGATGATTGAAGAAGAAGCAGATAAGGAGAGAAGGAAAGGAAAGAACGTAAGAGTTGGATATATGAAGATGTGGGTGAATGGGAGAGTTAGAAGGTGGGATGAGGTAGAGGAAGGGTGGGTTAAGGAGGAGGCGGGAAACGAGTAAGAGGGGAGGGGAGAGGGGAAGGAAGAGGAAAGGGGGTGGGGAATAGGGTGACATTCTGGAATGTGGCGGGGTTAGGAAACAAGGATGAGGATTTTTGGAGAGGGCTGGAAGACTGGGAGGTGATAATTATGTGCGAGACATGGCTGAATGAGAAGAGCTGGAATCGGGTAAGGGTTAGACTGCCAAAAGGTTACAGGTGGGAGGCACAGTGGGCCAGTAGGATGAATAGAAAAGGGAGAGCTATAGGAGTTATGGTGACAGGGGTCAGGAAAGACATTGAGGTAGGAGGGGGGGGGGGGTAAGGAAAGAGAAGGAGGGTGTGATGGCTGTCAGATGTAAGTTGGGGACGCAATGGTGGGAAGTGAGAGGAGTGTATGTGAATGGGGACATGGGGAGGAAGTTGGAAGAGATAGGGGAATGGATGGAGGAAAGAGAGGAAGGGGTTAGGATGTTGGTTGGGGGGGATTTTAATGCAAGGACAGGAATGGAGGGGGGAGAGTGGGTAGGTACGGGGGAGGAGGGTGGTAAGTATGAGATAGGGAGGAATTCGAAGGACAGGAAGTTAAACAAGGAGGGTAAGGTACTGTGTAGGTATATAGAGGAGAAAGGAAGGTCTATACTAAATGGGAATATAGAGGGAGATTGGGAGTGATTGATCAATCAATCAGTGATTGACCTGGTGCTGGGGAATGATAGGACAAGGGAGAAGGTCGAGAAGTTGGGGGACAGGATAGACTCGGATCACCAGCCGATAACGGTATGGGTGGAAGGGAGTAATTTGGGTAGAAAGGGAAAGGAAGGAAAGGAAGTAAGGAAGAACAGAGGAGATTGGAGCGAAAGAGGAAGGAAAGAATTTATGGAAAAATTTGGTAGCTGGGAAGAAAGGGAGGAAACGGTAGAGGAAGAGTGGGATAGGCTAAGTAGGAAAATATGGGCAGCGATGGAGCAGAGAGAGGAAAGGGGGAGGGTAAGGGGGAGGAAGAGGGGCTGGTGGGATGAGGAGTGTAAGAAGGAGAAGGAAGGGGCAAGGGAAGAAATGAGAAGGTGGAGAAAGACAGGAGGGGGAGGTGAGGAGTACAGATGGAAAAAACAGAGGTATAAAAAGGTGTGCGAACTGAAGAAGAGAAAGGAAGTGGAAAGATGGATGGGAGAAGTGGAGACAGCGAGGACGGAAGGGCAGGTATGGAGGATTGTAAATAGGGAAAGGGGAAGAAGGAAGCCAGTGAATGAGGGAATAAGAACGGAGGAGTGGGATGAATATTTCAGAGCATTGTTAGGAGGGGTAGAGAGTAGAGTGGTAAGGGGCAGGAGGGGAGAAGGACATGGAGATGGAGAGGCGGAATTAACGGAAAAATAGGTGAGGGCGGTAATAAGGAAGCTGAAGGAAGGGAAGGCAATGGGGAGCGATGGGACACCAAATGAGGTATGGAAGAATGGGGGGAGGAAGTGGAAAAGGGGCTATATAGGGTGTTCAGGAAAGTGTGGAGAGGGGAGGGATGGCCGGAAACGTGGAAGGAGGGGTTAGTAGTGCCGGTGGTGAAAAGGGGAGCGGGGGAAAAGGTGGAGGACTACAGGGGGGTGACGTTGATGCAGACGGGGTATAAGGTGTACGCGGGGGTGTTGGCGGAGAGGTTGAGAAAGGAGGTAGAAGGCAAGAACATCCTGCCACCGAGTCAGACGGGGTTCAGGAAAGGAATGGGGATACTTGACAACATATATGTCCTGAACTATCTGATTAACAGACAGGTGATGAGGAAAGAGAGAAAAATGGTGATCTTGTTCGTGGACCTGAAGGCGGCGTTTGACTCGGTGAACAGGGATGTGTTAATTAAGACGATGAGGGAGAGAGGGGTCAGAGAAGGGTTATGTAACAGGTGTGAAGAGGTGACTAGGGAGACGACGGGAAGGGTACGGGCAGGGGAGGAAGTGGGGGGTAGGTTTTGGACGGGAAGGGGTGTAAGACAGGGGTGTCCGTTAAGTCCGTGTCTTTTTACGCTGCTCTTAGCGGACATAGAAGAAGACCTGGAAAACTCTTATGCTTAGTCTAATCTACGTACCTATTCCTTACGAAGTTCACACTTTACTGATGAGACCTGGTAACCCGGAATGCGGCACACTTTCTTCAGGCAAAATCTTGTTTGGGTGCGGACTACTACTGGGCATGAGATTCTATTGAGTCTCCCGATATGTACATAAATATACTTAAACGTATATATATATATGTACACCGCGCACTATGCTCGAGCCCAATTGAACGACCGTTGTGGATCGCTCGATGAGCTGATGGCAACGAGCGCTGCGCAGCCCTACCCCTGTGTTCCCTACAGCTTTTCCTATCTAATCCCTCAGTAAAAACTTCAACCAGATCTACATATGTAGAATGGAATGGAATAGAGCGAGGGGAAGAGCAGAGAGGAGGGAGGAGGGAGGTGGGAGGTGGGAGGTGGGAGGTGGGAGGAGGGAGGTGGCAGGTGGGAGGTGGGGGGTGGGAGGTGGGAGGTGGGAGGTGGGAGGTGGGATGAGGAGAGTCGTGGGAGCGGTCAAGGGAGAGGAGAGAGAGGAGAGGAGAGAGGAAAGGGGGGGGGGAGAGGAGAGAGGAAAAATAAACAAAATAAATTGTTTAATTTAGTTTGACTAATGAATGGAGATTGTTTAATTGTATCAATAAATACATACATTGTTTAATTTATAACAAAAAAAATTGATCAATTTACAGGTATAAATTATTATTCCACCAAAAATTTTCACGAATAAATGCAAATAAATGAAGAAATTATAAATTGTTTAAATTTGTGACAGAGACGACGGAGACGGAGACGGAGAAGACGTTTCTTAATAAAAACAGCTATTTTTAAGATCCCATATCTTCACAATGGCTGAACCAATTGTTAATAACAAATATGGAAATTTGTCGCCCTGACATAGCCTTTCAAACAATGTTTGCAAAAATTGCAATTTTTAATTTATTTATGCAGTTTGAACATTGTAAAAACCCGTACTTATTGGTTCTGGAAAAGATACAAGGTCTGTCTTTCTTTGTACTTGGCCCGAGACAAGACCTTGTCTCTTGATATCACCAGTAGCTTCCAGTGCTTTAGAAAATCCAACAATTTCCCCCATAGTACCATTCACAAGGCCTAACGTAACATCAATGTTACGTCTCAGCATTATTTTCGCACCAACTTTCACAATTATATTTCTACTTAAGCCAGCTGTCTGAGAATTGTCTTCCTCATATTGATCCAAGAGTTTATTTACACGTTTCTTTAAATATTGTGCACAATCGAGAACGTCGCGTGCAGTTAACTTGACTTCTTCGCTGTTGATTCTTTTGAGCATTGCTGCATTAAGTACGTCACATAAATGACACGTAGGCAGTAAACAAATTGCATCGGACGGTAAGCTTTGAATGTAATCACAAAGCTCACCTAACCTTGCATCAGTGTCCTTGGATAGGAACTTAATTTTTCTCGATTCTAATTTCAAAATATCTGCTTCCGTAACAACACCTAGGCGGATTCTTGAAAGAATTTGACGATAAGCATCATCATCTTTTTGTCGCATATTTTTACTCAATTCATCGTAAGCGAATAGCTCAGTCCACAAGTCATAACTAGCCAACGAACTCAAACATTTAGCATTTTTCTCTTTCGAAATTTTGATAAATGCTGGCTCTTCCTGAACAGGTGGTAACTGTAATAAATCACCAAACAGAAGGATATGCTTTCTGCCAAACCATCCATCGTTCGTGTCAACTGTATCGAATATTTCTGCCAATCTCAGATGTATAAACATTAAAGTAATGTTTGATATCATCGAAACTTCGTCTATAATGAATAGAACGGTATTCTTTAACTCGGTACGTAATGTTTTTAAGACCATATCAGATAAGGGTCTATAGCTAGGAGTTTGACCGTGTTCAACGGGAAGTTGAAATAATCTATGTGCGGTTAAACCATCAACATTGAATGCTGCTACGCCCGTAGGAGCTAATACAGCAGTATTTTTGTCTACTATTTGTTTCGTCCAACAGCGCACTGTTTTAATCAAGAAACTTTTTCCTGTTCCGCCTTCTCCACTGACGTACAAGCGCAGCAGGGGATGATTCGTATCGTCTAAATTGTTAGCAATTGTTTCTGTAACCTTTTCAAAAATCCTTTTCTGATCAGAATTTAATTCCTGTATCATCTGCGTAATGTTACAATCAGCAATCTTGACATTTTTCTCCATTTCTTTCAACTCCACCATTGCACCTTCTACCTCGAGAGGTTGGCATTCCATCTTATCGGGTGAATCAGGTTTTTCACTCTTACGTTCATTTTCTCGAATATTCTGCTCAATCAATTCTTGAACATGATCAAAAGCTGTTTGGAGTTCCTCCAGACGTTCATGGTACTGGAGACCGCTTATAATTTCTGATTTTACCGACGCAAACGCTTCGGTATAAGTATCATAGCAACCTTTTAACTCGTCCAAGTCTCTCCAGGGTTTAAACAATAGTAACATTGAATAATAGTATTTTTCTGGATTGAGATTCTTATTATATGTAAAATGGTTAATTAAATAACCATGATCTCTTTTCTTCAAATACAAGCGAGTTTTTGAATCGTAGAATTCTAACGTGCACCCTGAAGTTTTAACTCGCGATACGTCGTACCACTTAGCAAAGTCATACAAATTCCACGTTTTTAACTCGTCCGGTCTGTTCGGGTAATAATTATCAATGAACGAGTGACAAAATATATCTGTCGATTGCGAATCGAGTGCAGCAATTTCCTGTCGCGTTCTTACTTTTCTACTTCTTATTTGATTTACATCTAGCCAGCGAAATGTCGTATGAGGATCAGTTCTATGTAAAGAAATTCCCAAGAGAATATCCGCGGCTTCAATGGCACCACATTCTCTATTACTTAAACTGCGTAATCCAATATTCCACAAATTGCTATGAAGAGACTTTGTACTGTTGATTATGCTAAAAGTATCCACACCATAACTACATTCCGTCTTAGTAGTGTACTTTGTGCAATATAAATTTAATAACGCTGATTTTTCGCCGATAAACTGAATGTCCATATTTCCTTCCCAAGCCGTGAGTACAGTGGGATTATAATCATTTAAGTTTTTCTCGTGCTCCCGGCGAGGCAAATCGTATAGACGATTTTTACTTTTTAGCTGCTTTCTATTTGCTATAGAGACTGCGAGATCTCTTAATATTATTTTATCTGTCAGTGGACGTGCAAATCCAAACCGACATTTTGTCGTGAAACCTTTCTTGGTTTTCTTTTTTCTTTGACAATAAGAGTTGTGGTAATGCTCCTGATGAGTAGTGACACGTCGATATAATTGCGGCGATGCCTTTTTATCGGGCATCTTACAAGTAACATATTTTAATATGAAACTTTTGACATCTTCGTCGGATGCTTGGCCTATTATGGGCGCACCTTCTATCCAAATCATCAAATGCCAGTGGGGCATTCCTCTATTTTGGTACTCGCGCCTGACAAAATAATGCTCTACTTTCCCTATGGGATTGTCGGAAGAGCAAATAAAGTCTAGCATTGCTTGGAATTTATTTTCTATGAATCTAGCTGCAGATACTGGATCGGTAGCAACCAATTCGTTTATCGATTTTAGGGAGCTCAACCTAGAACTTACTTCTTTAATGTATTCCGCTAAGTCCGACCATAGATATTCTGCTGGACTTAACGTCAAAAATCAAGTTGCTGGCCCATAATCGCGTGTCATGGCATTAACATTGCTCCTCACTTTACGCCAATATTGTTTTGTATTTGGCAGTTTTCCGAAAATGGTATCCAAATTTTCTTCCAATTCCTTTGCAGACATGGATTTCAAAAATTCTGTCGCTGTATATCTCACACGTGGATTGACAGTGTTGAGTTTATGGTAAATTCCGCTACTGATTTGACGCATATTGGCATTGTTCATTAAAAAGAACAAATACTGAAGATTCAAGCGGAAATGTGAATGTTTTGACATCAATCTCGACTTTACAAAGTCGAAATCCCGTATCTGGATTTGTCGTTCCTGATTTATACCATTCTTGCCATATGGATATAAGTCCGGGAAGCACAAGACATCCAAATCTTTGCAACGATTGTCTAGAGGAACTGCTTCAACTTTCAGCATTTGATACAGCTCAGTAGACGTATTATTCTGTCTTTTCTCACACTGAGGGTATATTGAGAAATGTTCGTAATAGGAATCTGGATCAGTAATCTGAGTTAGCATTGCAGCAGGTGTATCTGTTTTTACACATTCATCTGCATTGGTCTCTAATTCAGATTGTGTGATCTCATATTCTGTTTGTGTCAAATTTTCACATAACAATTCTTTGTGGGAACGAGGCAAAATAATTTTGGAATACAATGGATTATTTTCCTTCATCCAAGTCAGAAGTTGGAAAATTTTTTTTAAATCCACCAATTTCTCCCACACTATTTTTGATTTCGTCGGAATCCCGCGAACTAATATATACACCTCATGATTAGGATTTATTGCAGCCTCTACGGGGCATATTTTCTTTAAACTTTGCTCAATTGGCAATGGTAAATGAAATACCCTTCCTTTTATTTTTGGTATCATATGCCTGTGTGGTATTTTTTATTCATTATGGTACCACATCGTTGCACACATTGAAATGCTTTGGCACGCTGAATTAAAATTTTTTCGTAATCATTTAACGTCGACAGTATGTCAGGCATTCTTTCTACATAGAGATTATTTAATCCCCCAAAATACATTAAAATGTAAATAAAAGCGCCAAGTAGTTTAATGATCCAAAAATGGAATAGATATCACACAAGAAAGCCAAGTTTTCAATCAAAGATACCACACGTTAATTAATTAATTAACTTGCATCTCTAACTTTAAAACTTGGAATGTGCATACTTAATTACCAATCAAAAAATATTACTAGCATATGACTACCTTGACACAAATTTGCACATGCCAAGTTTTAAAGCTTGAGATGCAAGTTAATTAATTAATTAACGTGTGGTATCTTTGATTGAAAACTTGGCTTTCTTGTGTGATATCTATTCCATTTTTGGATCATTAAACTACTTGGCGCTTTTATTTACATTTTAATGTATTTTGGGGGATTTCACGCCTTTTTGGTTGTTCATATTTTGAAGACAAATACAATCGGACTGTACCACATTCATATAACCGTCATCATTGTTTTGACACATCACCAGTCATGGCATAACCAATGTGTCGGTATAAAACCATGTTATCTGCACAGCGCTCTGCAGCACTTCGCAGTGGTGCCATCTCGCGTGAAACACGTGAGAGTAACATTTTCAGGAATTGTATTAATCCGGACGATGAAACTCTTAATCCGCTTTGCCTTTACCACGAGAAAAATAAAAGAGGAAATTCATATCTCCGGAACGACTGGACCGATCCACATGATTCTTGGCTCATTGGATTCAGAAAAATCAACGATGAAATACAAAATTCTGAAATAAATTCTTGGGGCTCTAACTTTCGCATAAATCGAGGTGAAAGTTTGGTAACTAAGGATAACAGCTAGTGTTCGGGATAATATAGCCTCGGCTGTCGCGCGCCGGAGTGTCATATATATATGGAGAGGGAACTTCTACTTGGCGCGAGACTCTACCGAGTCTCCTGATACACATACTGGTGGGAAAGCATCTCTGCGAAAATAGCCTTTACAATAATGGCAGATATAGCCCACATGTATCTCTTGTTTTTCTAAGTAATCCATTAACTTCTCCCAATATTTTCCAACCATTGGGATTCTCATATCTGCCACGCAAGTAACATATTTTCGACAATGCAATTTTTCACACGATATACATGCATTTCGAGGAGCGTCCACAGATCTTTCCGTGAATAATTTAAACGCTTTAGAATATTTAAGAATTATATCATCCTCATTTAAATTTATTTTGTTTTGTTCTAACAATGAATTTTCTGCCGCCACTTCCTCTGCATTTTTAATAATTTCCCTAAGGGCTGCAACGTCTCCGACTGCCAATGCCTTATCCAAGACTTGCAGGAGTTTATAATACTGAATCAATTTAACCACAAGTTAATTAATTAATTAACGTGTGGTATCTTTGATTGAAAACTTGGCTTTCTTGTATGATATCTATTCCATTTTTGGTTCATTTAACTACTTGGCGCTTTTATTTACATTTTAATGTATTTTGGGGGATTTCACGCCTTTTTGGTTGTTTATATTTTGAAGAAAAATACAATCGGACTGTACCACATTCATATAACCGTCATCATTGTTTTGACACATCATCAGTCATGGCATAACCAATGTGTCGGTATAAAACCATGTTATCTGCACAGCGCTCTGCAGCACTTCGCAGTGGTGCCATCTCGCGTGAAACACGTGAGAGTAACATTTTTAGGAATTGTATTAATCCGGACGATGAAACTCTTAATCCGCTTTGCCTTTACCACGAGAAAAATGAAAGAGGAAATTCATATCTCCGGAACGACTGGACCGATCCACATGATTCTTGGCTCATTGGATTCAGAAAAATCAACGATGAAATACAAAATTCTGAAATAAATTCTTGGGGCTCTAACTTTCGCATAAATCGAGGTGAAAGTTATATAATTCTGTCCAACGAATAAACACCATTTAAGTATTCGTTCAGCCTCAATTCTTCCGCTGATAAGTGTTTCACTTTTAAGATTTTTTGATATTTTATGAATATAATTTTCAGCACTTCGTTTTAAAACTATAGTATTTCCACGAATGCGGGAAGTTTTATATTTCTGGCATATTTTCTGTGCAATACGCACTTTGCCTTTCATATAAAAACTTTCGCGACGTTTACTATAATACTTTTCATTCCACAAACGTCGCCTATCTTTACAGGGTTTTTTAATATATTTTATGCCGGTTATTCGTAATCTATCTTTATTTTCTAGGTAATATTTCGTAGTCCTGGCACGTAATATATCTTTATTTTCTACATAATGTTTCGTACTCCTGGCACGTATTGTATCAGGAGACTCGGTAGAGTCTCGCGCCAAGTAGAAGTTCCCTCTCCATATATATATGACACTCCGGCGCGCGACAGCCGAGGCTATATTATCCCGAACAGTAGCTGTTATCCTTAGTTACCAAACTTTCACCTCGATTTATGCGAAAGTTAGAGCCCCAAGAATTTATTTCAGAATTTTGTATTTCATCGTTGATTTTTCTGAATCCAATGAGCCAAGAATCATGTGGATCGGTCCAGTCGTTCCGGAGATATGAATTTCCTCTTTTATTTTTCTCGTGGTAAAGGCAAAGCGGATTAAGAGTTTCATCGTCCGGATTAATACAATTCCTAAAAATGTTAATCTCACGTGTTTCACGCGAGATGGCACCACTGCGAAGTGCTGCAGAGCGCTGTGCAGATAACATGGTTTTATACCGACACATTGGTTATGCCATGACTGGTGATGTGTCAAAACAATGATGACGGCTATATGAATGTGGTACAGTCCGATTGTATTTTTCTTCAAAATATGAACAACCAAAAAGGCGTGAAATCCCCCAAAATACATTAAAATGTAAATAAAAGCGCCAAGTAGTTTAATGATCCAAAAATGGAATAGATATCACACAAGAAAGCCAAGTTTTCAATCAAAGATACCGCCCGTTAATTAATTAATTAACCTGCATCTCAAGCTTTAAAACTTGGCATGTGCAAATTTGTGTCAAGGTAGTCATATGCTAGTAATATTTTTTGATTGGTAATTAAGTATGCACATTCCAAGTTTTAAAGCTTGAGATGCAGGTTAATTAATTAATTAACGGGCGGTATCTTTGATTGAAAACTTGGCTTTCTTGTGTGATATCTATTCCATTTTTGGATCATTAAACTACTTGGCGCTTTTATTTACATTTTAATGTATATGAATATCGGGAATCCCGGAGACCTCTGCCGAGGATCTTAAGACGCTCGTGACTCGGCTTGCGCGTGCGCTGGGTACTGCCATATCCCCCCGTGATGTGGTCTCCGTCTCGTGCCTGCGCGGGACGCCCACCATTGATCGGCCGCGTATGATCGTCGCGCACCTATCGTCTGCCTCTATTCCAAGCTCTGTTTGCTCGCTACCGGGCTATACTCTCCTTCGGTGTGATAGGAATGGCAGAATGGGTGGAGGCGTCTGCCTCTTTATTCGCGATTCCTTCCCGACTACAGTAATCGCGTCTTCCTCTCACAGTCAGTTTTTCGGCCCCGAATATCTTTTTGCAGAGGTGGTTATACCCTCTGCCGGCTCTCTTCTTGTGGGGGTGGTTTATCGCCCCCCGCACGCTCCTCTCTCGAACTTTGAGCCCGCGTTCGCCGACATCGTCTCGGACTTCCCGAATAAGGTCATTCTGGGCGACTGGAACGCGGACATGTGCTCTCAGTCCTTCGACGCGATTTACCTTGGAGGACTTTTTTCTCGTCTTAACCTCTACTCTATCCCCTATTCTCCCACCTTTCGCACCTCCTCCTCTTCCACTTGGCTTGACCTCGGGCTTGTTGACGACTCTAGCAGGGTAGCTTCTTTCTCGCAAAGTACAGAGCCCCATTGCTCTAATCATGATCTAATTTCGCTAGACTACGTTTAACTTCTCGGGTAATTCCTACCACTCATCTGCGTCGTAGGTATGGTGCCATCTCTCGTGACGCGCTGCTCGATGACATCTCGCAGCTTAGCTGTGTTCGTCTTGCTTCGAACTCTTGTGAGAGTGGCGTTGATCGGTTGGTGGATGATCTCAACGCGGGCCTGCTCTTGGTTCTCAACAAGCATGCCCTGGTCCGAACTCTTCGCATTCGACGGCCTCCTGCTCCCTGGATCACCCCTGAGATCCGAGACGAGATGCGCTTGCGTGACTCGCTCAGGAGATCTTTCCGGCGTACTGCTAACCCGGGTGCTTGGCTCTCTACCGAGCCTCACGTAACCGGGTACAGTCTCTTCTGGTGCGAGCCAGATCTTCTTTCTTGTTCCTCCACTTCTCTTCCCCCAGGCGTCCGTATGATCTTTGGCATGAGCTGAGATCATTCGGTGTCCTCCCCTCCTCACACATTCCCCCTCCCTCTCACCTGTCTCCGGACAGTCTCAATTCTTTCTTTCTCACCGCTCATGCCCCCTCCCCACCGGCCGTCCCTGCTTGCCTCTCAATGTCTCACCATACCTCCGCTGATTCGCGTTTCTACTTCTCCCCCGTCACGGTGGAGAGCCTTGCTCGCGCCGTGCGCCTTTCTAACTCGTCGATCTCGCCCTCGGATGAGCTGAGTGCGAGATTCCTGTTTCTTTCTCTCCCTGCTATCTTCTCTACTGTACTTCAACTCTTTAACTCTTCTTTTACTTTCTCCATTTTTCCTAATGCCTGGCGTAAAGCCATCATCACCCCTATCCCGAAAAAACCTAATGCCTCTGCTCCTGCCGACTTTCGCCCTATTTCACTCCTTCCTGAGCTGTCCAAGATCTTCGAGAGGGTTGTCCTCCACGATATCCAGGGTTTCCTCAGTAGCTCTGGTATGTTGGACCCCTCGCAACATGGCTTTGTGAAAAACCGATCTTGTCAGACGGCTCTCCTGACATTCCTGGACGACGTCCGTCTTGCTGCTGACCAGCGGATGGTCACAGTCCTGGTGTGTCTTGATTTTTCTAAGGCCTTTGATACCGTAGACCACTCTATTCTTCTATCGAAGCTCCACTCTCTTAATTTCTCTCTTCCGGTCTTACGGTGGATCTGGTCTTACCTCACAAACAGGGTTCAGGCAGTCAGAGTCGGACGGTGTATCTCCTCTTGGTCCCCGGTCCATTCGGGCGTGCCGCAGGGTTCCGTCCTTGGTCCGTTCCTCTTCTCTCTCTACATCCAGGATCTCAATTCCGCTATCAAGTTCTCCAAGGTCGTAAAATACGCGGATGATGTGCAATTGTACAACTCCGCGCCTTACTGTGAGTTGGAAGGTGCTATTACAAAGATCAACTCTGACCTCGCTGGTGTCTCTGCTTGGTCCGCAATGAATTCTCTCTCTCTTAATGTCTCGAAAACGCAGTGCCTGATGCTCGGCCCTGCTCGTGCCCTGGGCCTGCAGTTTGTCTCTGGCGCTCCCCTGGTCCAGATGGGTGGTATGCCCATCCCGTACGCCTCTCAGGTTGTCTCGCTGGGCCTGCACATCTCGCCCTCCCTCGACTGGGGCGATCACGCCGGTCACATCTGCAGCAAGGTCTATGGTGCGCTTGCGGGACTTCGACGTCATAGTACTGCGCTACCGCGGAGCCTAAAGACTAGGCTCGTATCCTCCCTCATTCTGCCACACCTAGATTATTGCTGTCTAGCTCTCCTTGGGCTCGGCGTCACGAGCGATCTGCGCCTCCAGCGTGCGCCGAACGCCGCCGTGCGTTTCATTTTCGACCTTCCACGCGATGCGCATATTACGCCCTACTATCGACGGTTAGGGTGGCTTAAGGTCCGGGAGAGGAGACTTCTCTTCCTTGGACTGAGCATTTTCCGGGCTCTCAACTCCGACGAGCCGACATTCTTTCGGGCTTTTCTCACGTCCAGGGTAGCGGTTGGCTATCCGACTCGACAGAGAGGCCCTCTTTTCCGCGTGCCTACACACCGCACAAGTTTCTGCGGGGCCGCGTACGCAGTGCGTGGTCCTCTTTTCTGGAACTCACTCCCACCTTCGATTAGGGAGTGTAACAGGAAATGGCCTTCCGGAGAGTGTTAATGGCTTACTTCCTCGACTCCTATGAGGACTGACTCTTGTCACCTCTCTGCTTTTTTTCTGTTGCTGCGACTGCATGGGGTGTTCTTATATTGTATATATTGTATTCTATAATTGTATCTTATTTCCTCTGCCTCTGCGTGCGTGAATGCTACTGCTTGCTGCTTTTATCCTAGTTTATAAGTTCATAATATTGTAATGTACATATTTTCTTCTGTATACCTTTTGGCCTGAGAGGACTACTTAGTCCTAGGACAATAAACTTAGTCTAGTCTCTAGTCTCTCTCTCTCTCTCTCTCTCTCTCTCTCGTGAGTAGACTCCACGCACTTTTCTTCGCTCCTACTTTTAGAGCCATTTTCTGCCGGATCTCTGCCCCGTGGGGCTTGTTCCAGGTTTTGAGCGTATTCTCGATCGGCCCGCCTACACTTTGGCCTATTTACTTCATCGGCCTCTTACCTAGCCGACGAGAATACGCCCTATCTTTCTGTGCCAAATTGACAGAAATTCTAACCCCAATTACCGGGCGGTTAATTTTTGTCATCTCGGACAACTTTAAATTTTCGTCGACCCGCATCGGCGCCCTCTCGTCTTCCTCTGCTGCCACGTCTGCCAACCCTGTGCCATGCCTGCTGTGGAGCGTGACATCACTTGTGCCAAGTGTCACAAGGATATTAAAAAGGGAGTGGACCGATGTTCCGCGTGCATGGCGACGATGCACCCTGGGTGCCTCAAGTCGCATGCGGAGTCGTGCAAGACCTCCCTTTCATCAGCTAGGCCAACAGTCATCGCGGCCAGCGGGATGTCTCGGCTCGCACCCTCCTCCACTGCCGCCTCGCCGTTGCCGTCGGCGCTGCCGTCACCGCTGCCTTCACCGCTGCCTTCACCGCTACCTTCACCGCTGCCTTCACCGCTGCCTTCACCGCTGCCTTCACCGCTGCCGTCACTGCTGCCTCCGCCAGTACCTGTAACGGCGGACATCCATGCGGCGCGCCTTGAAGCGATCAACGCCACCATCCAGGAGCTCACTTCCACCATGGTCAGCTTCATGGTTGAACAGCGTGACCGGGCGGCGGAGTTCCATGCCCGCCTTGAACAACTGGCGGCCACCTCAGCTCAGCACTCTGCGAAGCTGGACAGCCTCGACAGCCGCACTCTTGCGCTGGAAGCGCAAGCTACCTCCAATACGGCGGACCTGACTTCGCTTTCCGCCTCAATCAAAGCCGAAGTCGCTAAGGTAGCTGTCACGCAGTCCGCCATAACCTCGCAGGTCAGCTCGGCCAACGCGCGTATTGCACGCATGGAGCTCGCGAGCAGATCCAGCGACCTCTCCATCAGTGGCGTTCCGGAGACCTCTGGCGAGGATCTACGTAGCATCGTCACCCGCATCGCGCAGGCGCTGGGGACTGCTCTGGCGCCCAGTGACATTGTGTCGGTTGCGCGTATGCGCGGTACCCCCACCGTAGATCGTCCCCGCACGATCCACGCGTCTCTCGCCTCCCCAGCCGTGCGAAACGCGCTGCTCGCCGTCCGGCGTCGAAGGTTGACGCGTCTTTCCCTGCGGGTTTGGTGCTCGTCAACGAGTACCTCCCGAAAGAGCTCGCAGCTCTTCTCAAGCGGTGTCGCCTGCTGGCTCGCGAGCGCGGTTATGCTCGCGTATGGCACCGGGACGGGACCATATTTGTCAAGAAGACGGCTACCGATGCGCCGGTCAGAATCGACTCCTCTCAGGACGTCGATCGTAAGCTGGCGTGAAGTCCTGCTCCCCGTACGTCGCGCGCCCCCACTCCCGCCGCTCGCTCCGTCTTACGTTTCGGACACGTAAACGCCGAATCTCTCTGCCGCCACTTCAGCACCTTTCAATCTTTTTTCGCGTCGTCAAACTATGACGTTATTGCGGTTTCTGAGACTTGGCTCTCGTGCTCGATTCCCGATTCGGAGTGTGCCCTTCCTGGGTACTCGATCCTCAGGTGTGACAGATATGGCAGAACGGGCGTAGGCGTCTGCCTATATATTCGCGATACATTTTCGACCTCTGTAATCGCGTCCTCCCCTCGCTCTCAACTCTCCGGCCCGGAAAATCTCTTTGCGGAGGTGGTCATTCCCTCTGCCGGCACTCTTCCAGTGGGGGTCGTTTATCGCCCCCCGCATGTTCCTCTTGCTAACTTTGAACCGGTGTTCGCCGACATCGTCTCGGACTTCCCGAACAAGGTTGTTCTGGGCGACTGGAACGCGAACATGGGCTCACAGTCTTTCGATGCGATCTACCTTGGAGGGCTTTTCTCCCGTCTCAACCTCTACTCTATCCCCTATTCTCCTACTTTCCACACTTCTTTCTCCTCCACTTGGCTTGACCTTGGGCTTGTAGATGACTCTAGCAGGGTAGCTTCTTTTTCTCAAAGTAAGGAGCCTCAGTGCTCTAATCATGACTTAATTTCGCTAGAGTACGTCCTAACTTCTCGGGTTATTCCAACCACTGATCTTCGTCGTAGATATGGTTCCATCAATCGTGACGCGCTACTCGATGACATCTCGCAGCTTAGCTGTGTTCGTCTTGTTTCGAACTCCTGTGAGAGCAGCGTGGATAAGTTGGTGGACGACTTCAATGCGGGACTGCTCCGAGTCCTCGACGAGCATGCCCCGCTTAGACCTCTGCGTATTCGACGGCCTCCTGCTCCTTGGATTACTCCTGAGATCCGAGCCGAGATGCGTTCTCGCGACTCACTCAGGAGATCTTTCCGACGAACTGCTAACCCGGAAACTTGGGCTCTTTACAGGGCCTCTCGTAACCCGTGCCCCTTCGGGGGGTGGGGTTGCTGGACCCCGACACGGCGCGTCCCCGGGTGGCGAATAGGGGAATACCCTCACCAGGCTTGCCTGGCGGGTACCGGCGAAATAAAATAGCCGGCGCGGACCAAAACCAGCTAGGGGAAGGAACCCCGAATAAGAAACCAAACATGGACGGTACGGTAAAGGAGAAAACGTTTACGGTGCAGGGGTGCGATTCCCCAGTACCGGCGTGCGAGGGCGAGCAAGCGGGCCCTCTGGCGTCGTCATCCGACAACCGCAGTGTCGCGTCGGTTGGCCACTTGGTCGGCGCGGCATTAAAAGCCACAAGTGAGCGCTCCGGAGAGGAGCGAGAGGCGGCTTCCCAGCATGGGGAGACGCCAGGGTGCGCGAAGGGGACCCCCTCCGCTAGGAGGAAGAAGAAGGGCCGTGTGGTCATCCGGCCCACGGAGGACAGCGCGGGCAAGTCCGATGACTCGGACACGTCCGTCGCCTCCGTGGTGTCGGTGACCGAGAGGGCCGTGCCGAGATGTTCGGTGGTGTTGAGCCGCCTGCCCGACACGGTCCTCTCCCGACGCGGCTCGGCGACGACGGAGGCTTCTGGCGGCGAGGGGTCCGATGCCTCGATGGCATCGGGCTCCTCGCGGCCGGGAGGTTCCCGGCGAAAGAGGGGGTCCCAATCCACGGGGGAGGGCGCCGGGTCGGCACTGGCGAAGAAACGCCAGGTCGACTCGGCGCGCGCTGGGACCGAGTCCCAAATGGGGCAGCCCACCGGCGGCTCAGAGCCTGAGCCGTCGGCAACACCGGGCGACCCACCGCCCACCGGGGAGGAGAGCGCCGCCCAGGCTCTCAGCCGAGAGGCTGAGTTGGCGCGGAGGCTGAGGGTCAGCTCGTCCGCGGATGTAGGTGCCCATATAATTGAGGCGATGGACGTGGTGCGTCATCTGGCGACCACCTCGTCCAACCTCAAGGGCACCTACAAACGCAGGTTCCGGGAGGCGGCCCAAGAGGCCACGGTGGCGGCGACGGAGTTGGCAGCCAGAGCCAACTCCGACGGGGAAGGGGCCCTCATTAGGGCCGAGAATAGGCGTCTGAGGGCCAGGATCGCCGACCTCGAGGGGGAGATTTTCTCCCTCTCGAGGAAGGTCGAACTCCTGGACTGCCAGGGGGCTGGACCCTCGGGCGCCACGGCGAGGACACCCTGCGCCCCCAACGATGGCCCCGTCGGCCTCACTTTTGATGAGAGAGTGATGGCGCGGATCGGGGCTCTCGTGGAGGCCAAGCTGACCCGCTTCAGGGAGGAGCTCTTCCCTGGGCGGGCGGTGAGGCCTCCATTGGGGGTGAAGGCGGCGACTCGGGCGGGTGGGTGTGAGCCCGTCCGAGCCGCCGCTTCTTCCGCGGAGGCTCCGGCGGTGGACGGTACAGTCCGCCGCCGGAAGAAGAAGCGGAAGAAGGGGAAGGGAAAGAAGGGTGGGGCAGCAGTCGAGGCTGCTGCCCAAACACCCAAAAACTCCCCGACCGCCGGTGGCCCACAGATACCACCGCCGCCCGCACCTCCCACGCAGGGAGAGACGTGGGCGACGGTGGTGGGTCGCAAGCAGAAGGGCGGGCAGGGCCGCAAAGCCCCACCACCTCCTGCTGCCACGGCCAAGGCAGCGAAGTGGGCCGAAGGTGCCGGTGGGACCAAGGTGGTGCCTGGACGCCCTCCGAAGACCGCAGCAGTCACGCTGACGGTCCCGGAGGGGTCCAGGCTCACCTACGCGGAGGCGATGTCCAGGGCGCGCGAGCAGATTAAGCTCGCCGACCTGGGCATCGCCTCAGTGAGGCCCAAGCGCGCCGTCACCGGGGGTCTCATTCTCGAGATCCCCGGTGCCGACGGCGCGCAGAAGGCCGATAGGTTGGCGGAGGCGATGGCCGGGATTTTCGAGGGGTCGGAGGCGCGTATCGCCCGCCCCTCGAAAAAGACCGAGCTGAGGGTGACGGGACTTATCGAGTCCGTCACCGTCGGCGAGGTCATCTCGGCCATCGCCAAGGCGGGCGGGGGTAAGGAGGGGGAAGTGACGACCGGTGAGATCCGGTCGTCCGCCCCCTCCAAACTGGGCTCCCTCTGGCTGCGGTGCCCACTTACCGCGGCCGGGAGGATCACAGAGGTCGGCCGACTTACCATCGGCTGGACCTCCGTGAGGGTAGAGGCGCTAGCTGCACGGCCGCTGCAGTGCTTCCGCTGCCTAGAGGCGGGGCACGTGCAGCGGCAGTGCAAGTCCGCCGTGGACCGCAGCCGCCGCTGCTACGCTTGCGGGGCGGAGGGCCACAGGGCCGGACAATGCAAGGCCGGGCGGCTGAAATGCCCGCTTTGCAGCGACCTCGGCCGCCCGGCCGAGCACCGACTCGGCGACGAGGCCTGCCGCGCCTTGCGGCAATAGGCCTCCAAGAAGCCTGCGGCGGCGAAGCCAAACCCGAAATCGGGGAAGGCTCCGCCGCCAAAGGCGAAGGGCGGCAAGGGCGGACCACCGGCGCTGGCTGTTGTCTCCAGCGTCCCGGTGGTACCGCCCTTGAAGGTCGTGGTGGCGAAGACGGCACCCAAGCCGAAACCGCCACCACGACCGAAAGTGGCCGCCCCCGCCGAGCCGGCGGAGAAGGCGGCCAAGGGGCCAGAAGCGGCCCAAAGTGGGGGAGGCTTGGAGGAGGCCATGGACACGGCGTAATAATGTCCCAGCGCCTCCTCCAAGCCAACCTCAACCACTCGCGCAGGGCCCAGGACCTCCTTGTCCACACCCTGCGCGAGTGGCGAGTGAGTTTGGCGATCGCGGCGGAGCCGTACGCCGTACCTCCCAGCGACCCTAATTGGGTCGGGGATGCGTGCGGCTCCGTCGCGATCATTCGCACCCACTGGCCCGACTCCCCCCTCTGGTCATCCCTGGAGCAGGGGCGGGGATTCGTGGCGGTGCAGTGGGGGAACCTCGCGGTGGTGGGTTGTTACATCTCGCCCAACTGCGGCCTCGATGCGTTCGAGGCGTACCTGGGTGCGGTCGGTGGGTGCATCTCCCGCACAGGGCCGCGCCCGGTACTCGTCCTGGGGGACTTCAACGCCCACGCTGTGGCGTGGGGCAACCCCCGGGACGACGCAAGGGGCGGGATGCTGCTGGACTGGGCGGCGCAGCACGACCTCCGGTTAATCAACCGGGGGTCGGCTAGCACGTGCGTGCGGTGGAATGGGGAGTCGGTCGTCGATTTGACCTTCGGCTCCCCGGCCACCGTGCGCCGTGTGTCCGGGTGGCGGGTTGTGGAAGAGCAGGAGACGCTCTCCGACCACCTCTATCTGACGATGGAGGTGGTCGCCACACCCGTCGCCCCGACGCGCCGCCCGCCAGCAGCGGGCAACCCTCGTGGTGGAGGAGACAACCCACCACCGCGATGGGCGCTGAGGCGCCTAGACCGGGACGCTCTCATGGCGGCAGCGATCGCCGTGGCCTGGCAGGACGGGTCGGGGGACGAGCACGAGTCTCCCGACCCGGACGAGGGGGCCGAGTCGCTTCGGGGCGCGATGACGTCGATTTGTGACGTCGCAATGCCCCGAGCGCGGCCCCCCCGCGTCGGCGGGGTGTACTGGTGGTCGCAGGACATCGCTATCCTGCGCTCCGCCTGCGTTCACCGCAGGCGCCAGTACACCCGCGCCAGGAGACGGCGCGGTCAGGTCGCGGCGGAGATGGCCCAGCTGTATGCGGCGTACCGCGAGGCAGCGGTCGCCCTGCAGCGGGCCATCAAAGCCGCCAAGGCCAAAGCCTGGGACGAGCTCGTCGCCACATTGGACGGGGATCCGTGGGGGCGCCCATACAAAATCGTCATGGGACGAATACGTCCATGGGCGCCCCCAACAACGGAGCTGCTTGACCCCAGTTTCTCGACCGGGTGGTGGCTACTCTGTTCCCTGCGGGAGCAGAGGACCCCACCCCCGGTCGGCCTCGTCCCCGTTTTGAGTGGGACGAGGCCACCATGCGGGTCACTGGCGGCGAGCTCGACGCCGCGATTAGGCGTCTCCGGGCCCGCGCGAACAGGGCGCCGGGCCCGGACGGCATCCCAGGCAGGGCCATGGCCATGGGCGTCTTGGTCCCGCGCCTCGGGCAGCTTTTTAACAGCTGTCTGAGGCGCGGTAGGTTCCCCCGCTCCTGGAAGCGGGCGCGGATGGTCCTCATCCGGAAGGATGGGCGGCCCGCGGACTCTCCCTCCGCGTACCGGCCCATTTGCTTGCTGGACGAGGCGGGCAAACTCTTCGAGAGAGTTATTGCCAACCGCCTCGTCCGGCACCTGTCGGCGACAGGTCCGGACCTCGACGACGGGCAGTTCGGCTTCCGTCAGGGACGATCGACGATAGACGCGATCAAGCGCCTAAGGTCCCTGACGGAGTCGGCTGCAAGCCGGGGCAGGGTGTGTATCGCTATATCCTTGGATATAGTGAATGCTTTTAACACCCTGCCCTGGTGGGTCATCAGGGAGACGCTCGAGTACCATCGAGTGCCCCCTGAGTTACGGGCCGTCGTCGGGGACTACCTCGCCGACAGGGGCATTAAGTTCATGGGCCGGACGCAGGGGTATGAGAGGGAGACGTACGCCGGGGTCCCGCAGGGGTCCGTGTTGGGCCCCCTGCTATGGGACCTCGGCTACGATTACGTCCTGCGGGCTGCACTCCCCGCTGACTCCACGGTGATCTGCTATGCAGACGACACACTCGTGGTAGTCAGCGGGGAGGATGGGAGGAGGACCATCCGCGTTGCGGAGACGGCGGTGGCCTGTGTCGTCGCCCGAATCCACCGACTGGGCCTTCGGGTGGCCCCGCAAAAGACCGAGGCGATCTGGTTTTACGATCGCCAACGGTATGCGGGGCCGCCTCCCCAGCGGTGGATTGCGGTAGGAGAGACCCGCGTCCAGGTGAGAGATACGATGAAGTATCTCGGACTCACCCTGGACGGCCTCTGGCGCTTTAACGAGTACTTCGGCCGGCTTATCCCCCGAGTTGAGAAGGCGGCAGGCGCTCTAGGACGCCTGCTGCCCAACATCGGGGGACCGTGGGAGGGTGTCCGACGCCTTTATGCGGGAGTCGTCCGTTCCATGGTGCTCTACGGGGCACCAGTCTGGGCGGACGACCTGGCGGCCAGCCGGCGCAATTGTGCCCTGCTATTCAGGGTACAGCGTCGGATGGCCGCCAGGGTCGTGCGAGGATATCGCACGATCTCCCTGGCGTCGGCCACCCTACTGGCGAGGTTTCCGCCCCTGGACATCCTGGCGGTGGGGGACGCGAGGACCTATTTGGGTCTTCGCGCCCTCCGCAACAGGGGCGGAACACCCACGGAACGGTCGGTCGAGGAGCTCAAGCGCCAGACCCGACGGCTCGTTGTCGAGATGTGGCGGGAAAGGCTGGAAGATCCAGCCAACTCCCGCCACAGAGCCGTCGGGGCGATTCTCCCGAGCCTCGAGGCTTGGTTGAGTCGCGGCAGGGGGCAGCTCTCCTACCGCGCGACGCAGGTGCTTACCGGGCACGGCTGCTTCGGTGAGTACCTGCGTCGCATCGGGAAGGAGGCGACGGCACAGTGCCACCATTGTGATGGGGACCCGGACACGGCGCAACATACCCTCCAGTATTGCAGGGCCTGGAGGGAACAGCGCCGTGTCCTGGTCCGGTATATCGGAAGGGACCTCTCGCTGCCGACGGTCATCCGACAGATCCTCGGCAGCGAGAGGTCGTGGAGAGCCTTCCTCGCCTTTTGCGAGGAAGTGCTCTCCCAGAAGGAGGAGGCGGAGCGGCGGCGGGAGAGGACGGACCCCTTCCGTCTGCAGAGGGCCCGTCCCCGCCGCCGACCCGCGCGGGGGGATCTTGTCCCCCCGCAGTAGAGCGAAGCCCCGGTCCCGTCGACGGATCTCGACCCGTTGACGGGCCGGGTGCTTGCCAAGGGGCCGCGAGGCGGCAGAGTGGTGGCTCTGTCGCCTGCGCAAGCGGCCCCGAGGCGGGGCGGGCGTGTAGTGGTCGCACGACCCGCCCAGGAGGGATGGGTAATGCGGGGGCGCGGTTCCCGCCTCCTTCGCCGCTAGCGAAGGAGTGCGGTGAGCCGTGTCTCCCCGCGAGTAGTGGGGGAAGCCTCCCTCTCTCGTGAAAGCGAGAGAGCGGATGGCCGCTCCCCCACCACGAGACGTGCCTCCAATAGGGGGCGGGCGCGGGGCGGCACCGGTAGTGTTCTACCAGAGTTCCCGGTGTCGCCCCAGTCAGCGCCGAGGATGGCCACCGTGGGGTTTTAGCCCGTAAGAGTCCGGCACTACCCCATCGCCCCCACCAGGGCGGCGGGGTGTCCATGAGGATTTCCCCACGTAAAAAAAAAAAAAAAAAAAGGGTTGCGGGGTCGTCTGGGCGGCCCTCTCGTCAGAGGGGCTCCCTCTTTGTGGTGCCAACTCACCGAACCTCCTTTTTCGGGGCCTCGTACCAAGTTAGTGGTCCCCAGTTTTGGAATGGCCTTCCACCTGCCATCCGGGAGTGTGGCAACGAGGCGGCATTTAAAACTGCTCTGTGGGCCTTCCTCATGGAGCAGTACACGTAGGGTTCTCTTAGCTCTTAGTTTTTTCTTTAATTTCTCCTCCTACGATGTGCGGGGCTGATTGCCTTTTCCTGTACTTTTGCGTGCGCTTATTTTTCTATGTTTTATTTATTACTTTCTGTGTAAGACTTATATTGTTGTATTGTTAACACGTCCTGAGAGGGCTACTTTGTTGGCCCAGGACGAAATATATTCTTATTCTTATTCCCTCTCTCCCTCTCTCCCTCTCTCTCTCTCGTAAGTAGAACACGCCGCTAATTAGGCTCCGTAATTTATTACGTCAAACTCAGATACTCAGACGACTCGAGCAAAAAGGTTATCCCATTGTGGAGCTCTCATCTTTTTCTCACCGACTAGAGTACAATCTCTGCGAGAGAAAAAAGGGAGTTGAGAGGTGTTCAGGAATAATCGCCCTATTGGCCCCCTAGATTTAAGCCATGTTACCTAGTATTCTAAGATTTATCTAGTCATGCGCATTCGGCCCCGTAGCCGACTACAAGATGATCGATCCGCCTATCGATCCGCATAGATTCCACCAATGAACGTAGCGATCGGAACGCTCCCCCGCGGAAGCGTGAAGAACTTGCGCTTCTTCTCCGGCCGGCTTCCTTGTTCCGCCATAACTGTTACTTTAGCCGAAGGAAACGGACGCGTTCCTCTAAGGCCGAATTAAACCGAGATTGTGTGTTGATTCACAAGTGACCCGCTGATTGCTAAGATTTGTACCGCTTAACCCGTTGTTTGTGACCTGTGATCGGACCGAGTGGTGCCTTTTGCCACCGGCCCCAAGAATTACCGCCAGCATACCGTACGGCGAGTACCTGAACCGCCTCAAGGTATTTTTTTGAATAAACGCTATTGTCTTCAGAACTTCCTCTAACTCTTGTTGTTCCCGACTAGACTGAAGCCAGAGTCCCGCATTCCCGCAACCGTTTATCCATTTTGAACATTTTTTGGTCCTTCGAGCCGGATTCAGTCTAGTCCCAAATCTCTTTGTTTCCGCTTCTTCCTCGCCGCCATTATCCGTGTGCCTCGTGACTTATCTGTCCTCGCTTCTAACTTCCCTTCTACACACCGCTTCTTCTAACTCCCGCGGCTTACACATTATCCATACCAGATTACCCGCAAAACGCGGAGGAGAGCCATGAAGGGCAAGGAGGAGAATCCTCCGGACCCCGCTAAGGAGTCGAAACTCCCCGCTGTCTCCGCCGCTTCCGCCGATTCCGCACCGCCATCTCCATGTGTGGCGTCTGAAGTCGAGACACTTCGGCTTCAGGTCGCCACACTGGTCGTTCCGTCCTCGGAACCCGCCGCCATTTACGCCATTCCCGCACCGCCGAAAACCGCCAGACCGACCTCGCCGAAGCCGCCAAAATCCGCCTCCGCAAAACTCCTCCGCCGAGTGGCCCGCCAGGCCACACATCAGAAGCTCCTCGCGGGGATCGGCAAGGAGCTGAAGGAGTCCACGGAAACCGCCCAGAAGTCGCTCCCCTTTATTATGAGCCACCAGGAGAGCCTCGAAACATTGTGGGATGCATTCGGCGAGACCCACAACGCCATCGAGGATCTGGTGGCCCAGGAGATACTCCCGAGTCTAGAGTATTTAGACGGGACCGCCTACGACGACGCCCTCACCATCTACCTGAGGGCGAAGACGTTTCTCCGCCGACTCGAGGTGGCTCACGTCTCTGCTGGCACCGCTTCCGCCTCTACCTCCTCCGCTCCTCGTACCGCTCCCCGCTTACTCCCCGAACTGCAGCTTCCTACCTTCCACGGGGACTACCCCTCCTGGCCTCCTTACCGCGATATGTTCCGCTCCATAGTCATCCATAACACCTCCCTATCCGACATTGAAAAAATGCACTACCTCAAGACCACTCTCTCCGGCCCCGCACTCCAACTAGTTTCCGCCTTACCAGTCTCCTCTGACATGTTCCAATCTGCCTGGCAGGCTCTGACTGCCAGGTACGAAAACAAACGCCACCTCGTCTCCGCTCACCTTGACCGCCTCTACAACCTCAAACCGCTAACCCCCAGATCCGCAGAACAGATCGAAGTCCTGACCACCACGGTAACCTCTGTCCTCAACTGCCTCCGATCCCTCTCCTTCCCGGTGGAACACTGGGACCTAACGATTGTTCATCTGATTACGCTGAAAATGGACCAGAGCCTCCGGGAGTCTTGGGAGAATTCCCTGGGCTCCACCATGGAGCCCAAGGAGGGAGCCAGGGAGACAAAGCCCCGCTTTGTCTCACATAATGAGCTTCCTGGCCACTAAGGTCAGGACCTTAGAGAGGTTGGCCTCCGCCGACCCCTCACCCGCTTCCTCTACCACCGCCAAATCCGCCTCCCAGCAGAAGAGCTACTCTGCCGCCAGCCGACTCAAGGCCACCAAGGCCAATGTGTTGGCTGCGGTAGCAGTGGCTCCTGCTCCTGCTCCACCAACCTCCACAGTCCCGCAGAAAACCCAGGGTTCCACCAAACCGCCTACTTCCTCCGCACCGCCAACTCCATCCACCAACACCGCCGTCTCCAGCTCCTCCAACCCTGCACCGCAGACCCCCCCCCTTGCCACGTGTGTGGAGAAATCCACTACGTGGCCAGGTGTCCAGCATTTGTGAGGATGACACCGGAACAGCGCCGCAACGTTGCCCAGCAGCTGAGGCTATGCCCCAACTGCCTGGGGAACCACGGCCTGAACTGGTGTAAGTCCGCGCAGAGCTGTAGGGTGTGCGGTGCAAGGCACCACACCTACTTACATCCACTTACCTCTTTTTTTTTTTTTTTTTTTTTTACGTGGGGAAATCCTCATGGACACCCCGCCGCCCTGGTGGGGGCGACGGGGTAGTGCCGGACTCTTACCGGCTAAAACCCCACGGTGGCCATCCTCGGCGCTGACTGGGGCGACACCGGGAACTCTGGTAGAACACTACCGGTGCCGCCCCGCGCCCGCCCCCTATTGGAGGCACGTCTCGTGGTGGGGGTGCGGCCATCCGCTCTCTCGCTTTAACGAGAGAGGGAGGCTTCCCCCACTACTCGCGGGGAGATACGGCTCACCGCACTCCTTCGCTAGCGGCGAAGGAGGCGGGAACCGCGCCCCCGCATTACCCATCCCTCCTGGGCGGGTCGTGCGACCACTACACGCCCGCTCCGCCTCGGGGCCGCTTGCGCAGGCGACAGAGCCACCACTCTGCCGCCTCGCGGCCCCTTGGCAAGCACCCGGCCCGTCAACGGGTCGAGATCCGTCGACGGGACCGGGGCTTCGCTCTACTGCGGGGGGACAAGATCCCCCCGCGCGGGTCGGCGGCGGGGACGGGCCCTCTGCAGACGGAAGGGGTCCGTCCTCTCCCGCCGCCGCTCCGCCTCCTCCTTCTGGGAGAGCACTTCCTCGCAAAAGGCGAGGAAGGCTCTCCACGACCTCTCGCTGCCGAGGATCTGTCGGATGACCGTCGGCAGCGAGAGGTCCCTTCCGATATACCGGACCAGGACACGGCGCTGTTCCCTCCAGGCCCTGCAATACTGGAGGGTATGTTGCGCCGTGTCCGGGTCCCCATCACAATGGTGGCACTGTGCCGTCGCCTCCTTCCCGATGCGACGCAGGTACTCACCGAAGCAGCCGTGCCCGGTAAGCACCTGCGTCGCGCGGTAGGAGAGCTGCCCCCTGCCGCGACTCAACCAAGCCTCGAGGCTCGGGAGAATCGCCCCGACGGCTCTGTGGCGGGAGTTGGCTGGATCTTCCAGCCTTTCCCGCCACATCTCGACAACGAGCCGTCGGGTCTGGCGCTTGAGCTCCTCGACCGACCGTTCCGTGGGTGTTCCGCCCCTGTTGCGGAGGGCGCGAAGACCCAAATAGGTCCTCGCGTCCCCCACCGCCAGGATGTCCAGGGGCGGAAACCTCGCCAGTAGGGTGGCCGACGCCAGGGAGATCGTGCGATATCCTCGCACGACCCTGGCGGCCATCCGACGCTGTACCCTGAATAGCAGGGCACAATTGCGCCGGCTGGCCGCCAGGTCGTCCGCCCAGACTGGTGCCCCGTAGAGCACCATGGAACGGACGACTCCCGCATAAAGGCGTCGGACACCCTCCCACGGTCCCCCGATGTTGGGCAGCAGGCGTCCTAGAGCGCCTGCCGCCTTCTCAACTCGGGGGATAAGCCGGCCGAAGTGCTCGTTAAAGCGCCAGAGGCCGTCCAGGGTGAGTCCGAGATACTTCATCGTATCTCTCACCTGGACGCGGGTCTCTCCTACCGCAATCCACCGCTGGGGAGGCGGCCCCGCATACCGTTGGCGATCGTAAAACCAGATCGCCTCGGTCTTTTGCGGGGCCACCCGAAGGCCCAGTCGGTGGATTCGGGCGACGACACAGGCCACCGCCGTCTCCGCAACGCGGATGGTCCTCCTCCCATCCTCCCCGCTGACTACCACGAGTGTGTCGTCTGCATAGCAGATCACCGTGGAGTCAGCGGGGAGTGCAGCCCGCAGGACGTAATCGTAGCCAAGGTCCCATAGCAGGGGGCCCAACACGGACCCCTGCGGGACCCCGGCGTACGTCTCCCTCTCATACTCCTGCGTCCGGCCCATGAACTTAATGCCCCTGTCGGCGAGGTAGTCCCCGACGACGGCCCGTAACTCAGGGGGCACTCGATGGTACTCGAGCGCCTCCCTGATGACCCACCAGGGCAGGGTGTTAAAAGCATTCACTATATCCAAGGATATAGCGATACACACCCTGCCCCGGCTTGCAGCCGACTCCGTCAGGGACCTTAGGCGCTTGATCGCGTCTATCGTCGATCGTCCCTGACGGAAGCCGAACTGCCCGTCGTCGAGGTCCGGACCTGTCGCCGACAGGTGCCGGACGAGGCGGTTGGCAATAACTCTCTCGAAGAGTTTGCCCGCCTCGTCCAGCAAGCAAATGGGCCGGTACGCGGAGGGAGAGTCCGCGGGCCGCCCATCCTTCCGGATGAGGACCATCCGCGCCCGCTTCCAGGAGCGGGGGAACCTACCGCGCCTCAAACAGCTGTTAAAAAGCTGCCCGAGGCGCGGGACCAGGACGCCCATGGCCATGGCCAAGGCCCTGCCTGGGATGCCGTCCGGGCCCGGCGCCCTGTTCGCGCGGGCCCGGAGACGCCTAATCGCGGCGTCGAGCTCGCCGCCAGTGACCCCCATGGTGGCCTCGTCCCACTCAAAACGGGGACGAGGCCGACCGGGGGTGGGGTCCTCTGCTCCCGCAGGGAACAGAGTAGCCACCACCCGGTCGAGAAACTGGGGTTCAAGCAGCTCCGTTGTTGGGGGCGCCCATGGACGTAATCGTCCCATGACGATTTTGTATGGGCGCCCCCACGGATCCCCGTCCAATGTGGCGACGAGCTCGTCCCAGGCTTTGGCCTTGGCGGCTTTGATGGCCCGCTGCAGGGCGACCGCTGCCTCGCGGTACGCCGCATACAGCTGGGCCACCTCCGCCGCGACCTGACCGCGCCGTCTCCTGGCGCGGGTGTACTGGCGCCTGCGGTGAACGCAGGCGGAGCGCAGGACAGCGATGTCCTGCGACCACCAGTACACCCCGCCGACGCGGGGGGGCCGTGCTCGGGGCATTGCGACGTCGCAAATCGACGTCATCGCGCCCCGAAGCGACTCGGCCCCCTCGTCCGGGTCGGGAGACTCGTACTCGTCCCCCGACCCGTCCTGCCAGGCCACGGCGATCGCTGCCGCCATGAGAGCGTCCCGGTCTAGGCGCCTCAGCGCCCATCGCGGTGGTGGGTTGTCTCCTCCACCACGAGGGTTGCCCGCTGCTGGCGGGCGGCGCGTCGGGGCGACGGGTGTGGCGACCACCTCCATCGTCAGATAGAGGTGGTCGGAGAGCGTCTCCTGCTCTTCCACAACCCGCCACCCGGACACACGGCGCACGGTGGCCGGGGAGCCGAAGGTCAAATCGACGACCGACTCCCCATTCCAGCGCACGCACGTGCTAGCCGACCCCCGGTTGATTAACCGGAGGTCGTGCTGCGCCGCCCAGTCCAGCAGCATCCCGCCCCTTGCGTCGTCCCGGGGGTTGCCCCACGCCACAGCGTGGGCGTTGAAGTCCCCCAGGACGAGTACCGGGCGCGGTCGTGTGCGGGAGATGCACCCACCGACCGCACCCAGGTACGCCTTGAACGCATCGAGGCCGCAGTTGGGCGAGATGTAACAACCCACCACCGCGAGGTTCCCCCACTGCACCGCCACGAATCCCCGCCCCTGCTCCAGGGATGAGCAGAGGAGGGAGTCGGGCCAGTGGGTGCGAATGATCGCGACGGAGCCGCACGCATCCCCGACCCAATTAGGGTCGCTGGGAGGTACGGCGTACGGCTCCGCCGCGATCGCCAAACTCACTCGCCACTCGCGCACGGTGTGGACAAGGAGGTCCTGGGCCCTGCGCGAGTGGTTGAGGTTGGCTTGGAGGAGGCGCTGGGACATTGTTACGCCGTGTCCATGGCCTCCTCCAAGCCTCCCCCACTTTGGGCCGCTTCTGGCCCCTTGGCCGCCTTCTCCGCCGGCTCGGCGGGGGCGGCCACTTTCGGTCGTGGTGGCGGTTTCGGCTTGGGTGCCGTCTTCGCCACCACGACCTTCAAGGGCGGTACCACCGGGACGCTGGAGACAACAGCCAGCGCCGGTGGTCCGCCCTTGCCGCCCTTCGCCTTTGGCGGCGGAGCCTTCCCCGATTTCGGGTTTGGCTTCGCCGCCGCAGGCTTCTTGGAGGCCTTTTGCCGCAAGGCGCGGCAGGCCTCGCCGCCGAGTCGGTGCTCGGCCGGGCGGTCGAGGTCGCTGCAAAGCGGGCATTTCAGCAGCCCGGCCTTGCATTGTCCGGCCCTGTGGCCCTCCGCCCCGCAAGCGTAGCAGCGGCGGCTGCGGTCCACGGCGGACTTGCACTGCCGCTGCACGTGCCCCGCCTCAAGGCAGCGGAAGCACTGCAGCGGCCGTGCAGCTAGCGCCTCTACCCTCACGGAGGTCCAGCCGATGGTAAGTCGGCCGACCTCCGTGATCCTCCCGGCCGCGGTAAGTGGGCACCGCAGCCAGAGGGAGCCCAGTTTGGAGGGGGCGGACGACCGGATCTCACCGGTCGTCACTTCCCCCTCCTTACACCCGCCCGCCTTGGCGATGGCCGAGATGACCTCGCCGACGGTGACGGACTCGATAAGTCCCGTCACCCTCAGCTCGGTCTTTTTCGAGGGGCGGGCGATACGCGCCTCCGACCCCTCGAAAATCCCGGCCATCGCCTCCGCCAACCTATCGGCCTTCTGCGCGCCGTCGGCACCGGGGATCTCGAGAATGAGACCCCCGGTGACGGCGCGCTTGGGCCTCACTGAGGCGATGCCCAGGTCGGCGAGCTTAATCTGCTCGCGCGCCCTGGACACCGCCTCCGCGTAGGTGAGCCTGGACCCCTCCGGGACCGTCAGCGTGACTGCTGCGGTCTTCGGAGGGCGTCCAGGCACTACCTTGGTCCCACCGGCACCTTCGGCCCACTTCGCTGCCTTGGCCGTGGCAGCAGGAGGTGGTGGGGCTTTGCGGCCCTGCCCGCCCTTCTGCTTGCGACCCACCACCGTCGCCCACGTCTCTCCCTGCGTGGGAGGTGCGGGCGGCGGTGGTATCTGTGGGTCACCGGCGGTCGGGGAGTTTTTGGGTGTTTGGGCAGCAGCCTCGACTGCTGCCCCACCCTTCTTTCCCTTCCCCTTCTTCCGCTTCTTCTTCCGGCGGCGGACTGTACCGTCCACCGCCGGAGCCTCCGCGGAAGAAGCGGCGGCTCGGACGGGCTCACACCCACGCGCCCGAGTCGCCGCCTTCACCCCCAATGGAGGCCTCACCGCCCGCCCAGGGAAGAGCTCCTCCCTGAAGCGGGTCAGCTTGGCCTCCACGAGAGCCCCGATCCGCGCCATCACTCTCTCATCAAGAGTGAGGCCGACGGGGCCATCGTTGGGGGCGCAGGGTGTCCTCGCCGTGGCGCCCGAGGGTCCAGCCCCCTGGCAGTCCAGGAGTTCGACCTTCCTCGAGAGGGAGAAAATCTCCCCCTCGAGGTCGGCGATCCTGGCCCTCAGACGCCTATTCTCGGCCCTAATGAGGGCCCCTTCCCCGTCGGAGTTGGCTCTGGCTGCCAACTCCGTCGCCGCCACCGTGGCCTCTTGGGCCGCCTCCCGGAACCTGCGTTTGTAGGTGCCCTTGAGGTTGGACGAGGTGGTCGCCAGATGACGCACCACGTCCATCGCCTCAATTATATGGGCACCTACATCCGCGGACGAGCTGACCCTCAGCCTCCGCGCCAACTCAGCCTCTCGGCTGAGAGCCTGGGCGGCGCTCTCTTCCCCGGTGGGCGGTGGGTCGCCCGGTGTTGCCGACGGCTCAGGCTCTGAGCCGCCGGTGGGCTGCCCCACTTGGGACTCGGTCCCAGCGCGCGCCGAGTCGACCTGGCGTTTCTTCGCCAGTGCCGACCCGGCGCCCTCCCCCGTGGATGGGGGCCCCCTCTTTCGCCGGGAACCTCCCGGCCGCGAGGAGCCCGATGCCATCGAGGCATCGGACCCCTCGCCGCCAGAAGCCTCCGTCGTCGCCGAGCCGCGTCGGGAGAGGACCGTGTCGGGCAGGCGGCTCAACACCACAGAACATCTCGGCACGGCCCTCTCGGTCACCGACACCACGGAGGCGACGGACGTGTCCGAGTCATCGGACTTGCCCGCGCTGTCCTCCGTGGGCCGGATGACCACACGGCCCTTCTTCTTCCTCCTAGCGGAGGGGGTCGCAGGCGGCCTCATTCCGTTGCTGGAATGGGCAGCGCTGCTGTCACCCTCCACTTCCCTCGATTTGACCCTGTGAGGGATCAACTTTGGCTCTCTCGTGGCATTGGAAGATACGTCGGCCAAGTGGCCCACCAACGTACCCCTGCGGTTGTCGGATAACGACGAGGTCGAGCCCGCTTGCTCACTCTTCCCCGCCGGAACTAGGGAATCGCACCCTTGCTCCCTAAACGAATTCTCCGTCTTTGTCCTGACCATCATTGATTTGTGTTTAGGGGTTTCTTCCCCGACCCCCCACTAAGGCAAGGGGGACTCCCCGAGGGTATCCGCCCTCGGACGGTGTGTGCGTGTGTGTTCCCCTCTGGAATATACTGCGCCGCGAGGCAGGGTGCCCAGAGGGGAGTGTCAGTGTATATATGTGTGTGTGTGTATGTGTAGTCTCCCCATTTTGTAGGGTGGGGGAGAAACAACCCTGCCACTTTGTTAGAGGTTGGCCTCCTCGCGGCCCGGCCCTAGGGCCGGGCCCCCGGTCTCCTCATCCGCCTCTTCCGACGCTTCGCCACAGCGCGGTAGGAGGCGGAATCGGAGATTCCGGTGTTAGGGGACGGGTGGCGCACGCCATCCCCAGGGTGCCAGTCCCTCCGCCCCGAAGGACACATGGTACCCCCGGCCCCCTCGCTTTCGGTGGAGGGGTCACCTTACCGATGCTGTCCACGGCAGGCCCCTTTCGGGGTCCTGCTACCCACCCGACTATGTCGGTAGGGCATCCCCCTATCCGCAACCCGGGGACGCGCCGTGTCGGGAGTCGGCAAACTCCCATCCCCTCACAGGGCCCAGGCGGGGCCTCGGGGCAAGCCCCGAGTTCCCTAACCCGGTCCCCGCGAAGGGCACGGATCCACTTACCTCTGCATCCGCTCCATCCGCTGCCAACCTGCCATGGCTCCATACGCTTTACCTCTTTACTCCTCTAACTCACCGCTGACCACTCCTGCACCGCTTTACCTCCAATCCGCAGTACCAAACCCGCCAACCAACAAACATAACCTTCACCTGTCAAAATCCTTACCTGCCTACGCCGCACAGTCCAACAGGACAACTAATTCTGGTGTCTGGGATGAGACGACCTTGGCACATGGTGCTTCGGCACCAGGAGGGTTGAGGGTCTCGCCTTCTCAGCCATCGGGAGAGGTTTCCCAGGACAATTGTGCCAACCATTCCCTACCTAACTATATCCGTCCTATAGTTCTGCTAGCAACCAGCCTTGCCGCCATAGTTACGCCACTCAGAACTCACCAAGTCAGATTGCTCTTGGATCCTGGGTCTGAGCTGACGTTCATATCTGAAACCGCTGTACGCTAGTGTAAATTGGCAAGAAACCATGCCTCAGTTGCCATCCGAGGCATTGGCAATGCAAGTGCTGGAACCACCAGAGGCGTAGTGCACTTAACACTGAAATCCGCATACACGCATGAAGCTATCCAAGTCACCGCACACATTTTGAAGGAACTGACGGGCACAATACCATCCACGGACATTCCAACCGCCTCATGGAGCCACTTAAAACACCTACAACTGGCTGATCCGCAATTTATGACACCAGGCCCCATCGACATACTCCTGGGCGCTGACCATTATGGGATAATCCTACAACCTGAGGTGATAAGGAGTCCGCTGACCTTTTTTTTTTTTTTTTTTTTTACGTGGGGAAATCCTCATGGACACCCCGCCGCCCTGGTGGGGGCGACGGGGTAGTGCCGGACTCTTACCGGCTAAAACCCCACGGTGGCCATCCTCGGCGCTGACTGGGGCGACACCGGGAACTCTGGTAGAACACTACCGGTGCCGCCCCGCGCCCGCCCCCTATTGGAGGCACGTCTCGTGGTGGGGGAGCGGCCATCCGCTCTCTCGCTTTCACGAGAGAGGGAGGCTTCCCCCACTACTCGCGGGGAGACACGGCTCACCGCACTCCTTCGCTAGCGGCGAAGGAGGCGGGAACCGCGCCCCCGCATTACCCATCCCTCCTGGGCGGGTCGTGCGACCACTACACGCCCGCCCCGCCTCGGGGCCGCTTGCGCAGGCGACAGAGCCACCACTCTGCCGCCTCGCGGCCCCTTGGCAAGCACCCGGCCCGTCAACGGGTCGAGATCCGTCGACGGGACCGGGGCCCCGCTCTACTGCGGGGGGACAAGATCCCCCCGCGCGGTTCGGCGGCGGGGACGGGCCCTCTGCAGACGGAAGGGGTCCGTCCTCTCCCGCCGCCGCTCCGCCTCCTCCTTCTGGGAGAGCACTTCCTCGCAAAAGGCGAGGAAGGCTCTCCACGACCTCTCGCTGCCGAGGATCTGTCGGATGACCGTCGGCAGCGAGAGGTCCCTTCCGATATACCGGACCAGGACACGGCGCTGTTCCCTCCAGGCCCTGCAATACTGGAGGGTATGTTGCGCCGTGTCCGGGTCCCCATCACAATGGTGGCACTGTGCCGTCGCCTCCTTCCCGATGCGACGCAGGTACTCACCGAAGCAGCCGTGCCCGGTAAGCACCTGCGTCGCGCGGTAGGAGAGCTGCCCCCTGCCGCGACTCAACCAAGCCTCGAGGCTCGGGAGAATCGCCCCGACGGCTCTGTGGCGGGAGTTGGCTGGATCTTCCAGCCTTTCCCGCCACATCTCGACAACGAGCCGTCGGGTCTGGCGCTTGAGCTCCTCGACCGACCGTTCCGTGGGTGTTCCGCCCCTGTTGCGGAGGGCGCGAAGACCCAAATAGGTCCTCGCGTCCCCCACCGCCAGGATGTCCAGGGGCGGAAACCTCGCCAGTAGGGTGGCCGACGCCAGGGAGATCGTGCGATATCCTCGCACGACCCTGGCGGCCATCCGACGCTGTACCCTGAATAGCAGGGCACAATTGCGCCGGCTGGCCGCCAGGTCGTCCGCCCAGACTGGTGAGGAGTCCGCTGACCTGCCTGTAGCCCAACGCACAATATTTGGATGGATAGTGCTGGGCCCAACCTCTTCGCACCGCAACCAGGCAAGTCAGTCTTACCAAATATCTGTTGACCAACAACAACAGGACCTTCAAGGATTGTTGACCCGCTTTTGGATACAAGAAGAAGTACCAAGGTCATCTAACACACCAGAATCCACAGCAGATGAACGTGCTTGTGAACTTCACTTCCAAGCAACACATACCAGAACCGTTGCTGGCAGGTACGTTGTCAGACTGCCACTGCGATCTGCCCCCGCACAACTTGGAGATTCATTCCATACTGCCCATGCTTGCCTCCGCCACCTGCTCAGACGTCTTGCCAAGGATGGCACGTACCGCCAACTATACATGAACTTCTTACAAGAATATGAGCAACTTGGGCACATGACCAGAGCACCAGACACGCCAACTACAACTCCAACCTATTACCTTCCGCACCATGGAGTTCTTAAAGAAAGCAGTACCACCACCAAACTGCGAGTTGTGTTCAATGGATCTCGAGCAACGCCGACAGGAGTGTCCCTCAATGATATCTTACACACTGGAGCTAAGCTTCAGATTGATATCATGGACGTGCTGCTGTGGAGGCGCAGACACCGCTTCATATTTGCCACTGACATCACGAAGATGTTCCGCCAAATCCTGGTCGACCAACGAGATTGGGATTTACAGCGCATACTCTGGGTGGACGAGCAGCAGAACATAACCTCGTACCAGCTTACAACTGTCACGTACGGTACTCGTCCAGCCCCGTTCCTCGCAGTCCGCGTACTTTTTCAACTGTTGGCAGATGAAGGACACAAGTTCCCACTCGCTGTCAATCCGCTCACATATGGACGTTATGTGGACGATATATTCGGAGGTGCCGACAACATCGCCGAACTTCAAGAAACCGCAGACCAGCTGACTGGCTTGTGCCAGGCGGGCGGATTCCCCCTGGCCAATACTCGCAGTCTGCTTCAGAAATCTAGCGTAGAAGCGAAACCTAGCCTGTCTCTCAACGACACAGAGGACAGCACCAAGCTCCTCGGACTCCACTGGTCGCCGCATACTGATACACTGCAATTTCAGATCAAGCCGCCGACTTCATCCAGTTATCTGACGAAACGCATGATACTTTCGGAGATCGCCCAAATCTTTGATCCTCTTGGCTTAATCGCACCGCTGATAATTCGCGCCAAAGTACTATTGCAGGAGCTTTGGTTGGAAAAACTTGGCTGGGACGACCACTTGACTGAGCGAATTCGGCTCAAGTGGATTGCCTTCAAGACGGAACTTGCCGAAATTCCGTCACTGACTATACCAAGATGGATCAACTGTACCGCCACAACGTCAGCAGAAATCCATGGCTTCTCTGACGCTTCACAGCTCGCAATGGCAGCAGCTGTTTATCTGAAGACGCATTCGCCGCAGACAAGAACACGCATCATTCTAGTCTGCGCGAAGACAAAGGTAGCACCGCTTAAACGGCTCACCATCCCACGATTGGAGCTCGCCGCTGCACTGATGCTCGCAAGGCTCGTGCATTACTGCCAGAAGACCCTCGACGCCGCCAGCTATCCAGTCTACCTTTGGACAGATTCTTCAGTAGCTCTCACTTGGATCCAATCAAACCCGTCCCGCTGGAAAGATTTCGTCAGGAATAGAGTGTCCACCATTCAAGATCTGACTCCACACGGCCGTTGGAGTTTCGTACCTGGCAAGGAGAACCCCGCTGACTGCGCTTCGAGAGGACTCTCTCCAAGCCAGCTGAAAACGCACCAACTTTGGTGGACTGGCCCTCCATGGTTGCGCAAACCCGCACAGTCCTGGCCGCCGCAGAAATTCACCTGTGATCCAGCCTACCAACTCGAAGAGCGACCTGGATTGGCGTTTTCCGTGAGAACACCCCCGGAACCTTACTGGGATCTCATTGGAAGATATTCCAATCTGACACGCCTGCTCCGCATTACCGCTATCTGTTTCAGAGTCCACCAAGTACTGACCAAGGTGCCGAATTGTACTCTCAGATTCGCTATTGACTCCGCAGATCTCGCCAAGGCTCTCGAGTACTGGATCAAGGTTATTCAGTCTATACATTTCCCGCTTGAACTCAAGCTGTTAGCCACGATGTCTCCGTGGCCTCGCGGCCATCCCTTCAACCGACTGACCGCCTTTGTGGACACCAAGGGAATAATTCTTGTTGGAGGCAGGCTCTCACACTCCAACTTAGAGCCCAGCAATAAGAATCCCGCCATTCTACCACGGAATTCCCCGCTGACAACATTGATGATCTCCGACGCACACCACCGCACACTTCACGGTGGCACGCAAGTGACACTCGCCGCTGTGAGACAGCAGGTCTGGATTCTGGGAGGAAGACAGCCTGTCCGCTCACATATCCTGAGATGCGTGAGATGTGCACGCCATCGAGGGCTCCGCGCACAACAGTTGATGGGCCAACTGCCCAGCATTCGAGTCACGCCGTCACCCGCCTTCACCCACACGGGACTCGACTACGCCGGACCCATCACACTACGCACGTGGAAAGGAAGAGGAGCCAAAACCGCCAAGGGATGGCTTTGCGTATTTGTCTGCTTCACTACCTCCGCTGTACATCTCGAAGCTGTCAGCGAGTATTCCACCGACGCATTCATCGCCGCATTCTGCCGATTTACTGGACGACGAGGTATCTGCCACACACTATCCAGTGATTGTGGCACTAACTTTGTGGGAGCTGACGCCACCATCAAGCAGATGTTCCGCCAAGGAACTCAAGATTTCGCCAGACTCGCCGCCCTGTTTACCGCAGACCGCATTACTTGGCGATTTAACTCGCCGGCTGCTCCTCATATGGGAGGAAAGTGGGAGGCAGCTGTTAAATCTGTCAAGCACCACCTGGCCCGCCTAAACGCTACCGCTCTCACTTTTGAAGAACTTACGACTCTTCTAATACAAGTGGAAGCAGTATTAAACTCGAGACCGCTTGAACCACTGACTGATGATCCAGATGACCTGACTGCACTTACCCCCGGACACTTCCTCATTGGACATCCGCTCAATGTGCTACCAGAACCCTCATTACTGGACATCAAGACAACGCGACTTGGAAGATGGCAGCTCCTGCAGCAAATGCTGCAAGGATTCTGGTCGACTTGGTCCACCAGCTACTTGCAGCAACTACAGGCTATCTCCAAGTGGCACCACCCGCATAACATAATCCATGTCGGTTCTTTAGTCCTGGTTACAGATGAACGCTTTCCTCCAGCCAAGTGGCCTCTCGCCAGAGTCACTCAGCTGCATCCTGGGAAGGACGGATTGACACGGGTAGTCACACTAAAGACGGCAACGACGACTCTTACAAGGCCGATCGCAAAACTTGCCGTTCTACCCATCACTGACCCGCCTGATCGACCACAATCTGCTACGCCTGACACCGCATGAGAGATCGATCCGCAAGGATCACCACATAATCATCAACGCTGTTGCTGATGGCGGCCGGAATGTTCAGGAATCATCGCCCTATTGGCCCCCTAGATTTAAGCCATGTTACCTAGTATTCTAAGATTTATCTAGTCATGCGCATTCGGCCCCGTAGCCGACTACAAGATGATCGATCCGCCTATCGATCCGCATAGATTCCACCAATGAACGCAGCGATCGGAACGCTCCCCCGCGGAAGCGTGAAGAACTTGCGCTTCTTCTCCGGCCGGCTTCCTTGTTCCGCCATAACTATTACTTTAGCCGAAGGAAACGGACGCGTTCCTCTAAGGCCGAATTAAACCGAGATTGTGTGTTGATCCACCAGTGACCCGCTGATTGCTAAGATTTGTACCGCTTAACCCGTTGTTTGTGACCTGTGATCGGACCGAGTGGTGCCTTTTGCCACCGGCCCCAAGAATTACCGCCAGCATACCGTACGGCGAGTACCTGAACCGCCTCAAGGTATTTTTTTGAATAAACGCTATTGTCTTCAGAACTTCCTCTAACTCCACAGTATAATACAGTAGGGACACTTGTACCACGTGACTGACCAGGGTCGATCTGCGCTCCCCCGGTGGAAAAGCGGCATGTCACCTGTAAATCCACCAGGCGCCGACACAGTCGCTGCGAGGGAGCGAGAGGGAGATACGTTCCCTCGCAGTCACACTCAGTCGCGGCCGAGCTGCGGGTAGGGGCTTAGGAGGCCGTAAGGGGAAGCGACTTTCACTTCCCCTTACGGCCTCCTCAGCGCGAGAGGGAGCGCGACGGAGATATATTCTCTCGCAGTCACCGGCGGATTTCGGTCAGGAGCTGAGGAGGCCGTAGGGGGAGCGAGAAGGAGATACGTTTTGTCGCAGTCACATGCAGTCGCTCGTAGAAACGGTGCGGCCTACAAGAATAAAGAAGGATAGAGATATGTCTCCGTCATTTCGCTCGTCGTCCCAATGCTCGCGTCTACCTGCAAGAATTGCGATACGTTTTATACGCTACTTTTCAAAGTAGCTTATCACTGGGTACGGGGCGATAACATTTATAGTTGTTTAATACGATGCGATAATAACTATGCGCGATACGAAAGAATTCGGGGAAGAATTTATTACGGTTACTGTATACTATGTTTCTCAGTTTGCAAAAGCAGTTTGCCTCCAGCTCAGTCTCGCAAAACTATTTGTGCATGATCGTTAAAGGAATGATAATAGGTGTTATTTATCATGAGCTAATGTAATACAAATAAAAAATCAGATGAAAAGGCGCGAAAAGAGTACCGCCACTGCCGGGAACTGAACTCCGATCCGCGACATTACTGTTCAAAAATGTTACCGCTGGGCTACCGCAACTCTTGTTAGTGAATGCTCTTCACGCATCTCATAAATTGTTTCCGGGGGAAAGAGATAGTGATAGGGAGGATAATGAGGCTTGCACGGATTTTTTCAGAGATCATCAGGGAACTGATAATTAGTATTCTCTATTGCAAGGGCGACCTTTGTTTTTTGAAGGAAAAAAAAATTGTTGAAATACTGAAAGTAGAGTGGCATCCAGAGCGGCGGCTGTTCGCCGCCGAGCGATACGAACAGCGTATCTGTGGCGGTAATACGTGTACGCCGCGCACACATGTAGGCGCGCGGCGTAGAAAAGAAGGCTCGGTACCCCCACCGACTTCCAAGCCAGCCGGCGTGAGGCGGCCGCTTGCCGAGCCAAGCCAAATCGAGGCTAGCGTCATCTCGTGCCGACAGCGTGAGTTGCCGCTTAAGCTCACTTGGCCGCCATTTTGGTGGGGACACCGACATCAAAGGCGCCGACAGAGAGTGTCCCTACTGTATTATACTGTGTCTAACTCTTGTTGTTCCCGACTAGACTGAAGCCAGAGTCCCGCATTCCCGCAACCGTTAATCCATTTTGAACAAGAGGATTAGACGTTTGTGTGGCTTAATCCCACTTAACCTAACTCGCAGGCCGCACAGGCAACAAATTAACGACGCTCGTGCGAGTGATATATGTTCCAGCTGTACGCTCGTGGTACTCGTATGTAAGGTGAATAAATTTAATATTTATTTAACGAGCATATAAACGAGAACCAAATACGAGAATACAAACATCAGAAAGGACTGACGAGAACTGACAGCACACACCTGAGTGACACAAGACTGACAGAAGTTGGACGTGGACGAAACTTTACAGCGGACAGAACACTAAACATCGACTCTACCTCCCTAATCTATCATGGAACGGGTGTCAGAGTGCATTAAATGTCGTAAAGACATTAAGAGGGAGGTTGTGCGCTGTCCTGGTTGCAAGGGGAAAGCGCACCCAGGGTGCGTGTCCCTCCATGCAGATGTCTGCAAGGGCGCCGATTACAGCCAGGTGCCTGTCATCGCCTCCAACGCAACAGCTGGGCATACTTCTTCCTCTGTTGCTACCTCACCGCTGCCCTCGACGCTGTCGTCCCTGCATCCGCCAGGATTTTCACACTCGGACGTACATGTGACAGCTAGGTTGATCACCGAAAATAACGGCGCAACTAACGATGAAATCGGCAGTAAAATTAATGGAACGCCAGGCGACAAAGGTAAACTGCGAATTGCAAAGAAAAGAAAAATAGACACAAAGGATGAAAGCGCAGGACAAGAAATAGATTTATTTGATTTATTTGGTTCACAACTAGAAATATTGAGGAAGTCCTTAGAAGCTACATTCGAAAAGAAAATACAGTTTCTATTAGAGGAAATTAGGGAATTAAAAGCGGTACAAAGTAGAGACAGAGTAGCCGAAAAAGTAGTTGAGAATAAGACAGGGAAATGTGCAAACTGTAAAAAGTCATATGCAGAGGCGGCTGGATCAAGTAGTACGCAGGTCATTCTCAAACCTAAGAACAAAGAGAAAAACATTGATATTGAAAGAGAAATTACTACGAATATTGATTTATCTAAATTAAATACGGGCGTAAAAAACATAGCGACTAACAAATCGGGTACAGTTATTATCAGATGTTCCAAATCAAATGACAGCAGTAACAAATTAAAAACCGAGATAAAGAAAAAATTAGGAAAGGATATAGAAATAATTGAACCAATAAATATTAAAAGCAGAGTTAAGGTAGTGAGGATTGAACCGGAACAGATAGAAATGAATGACGAAAATCTGTTATGTGATATTAGAGAGCAAAATCCTTACTTAAAAAAAGATCCAAATTTAAGAATAGTTAAAAAAATTAGCTATAGGAACAACGAAAATGTCATTAACAAAGGAACTCTGATAATAGAACTGAGCAGTACAAACCGCAAACATCTAACTGACGAAGGTAAACTCTACTTAAAATGGAAAGGGTATGACGTATATGATCTAGCGAACATCAAACGATGTTATAATTGCTGGGGATTTGGTCATACTCATAAAATGTGTAAAAAAGACAAGGTTTGTAAAAACTGCGCCGAAAATCACGACAGCAAGGAATGCCCAAACGTTGCACTGCCCAGAAAATGTATAAATTGCACTAACAAAAAAATAAACTTAATTTATTATCCATGAATGTTGACCATGCCGCGACTGACAGGAATTGCACATGCTACCTGGAAATAATAAAAAAGATTAACAGTAAGGAATAGCAATTAAAGCAGGACGCAACGCTATGTAAACTAGTGACATGTTTGAATATCCAAAGTTTATATAATAAAGTTGACGAGATAGAAGAGTATTTAAAAGACAATAAATGTAGGGATATCCTCGCGTGCACAGAAGCTAGAATAAACTCGGGTATTACGGATGACGAAATTAGAATAAATGGATTTGATTTAATAAGATGTGACACAGATAGTAGACGAACGGGAGGAGTGGTATTGTATATCAGAAAATCAGTAAAGTATAGATTACAAACCGTGACAAAAGTTGATGGAAATTACTGGAGTATTATAATTTGTATAAATACTATACAGTACAAAGGTAGATTATTGGTGGTTTATCATTCCCCAAATTCCTCGGATACGACATTTCTAAAATATATAGAAGAAACGTGTGACAAATTATTAAACGGCGACAATCTCATACTAATGGGTGACTTTAATATTGATTTATTAAAGCACAGTTATTATGGGAGCAAGTTAGAAAGTATATTTTTGACGAGAGGAATGAAACAACTAATAAACGAACCAACGCGGATAACACCTAGAAGCAGTACAATGATCGATTTAATATTTTCTAATATATACCTATCCTGTACCGTTAAAAACACACCGAAAGTCTCTGACCACGCATGGGTATCAGTTGCACTCAGTACATTTAATAATAGCAAAGATGTTACTAGAAAAACTAGTAAAAGAATTAGGAATTTTAAAAATGTTAACGACAATTTATTTATTAATAGGTTAAGGGAAGTGCATAATGCACGTTTTACGAAAACTGACCCTATACCAAAGACGAGTATGAATTTACATATAAATGACAACTTCAATGCGGAAGCTAACTTATTAATAGACAATATTATTAAGGTACTAGATGAGACAGTGCCAATGAAAGTCGTCCATCTGGAATCGAAAAAGAAAGCATGGTTTACACCAGAGCTTAAAATAAAAATAAAAGAAAGGGATGAAATGTACAGACAATACAAGAAAACTAACGATAGTAAATACTGGAGTCATTACACGAGAAGGCGAAATGACACAGTAAAATTAATAATGAGACTAAAAAAGGCATACTTTGAAAATAAGATTGACGATGTGAAAAGTGATCCCAAGTTAATGTCGAGAACAATAAAAGAACTGTTAGGCAAAAATAAAAAGGCGGAAATTAACTTCACCAATATAGAATTTGAACACAATAATACTGCACTCTATGGAAACAAAGAAATAGCGAATATGCTAAATGCATTTTTTGTGGAAAGTGTTGCAAATATTGTTGGAGTTAATGAGAAGGTTAAAAAAGACGAAATAACAAAATATTAAATAGAAAGAGTAAACGTTCGACATCAGCTGTACACTTTTGAAAAGATTACAAAGAAAAATTTAATGGAAACTATTAAAGGACTGGACCAAAATAAAGGTTCGACTGATGGCATCACTGCTAAAATAATCGGTCACACTTACACTTCTATAGGGGATGCTCTCCTAGAAGTTTTAAACAGGTCACTATTCTTGAGATGTTTTCCTGAAAAATGGAAAACATCTATAATCACACCAATTAAAAAGGTAAATAACTCGAATAAAGCCTCTGACTTGCGTCCTATTAACCAATTACCTGTGTATGAAAAGATCCTGGAACTTATGGTCAAACAGCAGCTGGAAAAACACATAGAAATAAATGAGATTCTAGAAGCGTCACAAGCAGGATTTAGAAAACGTTATTCATGCGAGACTACACTTCAACTTACACTAAACGAATGGCTGAATGCAATTAGTGAAAGGCAATACGTTGGTGTGTTGTTTATCGACTATCGCAAAGCCTTTGAAACGATAAACCAGGATCTGCTTCTGCATAAGCTGAAATTATATGGAATTGGAGGCAAAGTATTAGCCTGGTTAGAGACATACCTAAAGAACAGGAAACAGGTTACAAAGCTGAACGACATTGTATCCGATGAATGTAAAGTAGAATGGGGCGTTCCCCAAGGTTCGATATTAGGGCCGATTCTATTTATAATGTATATAAATGACCTGAGTATTTATCTCCGGGACCATTGTCATGTACGAATGTTTGCAGACGATACGCTACTCTATATTATGGACAGTAATATAGAGGTAGTAGAAGAAAAGTTAAATAATGTGTTGACTAAATTGAATGAATGGATGACGATAAACAACATGTTTATGAACGTAGAAAAAACACATTATATGGTTATAAGTAGCGATAAAATGCACATGCATAATGATTTGAATATACGATACCGTGATTTAATAATTAAAAGGAAACAGGAGATTAAATACTTGGGCATTTATATCGATGAACATTTAAGCTTTAAAAAACATATAAAATACTTACAAGACAAGGTAGGGGCTAAATTAGGTCTATTGAATAGGAGAGGTAGATTGGTAGGGCCCCGTACCAGATGTCACATTTACAAGACGATGATAGCACCAGTCATTGAATATTGCTCATCTCTCTTGCCGTATGCAGATGCAGGCGATATAGGCAGGTTACAACTCCTACAAAACCGCGCGATGCGGATAATACTCCACTGCGACATTTACACACCTACGAAAGAAATCCGTACAGTGTTAAACTTTATGACGATAAGAATGCGCATTATGAGAAGCATACTCATACTTACCTTTAAAATGGTAAAAGGGGAAATAGCGCCGGAACTGTGCTCTAAGGTAGAATTTGTAATGAACCACTCAAAACGGACGACGCGACAAAGCGAAAATTTATTTATAAAAGAGTGTAAAAGTAGGAAAGGACAGAGGGGCCTTTTCAGCGAAGGCTTCAAAGAATACAACAAACTACCGAAAGAGGTTAGGGAAGCTGTCACAGTGGACGCTTTTAAACGGCTACTAACTTCACACTTGAGATCGTCCGTGAAGGAAGCGAAGTAGGCGGCTGGTAGACATGAAGGTAGAGCGACAAATCCGTGAACGACTAGTCAGAGCGCGAAATTTGAAATTGTAAACAGAGTAAATGTAACTCATGCGGAAGAATGCCATGTAACGAAGTGCAATTTAACTAGCCGAGAAGGCTAAAATACAGTGCATCAATCTCTCTCTCTCTCTCTCTCTCTCTCTCTCTCTCTCTCTCGTGAGTAGACTCCACGCACTTTCTTAGCTCCAACTTTCGACTCTCTTTCTGCCGATCTTCTGCCCCACGGGGCCTGTTTCAGGTGACTAGCTTGTTCTCGATCGGCCTGCGCACATTTTGGCCTATAAATCCTGACGGCACATATTTCTGCCGGCGAGAACAGGCGATCTTTATCTGTGGCGATCTTGACAGATTTTCTAACCCCCATTTTCTGGGACGGTTAATTTCTGTCAATCTGAGGTAATTTCAAACGTCTTGAACTCACCCACGCGCCCTCTTCGTTGCTGCTGCCGCCAAGGTTGCCACCTGTCATCGCCGGTCACCTAGCCTAACCTGACATGGAGCGGCCGAATTCCTGCACTAAGTGTCGGAAAGATATAGCCAAGGAGGTGACACCATCGACCTCAATGGCCCGCTGACCACTGCTGTACAACAACTTACAGCTACGCTCTACACCTTCATGGCAGATCAGCGTACACTAGGTGCGGAAATCCGTGCCTGTCTACAGCAGCTCACGGCCACCACGGCGCAGCACACCGAAGCTATCAACCAGCTGGACACCCGGACCAACGCTCTCGAGGCTAATGCCGGCGCCTGTTCCGCTCAGCTCAGTAGCCACTCCACCTTACTTAAGGCTTCCCAGGCAGATGTAGAGCAGTTGACTGCCTCCCATGCGACCCTAACCTCGCAGCTCGCGTCCGCCAAGGCACGTCTCGCCCGTCTCGAGGTTGCAGGTATGACGAGCGAACTCCTCATCTCTGGTATCCCAGAGTCCTCTGGGGAGGACCTCCGGTCCCAAATCGTGCGGGTCGCGCAGGCGCTAGGAACTGTGCTCAGTCCCGCGGACATTGTCTCAGTCTCGCGCATGCGCGGGACCCCCACTGTCGACCGTCCCCGCACGATCCACGCGAAATTTACCACTGCCACCGTGCGTAACTCGCTTCTCTCGGCCAAGCGTCTAAAGCGTGATCTTCCTGCCTCCTTAGTGGACCCTGCCTCCCCCCCCCCCCCCAACCTCGTTTACATTAACGAATTTCTCCCCAGCGACACAGTGGCTCTACTAAAGCGCTGCCGTGCGCTGGCTCGCTCTCGCGGCTTTGCCAGGGTCTGGCACCGGGACGGCAGTGTTTATGTCAAGAAGACCGACTCCGCGGCCCCCATTAAAATCGACTCCGCTTGTGACGTAGAATCCAAGCACGCGTGAAGTCAAGGTTCCCTTGCGTCGTCTCACTTTGTTCCTCGTGCCCAGTCTGTCCTTCGATGTGGGCATGTTAACGTGCAATCCCTTAGTTGTCACTATAATGCTCTTGCATCGTTTGTTGGAGCCACTCACAACGTCATTGCGTTATCCGAGTCCTGGCTCTCGTGCTCCATCCCGGATACTCACTACGCCCTGTCTGGCTACTGTCTGTTTAGGTGTGACAGGGATGGCAGAACGGGTGGAGGCGTCTGTATATATATTCGTAATTCTTTCGTGGTCTCTGTAGTCGCGTCCTCCTCCAGCTGTCAATTCTCGGGGCCGGAATATCTGTTCTTAGAGGTTGTTATTCCCTCTGTTAGTACCATCCTGGTTGGGGTCGTTTACCGTCCCCCCCATGTTTGTCTTTCAGACTTTGAGCCCGTGTTCGCTGACATTGCCTCGGATTACCCGAACAAGGTTATTCTTGGTGATTGGAATGCGGACATGTGCTCTCAGTCCTTTGATGCCAACTACCTTGGTGGGCTCTTTGCCCGGCTTAATCTTTACTCCGTCCCCTACTCTCCTACTTTTCACACTTCCTCCTCCTCCACTTGGCTCGACCTGGGACTTGTGGACGATCCTAGTAGGGTAGCTTCCTTCTCTCAGAGCAATGGACATCATTGCTCCAATCATGATTTTATCTCGCTAGATTACATTTTAACTTCACGGGTTACACAAACCAATGATCTCCGTCGTAGGTATGGTTCCATCAACCGTGAGGCGCTGCTCCATGACATCTCGCAGCTTAGCTGTGTTCGTCTTGCTTCGAACTCTTGTGAGAGTGGTGTTGATCGGTTGGTGGATGACTTCAGCGCGGGAATGGTCCGAGTTATCGACGAGCACGCCCGGCTACGACCTCTGCGCATTAGACGGCCTCCTGCTCCCTGGATTACTCCTGAGCTCCGAGCCGAGATGCGCTCTCGGGACTCACTCAGGAGATCTTTCCGTAGGTCTCCTTACAGGGCCTCTCGTAACCGGGTTCAGTCCCTTCTGGCACGAGCCAGAGCCTCCTTTCTCTTCAACCGCTTCTCGATCCCTAGACACCAGAATGTCCTTTGGCGCGAGCTGAAGTCATTTGGTTAGGTTAGGTTAGGTTAGGTTAGTTTTACCTTCTCCTCGTACTCCTCTTCCGTCCCACTTATCCCCGGACACACTTAACACCTTCTTTCTCTCCGCATATGCCTCCTCACCATCTGCCGTCCCCGCATGTCTGTCGTTGGTTGACAATACCTCCGACGACTCGTGTTTCCATTTCTCCCCCGTTACGGAGGAGACTCTTGCTCGCGCAGTGCGCCTTACTAATTCGTCTATCTCACCCTCGGATGGCCTAAGTGGGAGATTTCTCTTACTCTCCCTTCCTGCTATCGCCCCTACAGTACTCCAGATCTTCAATTCTTCGCTTGCTTTCTCCATCTTCCCCGACGCCTGGCGTAAAGCCATTATCACTCCCATCCCCAAAAATCGAATGCCTCGGCTCCTGCTGACTTCCGCCCGATTTCTCTCCTTCCTGAACTCTCTAAAATCCTCGAGAGGGTTGTCCTCAATGACATCCAGGGCTTTCTCAGTAGCTCTGGAAAGCTGGACCCCTCGCAACATGGTTTTGTGAAAAACCGCTCCACTCAAACCGCTCTCTTGACACTCCTGGACGACGTCCGTCTTGCTGCCGATCAGCGGATGGTCACAGTTCTGGTGTGCCTCGACTTCTCTAAGGCCTTTGACACCGTGGACCACTCTCTTCTCCTCACTAAGCTTCACTCTTTCAATCTTCGGTCACTCTTTCGGTCCTACGGTGGATCTGGTCCTACCTCACAAACAGGGCACAGGCAGTCAGAGTCAGACGGTCTCTTTCCCGTTGGTCCCCGGTCCATTCTGGCGTGCCGCAAGGCTCCGTCCTTGGGCCGTTCCTTTTCTCGCTATACATCCACGATCTCAACTCCGTTATCAAGCACTCCAAGTTGGTTAAATACGCGGACGATGTTCAATTGTACATTTCCGCGCCTTACAACGAGCTGGACGACGCGATTACAAGGCTCAACACTGATCTTGCTTGCGTCTCAGCCTGGTCCACTATGCACTCTCTCTCCTTGAACGTTACTAAAACGCAGTGCATGATGCTCGGCACTGCGCGCACCCTTGGCCTGCAGTTCGTGTCTGGCGCTCCTGTGGTCCGGCTGGACGGTACACCCATCCCGTATGGCTCTCGAGCCGTCTCGCTGGGCTTGCACCTATCGCCCACACTGGACTGGGGTGACCACGCCGGTCACATCTGCTCTAAGGTCTATGGTGTGCTCGCCGGGCTCCGACGTCATGGCGCTGCGTTGCCGCGGAGCCTTAAGATCAAGCTCGTATCCTCCCTCGTTTTGCCATACCTGGATTACTGCTGTCTCGCTCTCCTTGGCATCGGTGTCACTTTCGAGCTTCGCCTACAGCGTGCACTTAACGCGTGCGTGCGTTACAATTTTAACGTTCCTCGCGATGAGCACATTACGCCATACTTCCTGCGTCTAGGGTGGCTAAAGGTTAGAGAAAGGCGCCTCTACTTCCTTGGGGTGAACCTTTTTCGTTGCATTCGCTCAACGGCCCCCCCTGTGCTTAGCAGCCTCTTGCTCCTTAGGTCGGAGTGCTCGCGCAGATACCCCTCTCGCCAGAGGGGTACCCTCTTTAGGGTTCCAACTCATCGAACCACCTTTGTTAGTGCCTCGTTCTCGATACGTGGGCCTCTATGGTGGAACTCCCTTCCACTTGCCATCCGCGAAAGCAACACCGAGACAGCGTTCAAAAGGGCCCTGTGGCAGTACCTACTCGACAGCTACGCTTAATAATTAATGAACCTCTGTATTCGCGCTAGTATTTTATGGCGACGTCTTGGGAACCCCCCGTTTCTGTGTACTGTACTCTAGTCTGTATGTAGTTTTAAGTTCTTTCTGTTTAACTCGTCTGTATTTCAATTTTGTTATGTTCTGAGAGGGCAAAACGCCCTAGGACAAATATACGTCTTATCTTATCTCTCCCTCTCTCTCTCTCTCTCTCTCTCTCTCTGTGAGTACCTGCACACGCATTCTATCGCTCTTACTTTAAGACCATCTCCTGCCGCATCTCTGCCCCGTGGGGCCTGTTCCAGGTTTTGACCGTATTCTCGATCGGCCCGCCTACACTTTGGCCTATTTACTTCATGGGCCACTCACCTAGCCGACGAGAATACGATCTATCTTTCTGTGCCTCATTAGACAGAAATTCTAACCCCCAATTACTGGGTCGGTTAATTTTTGTCGCCTGGGAAATTTTCGAATTTTCGTCGACCTACACCCACGCCCTCTTGCTGATCGCCGCTGCCACGGTTGCCTCCTGTCACCACCTACGGCGCATAATCAACAATGGAACGGCTCACGGCATGCGCTAAATGTCGTAAAGACATTGCGAAAGAGGCGGTCTCCTGCCCCTCTTGTAAAGGCAAGATGCACCCTGGATGCCTCAAATCGCATCTATCGGCGTGCAAGGGCGCCCTAACATCGGCGACCACCCCGACTGCTGCCTCCGCCGTCGCTCCAGCCTCTGCCCAGCTGGCTGCCTCTGCTGCAGCCTACGCGGCAGCCTCTACAGTGGCCCCTACTGGACCACCTGATCATGGGACGAAAGGACCTCCTGCCGACAACGCCGCCCTCGCTGCTGCCATACAGGCCCTCACTGCCACACTCACCGCCGTCATGCATGAGCAGCGTGCTCAAGTGGAGTCCACAAATGCCTGTCTCGCCCAGTTATCTGCCACCACGGCGCAGCTTGCTGACAGGTTTTCTAACCTGGACAGCCGAACCAGTGCCCTGGAAGCCAGTGTATCTGCCAGTGACTCCAGTGTGGCCTCCCTCACCTCTGCCGTGCACGGCCTCCAAGCAGAGGTACTCGCTCTGAAAATCTCGGAAACACCCCGGCCCTCTCCAACAATTTCCACCTCGTTGGATGATTCGGCTGCGATGCGGCTAGCCCGTCTGGAGCTCGCCAACAGATCCGGAGAGCTCACCATCTCCGGCCTTCCGGAGTCCCCTAGCGAGAACCTGCCGAACTGCATCTTTAAGGTTGCGCAGGCGCTCGGGACGGCTATGACGGCCGCGGACGTTGTCTCGGTCTCGCGCATGCGTGGGACCTCCTCTGCTGACCGTCCCCGTCTGCTTCACCTGAAGCTATCCTCCGCCGCTCTCCGCAACGCGATCCTTGCCGCCAAGCGCAAGAAGCGGGACCTACCTGCCTCCGTGGTTGACCCTGCCTTTTCTACGTCACTCATTAACGTAAATGAGTATCTTCCACGCGAGATTTTCTCGCTCCTTAGGCGCTGTCGGTCTCTAGCCCGCGAGCGTGGATTCCTGCGTGTCTGGCATCGCGACGGGTGCGTATTTATTAGACAGACTGCAGACAGCCCAGCTGTCAAAATCGAATCCGCACGTGATCTAGAGACAAAGTTATCATGAAGGCGCAGCCCCCGTGCGTGGCTCCCTAGTGGTGTTCAGGCCTCTCCTCTGCCGTTGCGAATCTCTCATATTAATGCGGAGTCCCTCCCCAGGCACTTTGATTGTTTCCTGGCCTATTTTGCTCAATCACCATCGGACATCATTGCTGTGTCGGAGTCATGGCTAAGACCATCCACGCCTGACTCACTTTACGCGCTACCGGGATTCGCATTGCACAGGTGTGACAGGGACGGTAGAATGGGTGGTGGCGTCTGTCTATACATTCGTAGCTCTCTCTCTTCCTCTGTGGTTGCATCCTCCTACTCCTCTTCACATGCTGGCCCGGAATACCTCTTCGTTGAGGTGGCTGTTCCTTCCACTGGCTCTCTTCTTGTAGGAGTCGTCTATCGTCCCCCGCATGCTCCTCTCTCTCTCTTCGAGCCTGTGTTTTCCGACGTCGTCTCGGATTATCCGAATAGGGTGATTCTTGGTGATTGGAACGCGGATATGGGTTCATCATCTTCTGACTCCCTCTACCTTGGTGAACTTTTCTCCCGCCTTAATCTCTATTCCATTCCCTACGCGCCCACGTTTCACACCTCTTATTCCTCCACTCGACTCGATCTCGGGCTTGTGGACGATTCCGGCAGGGTAGCTTCCTTTTCCCAGAGCAAAGAGCCTCACTGCTCTAACCATGATCACATCTCGCTAGACTATATCCTAACTTCTCGGGTTGTACCAACCAACGATCTTCGTCGTAGGTATGGTTCTGTCAGCCGTGACGCGCTACTCGATGACATCTCGCAGCTTAGCTGTGTTCGCCTTGCATCGAACTCCTGTGAGAGTAGTGTGGATCGGTTAGTTGACAATTTCAACGCGGAAATGCTCGGAGTTCTCGACGAGCATGCCCCGTTTCGACCTCTGCGTATTCGACGGCCTCCTGCTCCCTGGATCACCCCTGAGATTAGAGCAGAAATGCGCTCTCGGGATTCTCTCCGACGCTCCTTCCGTAAGTCTGGTCACCCGAACACTTGGGCCCTTTACAAGGCCTCTCGTAACCGGGTCCAGGCCCTCCTGGTACAAGCCAGAACCACCTTCCTGTTCGACCGCTTTTCCTCTCATCATCACCCGAATGTTCTTTGGCGCGAGCTAAAGTCTTTCGGGATCCTCCCACCCTCTCGCATCTCCACTCCTACCCACTTGTCTCCGGACATACTTAACTCTCTCTTTCTCTCAGCTCATGCTTCCTCCCCTTCGGCCGCCCCCGCATGTCTCACGTCATCTGACCATCCCTCCGATTATTCGCGTTTTTACTTCTCTCCCGTTACGGAAGAAAGTCTTGCTCGCGCCGTGCGCCTTGCCAACTCGTCCATCTCACCCTCTGATGAATTAAGTGCGAGGTTCCTACTCCTCTCTCTCCCCGCTATCTTTCGCGCTATTCAACAAATCTTTAACTCTTCTCTTGCTTTCTCTATCTTCCCTGCCGCCTGGCGCAAAGCCATTACTGCTCCTATCCCCAAAAAACCGAACGCAACTGCTCCTGCCGATTTTCGCCCTATCTCTCTCCTTCCTGAACTATCTAAAATCCTTGAGAGGGTTGTCCTCAATGACATCCTGGGCTTCCTCAGTCGCTCTGGAAAGTTGGACCCCTCACAACATGGTTTTGTCAAAACCCGGTCCACCCAGACTGCTCTCCTGACACTTCTGGATGACGTCCGTCTCGCTGCTGATCAGCGGATGGTCACAATTTCTGGTGTGTCTAGACTTCTCCAAGGCCTTTGACACTGTAGACCACGCACTTCTTCTCTCTAAACTTCACTCTCTCAACCTCTCCTCTCCGGTCTTACAGTGGATCTGGTCCTACCTCACGAATAGGACGCAGGCAGTCAAAATCGGTCGGTCAATCTCTCAATGGTCCCCGGTCCACTCGGGCGTGCCGCAAGGCTCTGTCCTTGGACCGTTCCTTTTCTCTCTTTATATCCATGATCTAAACTCCGTCATAACACACTCCAAGGTAGTCAAATATGCGAATGATGTGCAATTGTACATCTCCGCTCCTTACCATGAGCTGGACGATGCCATTACAAGGATCAACTCTGACCTCGCTGGCGTCTCTGGCTGGTCCCAAATGCACTCTCTCTCTCTTTGAACGTCTCGAAAACGCAGTGCATGATGCTCGGCTCTGCTCGCGCCCTGGGCCTGCAGTTTGTTTCCGGTGCTCCCCTGGTTCAGATGGGCGGTACGCCCATCCCGTACGCCTCTAAGGTCGTCTCGCTGGGCTTGCACATCTCGCCTGCTCTTGACTGGGGCGATCACGCTGGACGCATCTTTAGTAAGATCTATGGTGTGCTTGCGAGTCTCCGGCGCCAATGCACTGCGTTACCGCGGAGCTTAAGGGTTAAGCTCATATCCTCCCTCATTCTGCCACACCTGGACTATTGCTGTCTTGCATTGCTAGAGATTACCACTACTGATGAGATCAGAGTCCAGCGTGCGCTAAACGCCTGCGTGCGTTTCATTTTTGACGCGCCGCGCGATGTACATATTACGCCCTTCTTCCGCCGCCTTGGCTGGTTGAAGGTTCGCGAGAGAAGGCTACTTTTCCTGGGTGTCTGCCTCTACCGCGCCGTCGTCTGTGACTCCCCGAGTCCCCTCCGCGTTCTGCTCACGCCTAGACTCGAAGGCTCTGCTTGTTACTCATCTCGCCAAAGGGGTACCCTGCTCCGGGTCCCTAAACATCGCACCTCCTTCTTCGCGGCCTCTTTCTCCGTGCGCGGCTCGCAATTCTGGAATGGCCTTCCAGCGGGCGTTCGGGAGTGCGATTCCGAGCCAGCCTTCAAGAGAGCGTTATGGGCACACTTGACTGAGCGCTATGCCTAATTCTCGGACTCCTGCTTTCACTTTATATCTGCGCTTTTGGACCTGCGTTCTAGTTGTTTTATAGCTCAGAGTTTTCCCTGCGTTTTCTTAATGCACGCCACGCTTTTCTGCTTCTGTATACTGTTGCGCTTGCCTTTCTCTGCGTCCCTCTGCGTCTGTCGGGGTGTCTAGCCGCATTCTTTCTTTTTGTACCTCCTCTGTACCTTTATTTATAGTTTTAACTTTAAGTGCCAACTATCTGTACACACTTTTCTGTAATGTTCTAAGAGGGCAACACGCCCTAGGACAAAATATACGTCTTAGTTTTAGTCTCTGTGAGTACACACCCACGCATTTTTGCGCTCCGTCTTTTCGAGCATTTTCTGCCGCTTTTCTGCCCTGTGGGGCCTGTTCCAGGTTTTCGGCTTATTCTCTATCGGCCTGCCTTCACCCTGCTCTAATTATTTTATCGGCCTCTTACCTAGCCGACGAGAATACGCTCTATCTTTCTGTACCAAATTGACAGAAATGCTAACCCCCAATTACTGGGTCGGTTAATTTTTGTCGCCTGGGAAATTCGAATTGGTCAACCTACACCCACGCCCTCCTGCTAAGTGCTGCCACGGGTGCCACCTGTCATATATCACCTAGCCACCTCAACCTAAGCTGCTATGGAACGACTGACAGCTTGCGCCAAGTGTCGCAAAGATATTGCGAAGGAGGCGGTCACCTGCTCCTCCTGCAAGGGCAAGATGCACCCTGGGTGCCTGAAATCGCATTCATCTGCGTGCAAAGGCGCCCTGATTCCTGCGATGCCTAGCCCGACTCTCGCTGTCCCCAGCTTACCACAGCGATCTGCTGCCTCCGCCGTCGCCTCAGCGGCAACCTCACCTGCTGCTTCTGCTGCGGCCTCCTCTCTGCCGCCCGCTCCGGTGCCTGCCCCGGGTACGGTCACGTCGGTGGACATCAGTGGACTTACTGCCATTATTGAGGTGCTAGCGAACAAGCTTGATAGCTTTATGGCGAACCAGCGGAACCAGATGACAGAGTTAAAGTCTTGCCTACAACTCCTGTCCACCACTTCAACTCAACACGCCGGCATGATTGCTGATCTAGACGGCCGCACTTCATCTTTGGAATCAAGGGTGAGTGCGACTGACTCGCAGCTCGCCAAACTTTCCTCCGTCGCGAGCTCTCTTACTGTGACCAAAAAGGCCGTGGATAGCCAGGCCTTGGAGGTTACGACGCTCAATCGGCGACTCGCCAGGCTCGAGCTCGCCGACCGTTTCAGTGTTGCGTGTTCGGCGGGTTTAGAGAGGTGAACGTGGGCAAGTGTGCCCGTGAGGTGCTGAGGTACCCTGCTCGCGGAGTTGCGGGAAATTGGAAATCAAAGAATAACCAAAGCGAATTTAGGAGTTCAAGAATATCGATGAAATGTATTCAAGAGATTCAAAATAAAGCTACTACTGTCCAGTACAAGTTTTAAAGAGATCTAGTCGCTAAGACGGCGGAAATAAGTCTGTGAGTTAAGGCGGCGGAGAAAGTTCTGTTCGTTAAAACGGCAGAATAAGTTCTGTGAGTTAAGGCGGCTGAGAAAGTTCTGCTCGTTAAAACGGCAGACCAAATTCTGGTAGTCGCTCCTCAGATTCTAAGTCAGGAAGCCCGGTCGCGTGGCTTCCTACTCCTAGCACGTGATCGGCGGCCAATCGCAGGCTGGCTTGACCACGTGGGCGCGAGCGAGTTTCTGATTGGAGGCCCTTCGCAGGAGCCCTACTCCGTGACGTATTTCCGGCCAGCCGACGCGGCTGATTGGTTCTCGGCTACCTGGCCCTTATTTTGTGCGCGAGGAATCGGCGCGTGAGATTGCGGCGAGGAGGAAGGGCAGCTGAGGGCGGGAGTATCCCGGGGCCTTCCTCGCTAGTCGAGCTCGGGCGAGGCGAGCGAGATTTTATGATTGTATTGTCCGCCGGGTACGCCGGTTCGGACTCGCAGCTGCAAGGGTTGCTTGCTACTTTCGAAGCATCTATTGTCAAGGCTTAGCGACGTCTTTGAAGAAGTCACGAACGATGATTGCCTTTATTACTTTAATTCGTTTATTATTTAATTGCGGGTTTTAAGCTCTTCCAAGTTCTACAGGGATTAGTCATCTGGGAGTCAGACGTCGCGTCCTAATCCTTTAATTGTCCACGCTATTCCTACTGGCAGCTGCACATCTGCGTGCCAGGCGTCAAGTTATAAAATCTAATTGTCCGCGGAAATATCCGCTGGTTGAAGCGCGACGCGAATTATTTGATTTGAATGCCCGCGGAATTTTCGATAAAGAGGGTTTGATAGCCTGGGTCGTATTTGGCTAAATTCGGGCGATTCGGAGATCTGGATCCGTAACACCAGCGATATCAGGAGACTCGGTAGAGTCTCGCGCCAAGTAGAAGTTCCCTCTCCATATATATATGACACTCCGGCGCGCGACAGCCGAGGCTATATTATCCCGAACAGTAGCTGTTATCCTTAGTTACCAAACTTTCACCTCGATTTATGCGAAAGTTAGAGCCCCAAGAATTTATTTCAGAATTTTGTATTTCATCGTTGATTTCTCTGAATCCAATGAGCCAAGAATCATGTGGATCGGTCCAGTCGTTCCGGAGATATGAATTTCCTCTTTTATTTTTCTCGTGGTAAAGGCAAAGCGGATTAAGAGTTTCATCGTCCGGATTAATACAATTCCTAAAAATGTTACTCTCACGTGTTTCACGCGAGATGGCACCACTGCGAAGTGCTGCAGAGCGCTGTGCAGATAACATGGTTTTATACCGACACATTGGTTATGCCATGACTGGTGATGTGTCAAAACAATGATGACGGCTATATGAATGTGGTACAGTCCGATTGTATTTTTCTTCAAAATATGAACAACCAAAAAGGCGTGAAATCCCCCAAAATACATTAAAATGTAAATAAAAGCGCCAAGTAGTTTAATGATCCAAAAATGGAATAGATATCACACAAGAAAGCCAAGTTTTCAATCAAAGATACCGCCCGTTAATTAATTAATTAACCTGCATCTCAAGCTTTAAAACTTGGCATGTGCAAATTTGTGTCAAGGTAGTCATATGCTAGTAATATTTTTTAATTGGTAATTAAGTATGCACATTCCAAGTTTTAAAGCTTGAGATGCAGGTTAATTAATTAATTAACGGGCGGTATCTTTGATTGAAAACTTGGCTTTCTTGTGTGATATCTATTCCATTTTTGGATCATTAAACTACTTAGCGCTTTTATTTACATTTTAATGTATATGAATATCGGGAATCCCGGAGACCTCTGCCGAGGATCTTAAGACGCTCGTGACTCGGCTTGCGCGTGCGCTGGGTACTGCCATATCCCTCAGTGATGTGGTCTCCGTCTCGTGCCTGCGCGGGACGCCCACCATTGATCGGCCGCGTATGATCGTCGCGCACCTATCGTCTGCCTCTATTCCAAGCTCTGTTTGCTCGCTACCGGGCTATACTCTCCTTCGGTGTGATAGGAATGGCAGAATGGGTGGAGGCGTCTGCCTCTTTATTCGCGATTCCTTCCCGACTACAGTAATCGCGTCTTCCTCTCACAGTCAGTTTTTCGGCCCCGAATATCTTTTTGCAGAGGTGGTTATACCCTCTGCCGGCTCTCTTCTTGTGGGGGTGGTTTATCGCCCCCCGCACGCTCCTCTCTCGAACTTTGAGCCCGTGTTCGCCGACATCGTCTCGGACTTCCCGAATAAGGTCATTCTGGGCGACTGGAACGCGGACATGTGCTCTCAGTCCTTCGACGCGATTTACCTTGGAGGACTTTTTTCTCGTCTTAACCTCTACTCTATCCCCTATTCTCCCACCTTTCGCACCTCCTCCTCTTCCACTTGGCTTGACCTCGGGCTTGTTGACGACTCTAGCAGGGTAGCTTCTTTCTCGCAAAGTACAGAGCCCCATTTCTCTAATCATGATCTAATTTCGCTAGACTACGTTTAACTTCTCGGGTAATTCCTACCACTCATCTGCGTCGTAGGTATGGTGCCATCTCTCGTGACGCGCTGCTCGATGACATCTCGCAGCTTAGCTGTGTTCGTCTTGCTTCGAACTCTTGTGAGAGTGGCGTTGATCGGTTGGTGGATGATCTCAACGCGGGCCTGCTCTTGGTTCTCAACGAGCATGCCCTGGTCCGAACTCTTCGCATTCGACGGCCTCCTGCTCCCTGGATCACCCCTGAGATCCGAGACGAGATGCGCTTGCGTGACTCGCTCAGGAGATCTTTCCGGCGTACTGCTAACCCGGGTGCTTGGCTCTCTACCGAGCCTCACGTAACCGGGTACAGTCTCTTCTGGTGCGAGCCAGATCTTCTTTCTTGTTCCTCCACTTCTCTTCCCCCAGGCGTCCGTATGATCTTTGGCATGAGCTGAGATCATTCGGTGTCCTCCCCTCCTCACACATTCCCCCTCCCTCTCACCTGTCTCCGGACAGTCTCAATTCTTTCTTTCTCACCGCTCATGCCCCCTCCCCACCGGCCGTCCCTGCTTGCCTCTCAATGTCTCACCATACCTCCGCTGATTCGCGTTTCTACTTCTCCCCCGTCACGGTGGAGAGCCTTGCTCGCGCCGTGCGCCTTTCTAACTCGTCGATCTCGCCCTCGGATGAGCTGAGTGCGAGATTCCTGTTTCTTTCTCTCCCTGCTATCTTCTCTACTGTACTTCAACTCTTTAACTCTTCTTTTACTTTCTCCATTTTTCCTAATGCCTGGCGTAAAGCCATCATCACCCCTATCCCGAAAAAACCTAATGCCTCTGCTCCTGCCGACTTTCGCCCTATTTCACTCCTTCCTGAGCTGTCCAAGATCTTCGAGAGGGTTGTCCTCCACGATATCCAGGGTTTCCTCAGTAGCTCTGGTATGTTGGACCCCTCGCAACATGGCTTTGTGAAAAACCGATCTTGTCAGACGGCTCTCCTGACATTCCTGGACGACGTCCGTCTTGCTGCTGACCAGCGGATGGTCACAGTCCTGGTGTGTCTTGATTTTTCTAAGCCCTTTGATACCGTAGACCACTCTATTCTTCTATCGAAGCTCCACTCTCTTAATTTCTCTCTTCCGGTCTTACGGTGGATCTGGTCTTACCTCACAAACAGGGTTCAGGCAGTCAGAGTCGGACGGTGTATCTCCTCTTGGTCCCCGGTCCATTCGGGCGTGCCGCAGGGTTCCGTCCTTGGTCCGTTCCTCTTCTCTCTCTACATCCAGGATCTCAATTCCGCTATCAAGTTCTCCAAGGTCGTAAAATACGCGGATGATGTGCAATTGTACATCTCCGCGCCTTACTGTGAGTTGGAAGGTGCTATTACAAAGATCAACTCTGACCTCGCTGGTGTCTCTGCTTGGTCCGCAATGAATTCTCTCTCTCTTAATGTCTCGAAAACGCAGTGCCTGATGCTCGGCTCTGCTCGTGCCCTGGGCCTGCAGTTTGTCTCTGGCGCTCCCCTGGTCCAGATGGGTGGTATGCCCATCCCGTACGCCTCTCAGGTTGTCTCGCTGGGCCTGCACATCTCGCCCTCCCTCGACTGGGGCGATCACGCCGGTCACATCTGCAGCAAGGTCTATGGTGCGCTTGCGGGACTTCGACGTCATAGTACTGCGCTACCGCGGAGCCTAAAGACTAGGCTCGTATCCTCCCTCATTCTGCCACACCTAGATTATTGCTGTCTAGCCCTCCTTGGGCTCGGCGTCACGAGCGATCTGCGCCTCCAGCGTGCGCTGAACGCCGCCGTGCGTTTCATTTTCGACCTTCCACGCGATGCGCATATTACGCCCTACTATCGACGGTTAGGGTGGCTTAAGGTCCGGGAGAGGAGACTTCTCTTCCTTGGACTGAGCATTTTCCGGGCTCTCAACTCCGACGAGCCGACATTCTTTCGGGCTTTTCTCACGTCCAGGGTAGCGGTTGGCTATCCGACTCGACAGAGAGGCCCTCTTTTCCGCGTGCCTACACACCGCACAAGTTTCTGCGGGGCCGCGTACGCAGTGCGTGGTCCTCTTTTCTGGAACTCACTCCCACCTTCGATTAGGGAGTGTAACAGGGAGATGGCCTTCCGGAGAGTGTTAATGGCTTACTTCCTCGACTCCTATGAGGACTGACTCTTGTCACCTCTCTGCTTTTTTTCTGTTGCTGCGACTGCATGGGGTGTTCTTATATTGTATATATTGTATTCTATAATTGTATCTTATTTCCTCTGCCTCTGCGTGCGTGAATGCTACTGCTTGCTGCTTTTATCCTAGTTTATAAGTTCATAATATTGTAATGTACATATTTTCTTCTGTATACCTTTTGGCCTGAGAGGACTACTTAGTCCTAGGACAATAAACTTAGTCTAGTCTCTAGTCTCTCTCTCTCTCTCTCTCTCTCTCTCTCGTGAGTAGACTCCACGCACTTTTCTTCGCTCCTACTTTTAGAGCCATTTTCTGTCGGATCTCTGCCCCGTGGGGCTTGTTCCAGGTTTTGAGCGTATTCTCGATCGGCCCGCCTACACTTTGGCCTATTTACTTCATCGGCCTCTTACCTAGCCGACGAGAATACGCCCTATCTTTCTGTGCCAAATTGACAGAAATTCTAACCCCAATTACCGGGCGGTTAATTTTTGTCATCTCGGACAACTTTAAATTTTCGTCGACCCGCATCGGCGCCCTCTCGTCTTCCTCTGCTGCCACGTCTGCCAACCCTGTGCCATGCCTGCTGTGGAGCGTGACATCACTTGTGCCAAGTGTCACAAGGATATTAAAAAGGGAGTGGACCGATGTTCCGCGTGCATGGCGACGATGCACCCTGGGTGCCTCAAGTCGCATGCGGAGTCGTGCAAGACCTCCCTTTCATCAGCTAGGCCAACAGTCATCGCGGCCAGCGGGATGTCTCGGCTCGCACCCTCCTCCACTGCCGCCTCGCCGTTGCCGTCGGCGCTGCCGTCACCGCTGCCTTCACCGCTGCCTTCACCGCTACCTTCACCGCTGCCTTCACCGCTGCCTTCACCGCTGCCTTCACCGCTGCCGTCACTGCTGCCTCCGCCAGTACCTGTAACGGCGGACATCCATGCGGCGCGCCTTGAAGCGATCAACGCCACCATCCAGGAGCTCACTTCCACCATGGTCAGCTTCATGGTTGAACAGCGTGACCGGGCGGCGGAGTTCCATGCCCGCCTTGAACAACTGGCGGCCACCTCAGCTCAGCACTCTGCGAAGCTGGACAGCCTCGACAGCCGCACTCTTGCGCTGGAAGCGCAAGCTACCTCCAATACGGCGGACCTGACTTCGCTTTCCGCCTCAATCAAAGCCGAAGTCGCTAAGGTAGCTGTCACGCAGTCCGCCATAACCTCGCAGGTCAGCTCGGCCAACGCGCGTATTGCACGCATGGAGCTCGCGAGCAGATCCAGCGACCTCTCCATCAGTGGCGTTCCGGAGACCTCTGGCGAGGATCTACGTAGCATCGTCACCCGCATCGCGCAGGCGCTGGGGACTGCTCTGGCGCCCAGTGACATTGTGTCGGTTGCGCGTATGCGCGGTACCCCCACCGTAGATCGTCCCCGCACGATCCACGCGTCTCTCGCCTCCCCAGCCGTGCGAAACGCGCTGCTCGCCGTCCGGCGTCGAAGGTTGACGCGTCTTTCCCTGCGGGTTTGGTGCTCGTCAACGAGTACCTCCCGAAAGAGCTCGCAGCTCTTCTCAAGCGGTGTCGCCTGCTTGCTCGCGAGCGCGGTTTTGTTCGCGTGTGGCACCGGGACGGGGCCATTTTCGTCAAGAAGACGGCCACCGACGCGCCGGTCAAAATCGACTCCCTTCAGGACGTCGATCGGAAGCTGGCGTGAAGGCCTGCTCCCCGTACGTCGCGCGCCCCAACTCCTGCCGCTTGCTCCGTCTTATGTTTCGGACACGTAAACGCCGAATCTCTTTGCCGCCACTTCAGCACTTTTCAATCTTTTTTCGCGTCGTCAAACTATGACGTTATTGCGGTTTCTGAGACCTGGCTCTCGTGCTCGATTCCCGACTCGCAGTGTGCCCTTCCAGGGTACTCGCTTCTCAGGTGTGACAGATATGGCAGAACGGGCGGAGGCGTCTGCCTATATATTCGCGATACATTTTCGACCTCTGTAATCGCGTCCTCCCCTCGCTCTCAACTCTCCGGCCCGGAATATCTCTTTGCGGAGGTGGTCATTCCCTCTGCCGGCACTCTTCTAGTGGGGGTCGTTTATCGCCCCCCGCATGTTCCTCTTGCTAACTTTGAACCGGTGTTCGCCGACATCGTCTCGGACTTTCCGAACAAGGTTGTTCTGGGCGACTGGAACGCGAACATGGGCTCACAGTCTTTCGACGCGATCTACCTTGGAGGGCTTTTCTCCCGTCTCAACCTCTACTCTATCCCCTATTCTCCTACTTTTCACACTTCTTTCTCCTCCACTTGGCTTGACCTTGGGCTTGTGGATGACTCTAACAGGGTAGCTTCTTTTTCTCAAAGTAAAGAGCCTCACTGCTCTAATCATGACTTAATTTCGCTAGAGTACGTCCTAACTTCTCGGGTTATTCCAACCACTGATCTTCGTCGTAGATATGGTTCCATCAATCGTGACGCGCTACTCGATGACATCTCGCAGCTTAGCTGTGTTCGTCTTGTTTCGAACTCCTGTGAGAGCAGCGTGGATCAATTGGTGGACGACTTCAATGCGGGACTGCTCCGAGTCCTCGACGAGCATGCCCCGCTTAGACCTCTGCGTAATCGACGGCCTCCTGCTCCTTGGATTACTCCTGAGATCCGAGCCGAGATGCGTTCTCGCGACTCACTCAGGAGATCCTTCCGACGAACTGCTAACCCGGAAACTGGGGCTCTTTACAGGGCCTCTCGTAACCGGGTGCAGTCCCTTCTGGCGCGAGCCAGATCCTCCTTTCTCTTCACCCGCTTCTCTACTCCTCGGCACCCGAATGATGTTTGGCGCGAGCTGAAGTCATTCGGTGTCCTCCCTCCCTCTCACTCTCCTCTTTCCTCTCACTTGTCCCCGGACGATCTTAACTCGTTCTTCCTTTCTGCGCACTCTTCTTCCCCACCGGCCGTCCCCGCATGTCTATCGCTGTCTAACTGTGTTTCCGAAGATTCGCGCTTCTATATTTCCCCCGTTACGGAGGAAATTCTTGCTCGCGCTGTGTGCCTTACTACTTGACCTATCTCGCCTTCGGACGATCTGAGTGCGAGATATCTTTTGCTCTCTCTTCCTGTCTTATTCCCTGCCATTTCGCATGTCTTCAACTCCTCTCTTGCTTTCTCTACTTTCCCCGCTGCCTGGCGAAAAACCACCATCTCTCCGATACCCAAGAAACCGAATGCTTCTGCTCCTGCCGATTTCCGCCCTATCTCTCTTCTCCTTGAGCTGTCTAAGATCCTTGAGAGGGTTGTCCTCAATGATATGCAGAGTTTCCTCAGTAGCTCTGGAAAGTTGGACCCCTCGCAACATGGTTTTGTGAAAAACCGATCTTGTCAGACGGCTCTCTTGACACTCCTGGACGACGTCCGTCTTGCTGCTGACCAACGGATGGTCACAGTCCTGGTGTGTCTTGATTTTTCCAAGGCCTTTGACACTGTAGACCACTCTCTTCCTCTCTCTAAACTCCACTCTCTAAACTTCTCTCTCCCGGCCTTACAGTGGATCTGGTCCTACCTTTCTGATAGGACACAGGCAGTCAGAATCGGACGGTCTCTTTCCCGTTGGTCCCCGGTCCATTCGGGCGTGCCGCAAGGCTCCGTCCTTGGTCCGTTTCTATTCTCTCTGTACATCCATGACTTTAATTCTTCTATAAAGTTCTTCAAGGTGGTTAAATACGCGGACGACGTACAAATGTATATCTCAGCGCCATACTATGAGTTGGACGACGCGATTACATGGATCAACTCTGACCTTGCTGGCGTCTCTGGCTGGTCCTCTCTGCACTCTCTTTCTTTAAACGTTTCTAAAACGCAGTGCTTGATGCTCGGTACCGCTCGTGCCCTGGGCCTGCAGTATGTTTCTGGTGCTCCCCTGGTTCAGGTGGGTGGTATGCCCATCCCGTACGCCTCTAAGGTTGTCTCGCTGGGCCTGCACATATCGCCCTCCCTTGACTGGGGCGATCACACCGGTCACATCTGCAGCAAGGTCTATGGCGTGCTTGCGGGTCTCCGTCGTTACAGGGCTGCGTTGCCGCGGAGCCTAAAGATAAAGCTCATATCCTCCCTCGTCCTGCCACACCTGGACTACTGCTGCCTTGCTTTGCTTGGCATCGGTCCCACGTCGGAGCTCTGTCTTCACCGTGCGCTGAACGCCTGCGTGCGTTTTATTTTTAACGTTTCTCGCGACGCGCATATCACCCCGTACTTCTTGCGTCTGGGGTGGCTGAAGGCTCGGGAGAGAAGGCTCCTATTTCTCGGAGTAAGCGTTTTCCGGGCACTCAACTCTAGGCAGCCACATCATCTGCGGGGCTGGCTCACACCTAACGCTGCAGGCTCGTCAGGGAGACCTTCTCGCCAGAGGGGCCCCCTCTTTCTGGTGCCCACTCACCGCACCTCCTTCCTCGGGGCCTCGTACCGTGTTAGTGGTCCCCAGTTCTGGAACGCTCTTCCAGCGAGCATTCGGTCTTGTGACTGCTAGAGTGCGTTCAAAAGGGCTCTTGTAGGCCACCTGCTTGCGGGCTATCTTGAGTGACCTCTAACTCTAACTTTTTGCGATGCGCGGGTCTATATTTGTTATTCTCTCTCTCTCTCTCTCTCTCTCTCTCTCTCTCTGAGTGATGAGATGTGTCCGAGTATCGCTCCCACAATGAGCTCATTATTTAGTGGTAAATAGTGCAAAATTAGTGCAAAAACTATGTCAAAGTGATCAGTTTACACTGGTGAGTGACACTGATATTGATCATTCCAGATCGATATCGGAATAACAATAGTATCGCGAAAATTCCTCGATCTGGGGATACTGACAGGGGCAGCCATTAAAGATATCACGGTGACGAGGCAGTGATCGTGACGATTACGGACAGCAGTGGAAAATCTGTTAACTAAAGCGATCATGGACACTGTCCGCTGAGGCCAGCAGGTAAGGTAACTTACCGGCCTTAGGGCAGTGACACGTAATATGAACCCCCCCCCCCCCCCCAACACCCCCCCCCCGACATTAAAATGTTAAAAAATGCGCCAAGTAGTTTTGTCTACCTCTCTACAGTTTAATCCCACAGCAAAATTTACCAAAAATATAAACGGATATCATTCAAAAGCCAAGCCAATCATCAAAATTAACAAAAAAATTAATCAAATTCCAAAACAATCAAAATTAAATAAAATAAAATAAAGTCTACAAAAATGGCAAACTGGCTGCGTGGAAACGTGATGTAATTAAGACCGAGACAAAACACCCCTCTATCGTCATTCGCATGGCCAGTTTGCCAAGTTTTTGTAGACTTTATTTTATTTTATTTAATTTTGATTGTTTTGGAATTTGATTAATTTTTTTGTTAATTTTGATGATTGGCTTGACTTTTGAATGATATCCGTTTATATTTTTGGTAAATTTTGCTGTGGGATTAAACTGTAGAGAGGTAGACAAAACTACTTGGCGCATTTTTTAACATTTTAATGTCGGGGGGGGGTGTTGGGGGGGGGGGGGGGCTGATATCATGCATTTTTGGTCGTTCATTCAAGAATATATTCTCTATTTATTACAGTATGTAACATAGCCATATCCCCAAATGACACATGATTGGTAATCATTGCTTGCTTCTGTCATTTTAGCCCTTTAGCTTAAGCATTCCTTGAACTGTGAACTTGACAATCATGATGCACGTAAATGAATTAGATGAATAAGACTGTGTATGAGTATGTCGCATGATTAATTGTAAAGATTCTAAAGCGATACACTCAAAACGCAGCCTAATTTATGTAATTTATTTTGGTGTATCTTTACTGTCAAGTTCGCAGCTAAAGGAACGCTTCAGCTAAATCAGCTAAAGTGATGTGAGTAAGCAACTAAAGGTTGTGCGTACCTTGAGTTGCGTACTTGACAGTCTAAAATCCTGACTGTCAAATGTGTAATTCAAGGAGTGCACAATCTTTAATGCTGCAGTTTTCTATAAGCAACTACTGACAATGGCTAGTAGTAACAAAACTATAAGCAAGTATCGATTACCAATAGCCATATCATATGATTGGCCCCAATGACATATGATTGGTAATCACTGCTTGCTTATGTCATTTCAGCTCTTTAGCTCAAGCATTCCTTGAACTGCGAACCTGACAGTCACGATGCACTTAAATGAATTAGATGAATTAGACTGCGTATGAGTGTGTCGCATGATTAATTATAAATCATATGCAGACTAATTTATCTAATTTTTGAATGTACCTTGACTGTCAAGATCGCAGCTCATGGAACGCTTCAGCTAAGGAGCTAAAACAATCATGCACCGTTTGAGGTTATTAGTATCTGTTCATCAAATCGCAACACTTTGAATTCTGCGCTCCCCGAGCTATGCACTTAGTAGTCATCATCAAGGTACACCAAGATTAAGAGTGCGTATGTGAGAATAGCTTATCTTCATACACACTTTAATTTTAGAGTATCTAGACTGTTAAGTGTGTAACTCAAGGAGTCCACAATCGTTAATTAATGCTGAAGTTTCCTATAAGCAAGTACTACACACTTGACAACCAAATACAGCGATTTGTGAGCCACAGACTTCTCACTTTTAGGACTTTTCATAATCATAATTCGCAATAATCACAAGATCACAGAGACAGGGGCAAGTACAGTACAGCATGCACCATTTGAGGATATTAGCACCTGTTCATCAAATCGCAACACTTTGAATTCTGCGCTCCCTGAGCTATGCACTTAGCAGTCATCATCAAGGTACAGCAAGGTTAAGAGTGCGTCTGTGAGAATAGCTTATCTTCATACACACTTTAATGAATTTTAGAGTATCTAGACTGTTACGTGCGTAACTCAAGGAGTCCACAATCGTTAATTAATGCTCAAGTTTTCTATAAGCAAGTGCTGCACACTTGACAACCAAATGCAGCGATTTGTGAGTCACGGACTTCTCACTTTTAGGACTTTTCATAATCATAATTCGCAATAATCACAAGATCACAGAGCGAGGGGCAAGTACAGTACAGTGTTTTATTAATAAATAACGTACAGTACAGTGTTTTATTAATGATTTATCACATAGCATTCACACCTAACCAGCCATCGCGTATGACACATAACCAGCCATGGTGTAAAACATAATAGTCTGCTATGGTATAAAACCATGTTACCTGCGCAGCACTCTGTAGCACTTCGCGGTGGCGCCCGCTCGCGTGAAACACGTGAGAGTAACATTTTTAGGAATTGTATTAAACCGGACGATGAAACTCTTAATCCGCTTTGCCTTTTCCACGAGAAAAATAAAACAGGAAATTCATATCTCCGGAACGGCTGGACCGATGCACATGATTCTTGGCTCATTGGATTCAGAAAAATCAACGATGAAATACAAAATTCTGAAATAAATTCTTGGGGCTCTAACTTTCGCATAAATCGAGGTGAAAGTTTGGTAACTAAGGATAACAGCTAGTGTTCGGGATAATATAGCCTCGGCTGTCGCGCGCCGGAGTGTCATATATATATGGAGAGGGAACTTCTTCTTGGCGCGAGACTCTACCGCGTCTCCTGATACCACGGGGGACTATGATGAGTATCATTGCTCGGCGTGCAAGAAAGCAATAAAGAGCCAGATAGTAGGATGCAAGACCTGCCCAAAGCTGTTTTACCACCCGGGATGTGTTGTTAAGCATAAAATATACGATAGAAATAAGGAATTGGTTCAATTTACTGGACCGTTTCTGAAATTCTCAGCAGACGAAGGCCCAGCAACGGTCTCGACACCAACAAGTAGATCTAGACTGGGATCAATGGACTCCGGAAGTGGAAACAAAGGTACGCCGGCAGTGGGCGACATGAAAATAGACTGGCTGGTAAGAACTGTAAAGGAAATAAAAGACGAAATTGCATGTAAGAGTGAGGTCAAGAAGATTATCAAGGAAATAGTCCGAGAAGAAATGGAGAGTGTGAAACAAAAAATAGAAAATATAAAGAGGATGCTGCAGGGAGGAGAAGTGACCAACAAGAGAGTAGATAACGGATCATACAGCGGAGCAGTAAAAGGAAAACAGAGGGAAAAGGTTATAATTATTAAACCGAGACTGCAACAAGAAAGCGAAGTCACTAAAAAGGCAATAAGGGAAAAGGTGGACATAATTAATATGCCGGTTGGAGTGACAAGATTTAAGAAAGGAAGTAAGGGAACGGTGATACTGGGCTGTGAAACGGAAGAGGAAATCAGGGAGCTGAAAACTACGGTGCAAGATAAAATGGGAGAGAACTATAAAGTCACGGAGTCAGCGCAAATAAAACCGAAAGTAAAGATTGTGAGTCTCGAAGCAGAGGAAATGAACCTGAGTGATGAAGACTTGAGTGATACTATCCAAAGGCAAAATAGGATGGTGGGTAACGACGGAAGGGAGATGAAAATTGTGAAAAGAATGGTGTGGAATAAACACCAAGGAAAGGAACAAGGAGGGAGAAAACAAGGAAGGGGAGCTGGGTCAGTGGTAATGGAGGTGGATGAGAAAACCCACCAAGAAATGCGGAGTAAAGGCACCATCAATATGGGATGGAAAAAGTGTCCCGTGTATGACCACGTGAACGTGAAAAGATGCTTTAAGTGTTGGGGTTATTACCACATAGCAGCGAACTGTACAAGAGAAAAAACGTGTTATAATTGCGCAGGGAAGCATAAGGCAAAGGAGTGTAAAGCTGAAAAATATAGATGCATAAATTGTATGTTTAAAAACCAAACATACAACTTGGAAATAAATGTAGAGCATAGTGCTCTGGGTCGGGCATGGCCAACATACAAGAGAGCGATCCGAGAAGAGAAGAGGAGAGTAGGAGGGATGGAGTAGCAATCAAAGAAGGAGGAGGCGATATGGTATACAAACGCACAGAGTCTTATAGCGCACAAGGATGAGATACGATACCAAGTAGGAGAATCAATGAAACCCGTAATAGTAGCATTATCGGAGACGAGGGTAACTGAGGAAATTGGAGATAGTGAAATTTACATACCAGGCTATAAAGTTATTAGATGCGATGCGGAAAATAGGAATACAGGGGGTGTCATCATGTACGGAAGAGACGATGTTAAATATGAAATACTGTTTCAGAAGAAAGTGGAAGCTAACTACTGGTGCGTTGCGATAGATGTGAACGATACAATGTATAAAGGTGTGATTGTGACATTATACCATTCGCCAAGTGCATCAGACGCTGAATTTATAAGGAGTGTAGAGGATATGGCGGAGGAAATAACAATTAAAAAGGACTGTATGTTAATAGGGGACTTCAATATAGATGTTTCGACGGAAACATATTATAAAAGGAGGTTGTTAACAGGAATGAGGAGTATAGGCATGAATAGGCATGAATATGGCATGAATATAGGCATGAATGGATAAGCCTACGAGGATAACAAAAGATAGCTGTACAACAATAGACTTGCTATTCGCGAACAAATATGTACTAACACAGGTTAAATATGAACCTAAAATAACGGATCACGCGTGGATTAAAGTCGCGTTAGGCAGAAAGGAAGTAGATGGATATAGGTTCTACAGAGCTAGGAACTATACGCAAATAAATAAAGAGGAATTTATAAGATCATTGGAAAGTACAATAAACATAGACTATGATATGGAAGTACACCAAAGAGCAAATATGTTTGTGGATAATATAGTAAGCGCTTTGGATAGGCATGCACCTATTAGAGTAGTAAAGATACCAAGGGTCTGGGTTGGGAAAAAATGGTATACGGACGACATTAAAGTAGCAGCAGATAGATGTGACAAGGCATATCAACAAGCGATTAAGGGTGGAACGGAAAATCAATGGGCACACTTCAAAATGGAAAGGAATGCGGTGGTTAAAATGTTAAGGGAAAAGAAGAAAGAATATTATGAAAATACGATAGATAATAGTAAAGGTGACTCTAAATTGATGTGGAAAACATTAAAAGGAATAATAAAAGGAGAACCCACGGGCGCAAAAGAAATAACTAACATAGATTTTGAAGTACTAGTAAACACGGAAAAATGTAACTTAGCAAATAAATTTAATTTATATTATATTCAGAGTATTAAAGATATAGTGGAGTCTATAGGAGAGGAGGAGAAGAGAGGGCGGAAAGTCATTCATGTTATAGAAAACAAGGGAACTGTAGAAGACTTTGAGTTAATAGATGAACATAAATTAGAACGTATTATTATGGGGTTACCGAATAAAAAGGGTACTGATGAAGGAATTACTACGTACATCTTAAAAACAAGCTTTCACGTAATTAAGGATGAAATGCTAAGGGTGATAAATGGCTCTCTCAGAGAGGGTATATGCCCTGAGGGGTGGAAGACATCCACAATAATACCGATTCCAAAGATAGGCAAGCCAAAAAAGGCAAGTGAATATAGGCCACTTAATGTCTTACCAATATATGAAAAGGTTTTAGAGCTGATAATAAAAGAACAACTGGAAAGGTATCTGGAAAAGAATGATATTATAACTGAGCATCAATCGGGTTTTAGGAAATTTCACTCGTGTGAAACTTCGATACAAACTGTTATCGACGATTGGAAAGTGTCAGTCGGAGAAGGTGAAGTGGTAGGAATAATATTCTTAGATCTAATACGGGCGTTTGAAACGGTAGATAGAGAAAGGTTACTGGGCAAGTTGTATCAGTATGGAATAAGAGGGACAGTACTAGAATGGCTGAGATCGTATCTAAGCAATAGGAAACAGCAAGTGAAATTTAACAACCAATGGTCAGAACAAATTAGAACAGAGTACGGCGTTCCGCAGGGTTCAGTATTGGCCGTGCCCCTTCGGGGGGTGGGGTTGCTGGACCCCGACACGGCGCGTCCCCGGGTGGCGGATAGGGGAATGCCCTCACCAGGCTTGCCTGGCGGGTACCGGCGAAATAAAATAGCCGGCGCGGACCAAAACCAGCTAGGGGAAGGAACCCCGAATAAGAAACCAAACATGGACGGTACGGTAAAGGAGAAAACGTTTACGGTGCAGGGGTGCGATTCCCCAGTACCGGCGTCCGAGGGCGAGCAAGCGGGCCCTCTGGCGTCGTCATCCGACAACCGCAGTGTCGCGTCGGTTGGCCACTTGGTCGGCGCGGCATTAAAAGCCACAAGTGAGCGCTCCGGAGAGGAGCGAGAGGCGGCTTCCCAGCATGGGGAGACGCCAGGGTGCGCGAAGGGGGAGGGTGGCAGCAGCGCTGCCCATTCCAGCAACGGAATGAGGCCGCCTGCGACCCCCTCCGCTAGGAGGAAGAAGAAGGGCCGTGTGGTCATCCGGCCCACGGAGGACAGCGCGGGCGAGTCCGATGACTCGGACACGTCCGTCGCCTCCGTGGTGTCGGTGACCGAGAGGGCCGTGCCGAGATGTTCGGTGGTGTTGAGCCGCCTGCCCGACACGGTCCTCTCCCGACGCGGCTCGGCGACGACGGAGGCTTCTGGCGGCGAGGGGTCCGATGCCTCGATGGCATCGGGCTCCTCGCGGCCGGGAGGTTCCCGGCGAAAGAGGGGGCCCCCATCCACGGGGGAGGGCGCCGGGTCGGCACTGGCGAAGAAACGCCAGGTCGACTCGGCGCGCGCTGGGGCCGAGTCCCAAATGGGGCAGCCCACCGGCGGCTCAGAGCCTGAGCCGTCGGCAACACCGGGCGACCCACCGCCCACCGGGGAGGAGAGCGCCGCCCAGGCTCTCAGCCGAGAGGCTGAGTTGGCGCGGAGGCTGAGGGTCAGCTCGTCCGCGGATGTAGGTGCCCATATAATTGAGGCGATGGACGTGGTGCGTCATCTGGCGACCACCTCGTCCAACCTCAAGGGCACCTACAAACGCAGGTTCCGGGAGGCGGCCCAAGAGGCCACGGTGGCGGCGACGGAGTTGGCAGCCAGAGCCAACTCCGACGGGGAAGGGGCCCTCATTAGGGCCGAGAATAGGCGTCTGAGGGCCAGGATCGCCGACCTCGAGGGGGAGATTTTCTCCCTCTCGAGGAAGGTCGAACTTCTGGACTGCCAGGGGGCTGGACCCTCGGGCGCCACGGCGAGGACACCCTGCGCCCCCAACGATGGCCCCGTCGGCCTCACTCTTGATGAGAGAGTGATGGCGCGGATCGGGGCTCTCGTGGAGGCCAAGCTGACCCGCTTCAGAGAGGAGCTCTTCCCTGGGCGGGCGGTGAGGCCTCCATTGGGGGTGAAGGCGGCGACTCGGGCGGGTGGGTGTGAGCCCGTCCGAGCCGCCGCTTCTTCCGCGGAGGCTCCGGCGGTGGACGGTACAGTCCGCCGCCGGAAGAAGAAGCGGAAGAAGGGGAAGGGAAAGAAGGGTGGGGCAGCAGTCGAGGCTGCTGCCCAAACACCCAAAAACTCCCCGACCGCCGGTGGCCCACAGATACCACCGCCGCCCGCACCTCCCACGCAGGGAGAGACGTGGGCAACGGTGGTGGGTCGCAAGCAGAAGGGCGGGCAGGGCCGCAAAGCCCCACCACCTCCTGCTGCCACGGCCAAGGCAGCGAAGTGGGCCGAAGGTGCCGGTGGGACCAAGGTGGTGCCTGGACGCCCTCCGAAGACCGCAGCAGTCACGCTGACGGTCCCGGAGGGGTCCAGGCTCACCTACGCGGAGGCGATGTCCAGGGCGCGCGAGCAGATTAAGCTCGCCGACCTGGGCATCGCCTCAGTGAGGCCCAAGCGCGCCGTCACCGGGGGTCTCATTCTCGAGATCCCCGGTGCCGACGGCGCGCAGAAGGCCGATAGGTTGGCGGAGGCGATGGCCGGGATTTTCGAGGGGTCGGAGGCGCGTATCGCCCGCCCCTCGAAAAAGACCGAGCTGAGGGTGACGGGACTTATCGAGTCCGTCACCGTCGGCGAGGTCATCTCGGCCATCGCCAAGGCGGGCGGGTGTAAGGAGGGGGAAGTGACGACCGGTGAGATCCGGTCGTCCGCCCCTTCCAAACTGGGCTCCCTCTGGCTGCGGTGCCCACTTACCGCGGCCGGGAGGATCACGGAGGTCGGCCGACTTACCATCGGCTGGACCTCCGCGAGGGTAGAGGCGCTAGCTGCACGGCCGCTGCAGTGCTTCCGCTGCCTAGAGGCGGGGCACGTGCAGCGGCAGTGCCAGTCCGCCGTGGACCGCAGCCGCCGCTGCTACGCTTGCGGGGCGGAGGGCCACAGGGCCGGACAATGCAAGGCCGGGCGGCTGAAATGCCCGCTTTGCAGCGACCTCGGCCGCCCGGCCGAGCACCGACTCGGCGGCGAGGCCTGCCGCGCCTTGCAGCAAAAGGCCTCCAAGAAGCCTGCGGCGGCGAAGCCAAACCCGAAATCGGGGAAGGCTCCGCCGCCAAAGGCGAAGGGCGGCAAGGGCGGACCACCGGCGCTGGCTGTTGTCTCCAGCGTCCCGGTGGTACCGCCCTTGAAGGTCGTGGTGGCGAAGACGGCATCCAAGCCGAAACCGCCACCACGACCGAAAGTGGCCGCCCCCGCCGAGCCGGCGGAGAAGGCGGCCAAGGGGCCAGAAGCGGCCCAAAGTGGGGGAGGCTTGGAGGAGGCCATGGACACGGCGTAATAATGTCCCAGCGCCTCCTCCAAGCCAACCTCAACCACTCGCGCAGGGCCCAGGACCTCCTTGTCCACACCCTGCGCGAGTGGCGAGTGAGTTTGGCGATCGCGGCGGAGCCGTACGCCGTACCTCCCAGCGACCCTAATTGGGTCGGGGATGCGTGCGGCTCCGTCGCGATCATTCGCACCCACTGGCCCGACTCCCCCCTCTGCTCATCCCTGGAGCAGGGGCGGGGATTCGTGGCGGTGCAGTGGGGGAACCTCGCGGTGGTGGGTTGTTACATCTCGCCCAACTGCGGCCTCGATGCGTTCGAGGCGTACCTGGGTGCGGTCGGTGGGTGCATCTCCCGCACACGGCCGCGCCCGGTACTCGTCCTGGGGGACTTCAACGCCCACGCTGTGGCGTGGGGCAACCCCCGGGACGACGCAAGGGGCGGGATGCTGCTGGACTGGGCGGCGCAGCACGACCTCCGGTTAATCAACCGGGGGTCGGCTAGCACGTGCGTGCGGTGGAATGGGGAGTCGGTCGTCGATTTGACCTTCGGCTCCCCGGCCACCGTGCGCCGTGTGTCCGGGTGGCGGGTTGTGGAAGAGCAGGAGACGCTCTCCGACCACCTCTATCTGACGATGGAGGTGGTCGCCACACCCGTCGCCCCGACGCGCCGCCCGACAGCAGCGGGCAACCCTCGTGGCGGAGGAGACAACCCACCACCGCGATGGGCGCTGAGGCGCCTAGACCGGGACGCTCTCATGGCGGCAGCGATCGCCGTGGCCTGGCAGGACGGGTCGGGGGACGAGCACTAGTCTCCCGACCCGGACGAGGGGGCCGAGTCGCTTCGGGGCGCGATGACGTCGATTTGCGACGTCGCAATGCCCCGAGCACGGCCCCCCCGCGTCGGCGGGGTGTACTGGTGGTCGCAGGACATCGCTGTCCTGCGCTCCGCCTGCGTTCACCGCAGGCGCCAGTACACCCGCGCCAGGAGACGGCGCGGTCAGGTCGCGGCGGAGGTGGACCAGCTGTATGCGGCGTACCGCGAGGCAGCGGTCGCCCTGCAGCGGGCCATCAAAGCCGCCAAGGCCAAAGCCTGGGACGAGCTCGTCGCCACATTGGACGGGGATCCGTGGGGGCGCCCATACAAAATCGTCATGGGACGATTACGTCCATGGGCGCCCCCAACAACGGAGCTGCTTGACCCCCAGTTTCTCGACCGGGTGGTGGCTACTCTGTTCCCTGCGGGAGCAGAGGACCCCACCCCCGGTCGGCCTCGTCCCCGTTTTGAGTGGGACGAGGCCACCATGGGGGTCACTGGCGGCGAGCTCGACGCCGCGATTAGGCGTCTCCGGGCCCGCGCGAACAGGGCGCCGGGCCCGGACGGCATCCCAGGCAGGGCCTTGGCCATGGCCATGGGCGTCCTGGTCCCGCGCCTCGGGCAGCTTTTTAACAGCTGTCTGAGGCGCGGTAGGTTCCCCCGCTCCTGGAAGCGGGCGCGGATGGTCCTCATCCGGAAGGGTGGGCGGCCCGCGGACTCTCCCTCCGCGTACCGGCCCATTTGCTTGCTGGACGAGGCGGGCAAACTCTTCGAGAGAGTTATTGCCAACCGCCTCGTCCGGCACCTGTCGGCGACAGGTCCGGACCTCGACGACGGGCAGTTCGGCTTCCGTCAGGGACGATCGACGATAGACGCGATCAAGCGCCTAAGGTCCCTGACGGAGTCGGCTGCAAGCCGGGGCAGGGTGTGTATCGCTATATCCTTGGATATAGTGAATGCTTTTAACACCCTGCCCTGGTGGGTCATCAGGGAGGCGCTCGAGTACCATCGAGTGCCCCCTGAGTTACGGGCCGTCGTCGGGGACTACCTCGCCGACAGGGGCATTAAGTTCATGGGCCGGACGCAGGAGTATGAGAGGGAGACGTACGCCGGGGTCCCGCAGGGGTCCGTGTTGGGCCCCCTGCTATGGGACCTCGGCTACGATTACGTCCTGCGGGCTGCGCTCCCCGCTGACTCCACGGTGATCTGCTATGCAGACGACACACTCGTGGTAGTCAGCGGGGAGGATGGGAGGAGGACCATCCGCGTTGCGGAGACGGCGGTGGCCTGTGTCATCGCCCGAATCCACCGACTGGGCCTTCGGGTGGCCCCGCAAAAGACCGAGGCGATCTGGTTTTACGATCGCCAACGGTATGCGGGGCCGCCTCCCCAGCGGTGGATTGCGGTAGGAGAGACCCGCGTCCAGGTGAGAGATACGATGAAGTATCTCGGACTCACCCTGGACGGCCTCTGGCGCTTTAACGAGCACTTCGGCCGGCTTATCCCCCGAGTTGAGAAGGCGGCAGGCGCTCTAGGACGCCTGCTGCCCAACATCGGGGGACCGTGGGAGGGTGTCCGACGCCTTTACGTGGGAGTCGTCCGTTCCATGGTGCTCTACGGGGCACCAGTCTGGGCGGGCGACCTGGCGGCCAGCCGGCGCAATTGTGCCCTGCTATTCAGGGTACAGCGTCGGATGGCCGCCAGGGTCGTGCGAGGATATCGCACGATCTCCCTGGCGTCGGCCACCCTACTGGCGAGGTTTCCGCCCCTGGACATCCTGGCGGTGGGGGACGCGAGGACCTATTTGGGTCTTCGCGCCCTCCGCAACAGGGGCGGAACACCCACGGAACGGTCGGTCGAGGAGCTCAAGCGCCAGACCCGACGGCTCGTTGTCGAGATGTGGCGGGAAAGGCTGGAAGATCCAGCCAACTCCCGCCACAGAGCCGTCGGGGCGATTCTCCCGAGCCTCGAGGCTTGGTTGAGTCGCGGCAGAGGGCAGCTCTCCTACCGCGCGACGCAGGTGCTTACCGGGCACGGCTGCTTCGGTGAGTACCTGCGTCGCATCGGGAAGGAGGCGACGGCACAGTGCCACCATTGTGATGGGGACCCGGACACGGCGCAACATACCCTCCAGTATTGCAGGGCCTGGAGGGAACAGCGCCGTGTCCTGGTCCGGTATATCGGAAGGGACCTCTCGCTGTCGACGGTCATCCGACAGATCCTCGGCAGCGAGAGGTCGTGGAGAGCCTTCCTCGCCTTTTGCGAGGAAGTGCTCTCCCAGAAGGAGGAGGCGGAGCGGCGGCGGGAGAGGACGGACCCCTTCCGTCTGCAGAGGGCCCGTCCCCGCCGCCGACCCGCGCGGGGGGATCTTGTCCCCCCGCAGTAGAGCGAGGCCCCGGTCCCGTCGACGGATCTCGACCCGTTGACGGGCCGGGTGCTTGCCAAGGGGCCGCGAGGCGGCAGAGTGGTGGCTCTGTCGCCTGCGCAAGCGGCCCCGAGGCGGGGCGGGCGTGTAGTGGTCGCACGACCCGCCCAGGAGGGATGGGTAATGCGGGGGCGCGGTTCCCGCCTCCTTCGCCGCTAGCGAAGGAGTGCGGTGAGCCGTGTCTCCCCGCGAGTAGTGGGGGAAGCCTCCCTCTCTCGTGAAAGCGAGAGAGCGGATGGCCGCTCCCCCACCACCAGACGTGCCTCCAATAGGGGGCGGGCGCGGGGCGGCACCGGTAGTGTTCTACCAGAGTTCCCGGTGTCGCCCCAGTCAGCGCCGAGGATGGCCACCGTGGGGTTTTAGCCGGTAAGAGTCCGGCACTACCCCGTCGCCCCCACCAGGGCGGCGGGGTGTCCATGAGGATTTCCCCACGTAAAAAAAAAAAAAAAAAAAAAGGGTTCAGTATTGGGACCTTTGCTGTTCACGATATACATAAATGATATAGGAAAAATATGTCCAGAAGATTGCAGTATAAAAATGTTTGCGGATGACACGCTGGTATATGTAAAGGGTGACTGCAGTGCGAAAGTAGAGGGTAAATTGAATATGGTATTACCTGGAGTAGAAAATTGGTTGAGGAGGAATAAGTTAAAAATGAATGCTAGCAAAATTAAATTTATGATAATTGAAAGTGTAAGGAAAAGGCTGAAGGGAAATATTATATTAAAATGCTCGGATGGTACCACGCTGGAACAAGTTGAAAGCATGAAGTATCTTGGGGTAATTATCGACAATAAACTTAGATTAGAAGACCAATGTGATTATATGCTAAAGAAAATAGGGAAGAAAATAAGCTTCTTAAATAGAGTGGGTAATGATGTATCGAGTTATACTAGGTGCATCGTATACAAATCAATTATAGCACCACATTTCGAATACTGCTCGACGCTATTAGTGGGTATGAGTGTGACGCAGCTGTCAAAACTGCAAGTAGCACAAAACCGGGCCATGCGGGTCATATTGCAATGCAGCAGATATACGAAGATAGAAGAAATGTTACAAGCGCTGCAGTTTATGTCCATAAGACAGAGATTGTACTATAATGTATGCATATATATTTTCAAAGCTGTCACGAAGCTGTTACCAAAGGAAATAACGAATAGGTTAGAAATAGTGGGAGTGAGGGAAGGTAGGGCAACAAGGCAAGCAGGAAATATTCTAATAAAATTTAGGCGAACAAGAAGCGCTCAGAAAAGTATGTATTATGAAGGTGTTAAAATGTACAGGGTGATTCGGATAAGTGCTATCAGCTTTTTACCATGCAATTTTATCGATTTTTGTAATTGGTAATTGTCTCAGCGGCCGCGTAATGTCACCGGTGTCGCGTGGCTGCTGAGGGCCAACTGGCCGAATCACGCCAAATACCGACAGTCTTCCGATTAACCGGCAAGGGCAGAATGAGTCGGTAATCATGAGACTCGGTAAAGTCTCGCGCAAAGTAGTAGTCCCCTACGGCGCGCGACAGCCGAGACTCTATTATCCCAAAGTGTAGCGGATTCGATCGATGCCATAATTTTTTCTCGATTTATGAAAAGGGTACGGTATTAAGGATTTATTTCTTAATTTTGTATTTTAGCTGTAATTTTTCTGAATCCGATAAGCCAAGAATCAAACGAATCGGTTCAGCCGTTTGGGGGCTATAATTATTTTCCTCGTAGGCAAGCCCGTTTCGTTGGTAAAACATTTCTGCACTGCACACTGGCAGGGGGGAGTGCGAGAGATTAGCGTGATATAATAAAGGTTTGTGCATAATAAATAATATAGGGAAGCCTATCATTCTTGCACTCTGGCGAGAAATAATTCTTGTTTCTCTCTTTATTATAGCTATAAAACGAAATATTGAAAGACTCGGCCGCAATCCTTGATCGCGCCGCTGCTGCAGGCGTGTTGCCTCCGCCTTCCAAAAAAGGGTGACAGCCTGGCTGTTGACTTGAGGTAAGGAGAGAACTACTGGCTCTTTCAATATTTAGCTCTATAGTTATAATAAAAGGAAAAACAAGAATGATTTCTCGCCAGAGTGCACCGATGACACGCTCTTTACTATGTTTATTATGCCACGCATCGCTCACACTTTCCGTTCCATTGTGCTGCAGAAATGTTTTATTACCGACTCATTCGGCCCTTGCCGGTTAATCGGAAGACTGTCGGTATTTGGCGTGATTCGGCCAGTTGGCCCTAAGCAGCCACGCGACACCGGTGACATTAGACGGCCGCCGAGACAATTACCAATTTCAAAAATCGATAAATTTCGATGGTAAAAAGCTGATAGCACTTATCCGAATGACCCTGTACAACGCATTGCCAATGGAAGTAAAAAGCTGTGAAAAACTTGTGCAATTTAAGCGAATGCTAAAGGAATATGTCAGAGCGACGGTTAGCATCTAAGGTTAATGTTAATATTATGTATTATAAATAGCTGAGAAAGCTAATAAATATCAATCAATCTCTCTCTCTCTCTCTCTCTCTCTCTCGTAAGTAGAACACGCCGCTAATTAGGCTCCGTAATTAATTACGTGAAACGCAGATACTCAGACGACTCGAGCAAAAAGGTTATCCCATTGTGGAGCTCTCATCTTTTTCTCACCGACTAGAGTATAATCTCTGCGAGAAAATAAAAGGAGTTGAGAGGATTAGACGTTTGTGTGGCTTAATCCCACTTAACCTAACTCACAGGCCGCACAGGCAACAAATTAACGACGCTCGTGCGAGTGATGTATGTTCCAGCTGTACCCTCGTGGTACTCGTATGTAAGGTAAATAAATTTAATATTTATTTAACGAGCATATAAACGAGAACCAAATACGAGAATACAAAACATCGGAAAGGACTGACGAGAACTGACAGCACACACCTGAGTGACACAAGACTGACAGAAGTTGGACGTGGACGAAACTTTACAGCGGACAGAACACCAAACATCGACTCTACCTCCCTAATCTATCATGGAACGGGTGTCAGAGTGTATTAAATGTCGTAAAGACATTAAGAGGGAGGTTGTGCGCTGTCCTGGTTGCAAGGGGAAAGTGCACCCAGGGTGCATGTCCCTCCATGCAGATGTCTGCAAGGGCGCCGATTACAGCCAGGTGCCTGTCATCGCCCCCAACGCACCAGCTGTGCCGAGTTCTCTCCCTGTTCTTACCTCGCCACTGCCCACTATCTATTCGACATGCACCCAACACAACCGCTGCACAAATTGCAAGAAAGAAAATAAGGGTAAGACAAACAACACAAAGAAGCGAAAATTCGATGACGAGGAGATAGAAGGGCAGGAACCAGACTCAATAGGTCTACTTTTTGCCAAATTTAAAACCTTTTTTGAATTTCTGCTAGAGCGCAAAGTGGACGAGTTAAAAAGTGAAATCCGGGAACTAAAGGAGCAGTTGAGTTGCTATAAAATAAAAGAGGGGTGCAACAGCAATAAAGCGTCGTATGCCGAGGTGACATGCACCAATAGTGCATTGGTCACTGTCAAATCCAGAAGTAAAAATAACAATATGGACGTCGAAAAGGAAATTAGAAATAACATTGATTTGACTGAAGCGAGCATGGGGGTAAAGGAAATCAAAACAAGTAAAACTGGTACAGTAGTGATCAGATGCTCAAAAAAGCATGAGGCTACGAATAAATTAAAGACCGAAATAAAAAACAAGCTAGGAGATAAGATAGAAGTAATAGAGACGGTTTCAAACAAAGTTAGATCTAAGGTAGTAAAAATAGCTGCAAATGAAATCATAAAAAATGATGAAGAAATACTGAAAAGCATAAGAGATCAAAATTCCTTTTTAAAGAATGATGCTAACCTGAGAATAGTAAAGAAGATTGCTTACAAGAACAACCAGGATGTGGTACAAAAAGGAACTTTGATTCTCGAATCAAGCAGTGAAAACCGTAAGCACCTTACTAACGAGGGTAAACTATACCTGAACTTTAAAGGCTATGACGTGTATGACTTAGTAAATATATGTCGCGGTCGGGTCGTAGCAGGTACGCCAGCGCCTTCCGGAGGCGTTCGGTGGAGTTGGTGGGGCCTTCGTGCCATCGATCGAGATCAGTCTCGGTCGGCACGGCAGCGCGGGCAGACCACTGAACCATCGCGCGTTCTGTGTTACGAGGATATATTGTGGAGCAACAATCCAATAAAGTCTGTTTGTGAGCCTTATTGTGTTTCTTATTCAACACTACCCACCGACGAAGTCAAAGGGCGAAATGGATTCAAGAGAAGCTCGCCATCCGTCATCAGAAGTGGGATCCGTGTTGGATCATAACAAGGAAACGAACAACTGGCGTGCCATGTTCGAAGAACAAAGCAAGAACATGCGGGCATTGATTGAGGCGCTGCAATTATCGAAACCAGCCTTCTGTGGAGAACTACCTGCATTCGATCCTGAAAAGCAACATATTGACGCAAGGTCGTGGTGCGCGACAGCAGATCTGTGTTTTTCCGAAAACCCACCAAGCGGTGGTCGCCTTGTTCTGGCAGTCAGCAAGGCTTTAAAAGGTGAAGCGTCAACATGGCTATCGCAAATAGCTTATGAAGGAATAACGTGGGACGAATTTAAAGTACTTTTCACGACACGATTCATTTCGACCGAGACATTGGCGGGTACCCTCATTAAGATGAACGGCGAAAAACCTGGTGAAAAGGAAACGTTACCTGCGTTCGCGAGTCGCTTAATCACTTCGCTGTCTAATCGCTGGAAGAATGTAAACACAGAAGAAATCGCCGTAGCAACAGTGCTCGCTCATATATCACAGTTCGATCCGCGACTTCAACGTATGGCCTTCACTACAAATATTACGTCAAGGGACAAATTACAGCAAGAATTGAACGCGTTTTCGCATTTGAAGCGCAAGATAAACACCACCGGTGAATCATCAGATACAGTTGATATCAAGCGAGCAAAGATATCTTCAATTAAGTGCTTTAATTGTGGAAAGACCGGTCATAAGCGAAGCGAATGCAGAAGCAAGCCGATGGACACGCGAGGAAGACCCTCAACATCTACATCATCGTCGAGTCAAGCGGTGCAGCAGCCAGCAGCAAGGCCCTTGGTGTGCTTTAAATGTGGCAAGCCGGGTCACATAGCCGTTCGGTGTATGAACGGCGGCGGACCGGCCGACGGCGGGGCTCGGAACGAACGGCGCGTCGATGTCTGCGTCGTACAACCACCATCGGGCACGATACAACACAAAGGTGAATTGTTACGCTTTACTTATGATTCTGGTGCTGAATGCTCATTGGTAAAAGAAAGTTTTGCATCGAAATTTAATGGTAAACGCATTGGCAATGTTGTTGCTATGACGGGTATTGGTCAAACGCGAATATTTAGTACAGAACAGATTTTGTGTTGTGTAGTGATTAACGATCACCCTTTCGAAATTTTGTTACATGTTTTGCCCGACAGTTATTTGCAAAGTGACGTCATGTTAGGTCGCGAGATCTTAAATCTCGGTTTCGCTGTGAACATGACGGCAACGGAGCTTTCGTTAACAAAAGTCCTTCGCCATATAAATTCGGTAAGCCAAAGTAGGGATTACGCACTTCAATCGGATTTAACTACTATCGCAACGGATGTAGCTGTCAGTGACAAGTCTAGGCTTTTGGAAACACTTAATCAGTTTTCCGAATTTTTCATTTCCGGTTTGCCTACGACGCGAGTGAATACAGGCGAGCTTAAGATTAAGCTGATTGATATGAACCGCACGGTGCAGCGACGACCGTATAGGATGTCCGTGGACGAACGTAGAGTTGTGCGCGACCGTGTGAGAGAGCTGTTAGAAGCGAATATTATCAGACCTAGCTGTTCTCCATTTGCAAGCCCGGCTCTGCTAGTAAAAAAGCATGATGGTTCAGACCGCATGTGTGTGGACTACCGCGAACTTAATAGCAACACAGTCTCCGATCGTTACCCGCTTCCTCTAATCTCCGATCAAATCGCGCGTCTTCATGGTGCCAATTATTTTTCAAAACTAGACTGCGCTAGTGGTTTTCATCTGATACCAGTAAGTGAAGAGTCCATAGAGAGCACTGCTTTTATAACAGCCGAGGGTCAGTATGAATTTCTGACTATGCCTTTCGGGTTGAAAAACGCAATTTCGGTATTTCAGAGAGCCATTATGAATGCTCTGGGTGATCTAGCTTACGATTACGTAATCGTGTATGTTGATGACGTTTTAATCGTCTCACCCGATGTAGAGTCAGGTTTGCAAAGACTTCACACTGTATTAGATGTCCTAACTAAAGCGGGCTTTTCTTTGAACCTCAGGAAGTGCTCCTTCCTCAGGACGAAGGTAGAGTTCTTGGGATTTGAGGTAGAGTCTGGTCGGGTCGGACCCAATCGCAGAAAAATAGAGGCCTTAACGGCTTTACCACCTCCAGAAACGGTGACCCAACTGCGCCAGTTTATCGGATTAGCCTCATACTTTCGCCAATTTGTGCAAGACTTCTCTAGAATGATGGCCCCATTGTACCGTCTGACTTCACTAAAAGGCGAATTGACATGGAAACCGGAACACGAAGACATTCGCCAAAAAGTAATCTCTATCTTGACGAGTGATCCGATATTGACGATCTATGACCCAGAGCTCCCGGTAGAACTACACACAGATGCAAGTAGTTTAGGTTATGGGGCAATTTTGTTCCAAATCAAGGATGATGGTAAACGTTGTGTGGTAGCGTACTTTAGTAAGAGGACGTCTCCTGCAGAGAGCAAATATCATTCGTACGAGCTCGAAACCCTCGCGGTTGTAAACTCTATCAAACACTTTAGACAATATCTTCATCGCAGAAAGTTTACCGTCGTTACGGACTGTAACTCATTAAAATCTTCTCAAACGAAACAAGAACTGACGCCCCGGGCGCATAGGTGGTGGGCATTTCTGCAGTCTTTCGATTTTGACGTCGCGTATAGGGAAGGGAAACGTATGTCGCATGTAGATTTCTTTTCACGAAACCCTCTACCGATCGATTCGAGATCGGTCGAGTCCCATGCAAGTCCAAAACGTGTTGACATTACTGAACTCTCTCCCAACTGGCTTCAAGCCGAACAAACACGCGATGCAGAGATTTCTAAAATCATAACCGATTTAGAAGGGAATCAACTAGGTGAGCAAGTAGCCAAGACTTATGTGCTACGCTCAGGTGTCCTTCACCGAAATATCCAACGTAATGGTCGGACTAAATGTTTACCGTATTTACCTCGTGCTCTTCAATGGTCGGTAGTCAATAATTTCCACGACTCTATCGTTCACCTCGGTGCTGAGAAGACAACCGAAAAACTTTTCGATTATTATTGGTTTCCGGGAATGTCTCAGTACGTTAGAAAATTCGTAGATAGCTGCGTTACGTGCAAGATCGCGAAGTCTCATTCCGGTAAGGTTCAAGCCGAATTGCATCCGATACCTAAGGTGACAATCCCGTGGCACACGGTCCATATAGACGCGACAGGGAAACTTAGTGGAAAAAATGATAATAAGGAATACCTTTTTGTGTTAATCGATGCGTTTACGAAATATGTGCTGCTTTACCATTCGACGAACATCGACTCTAAAAGTAGTATTCACGCGGTGACTCAAAGTGTAGCGCTTTTTGGCGCCCCGACTCGCATAATAGCGGATCAAGGACGATGCTTTACCGGTAGAGAGTTCCGCGATTATTGCGTGAGCAAGAATATCGACTTGCATCTGATAGCGACAGGTTCGTCTCGTGCTAATGGACAGGTGGAGCGCGTTATGAGTGTCCTTAAATCTATGCTAACTGCGATAGAGACTAGTGATAACAGATCATGGCAGGACTCTATAGGAGATGTTCAACTTGCTTTAAATTATACGATAAATCGGGTTACAAAAGCTTCACCTTTAGAGCTTTTAATTGGAAAAGTTGCGAGACCATTATCCTTGATGGGTAGCGATGTAGAGACTGACGTAGACATAGAAGGAATGCGCGAGCGCGCGTCAGAAAATATTGAGACGTGTGCGGAATATAACAAGACTCGATTTGACAAAACGAAGGCGAAAGTTCAGAATTTTACGATTGGCGATTTTGTGTTGCTAAAAAACGAAGAACGAAACCAAACTAAGTTAGACCCAAAGTTCAAAGGTCCATTTAGAGTGATTGAGATTTTGGAAGGAGATCGTTATACACTGAAAGCCTTAGATTCTAAGCGTACCTACAAATATGCACACGATAGGCTAAGGAAAATGCCATCGAGTCACGTACCGGTTGACGTTGAGGCGGATTTGGATAATGATAAGCAAGCTTAAGTTGAGGTAGAAAATCGAGTAAGAAATCCTATCTGCCGTATTGTGTTCGACCGTACCAGTGGTTATTACGTAGTCGTAGCCCGGTAGAAATCGGTGTCTCTTGGGGCAACTCAAGTAGTCCGTGGGTGCGCGATGCGCGTTTAACTCTGGCGGAGGTCGGGGTCTGCAAGGACCATAGTGTGTGGTCAGTGGGTGATACACACGGGCGATCCAATAGATGGATACGCGTGCAGAAGTTTTGATCCATGCGCTGGATGTGTGAGAGCAATGCGATTGCTGGTCGGCTAGAGTGCCGTGGCGTCAGATATCTTACTCGAAGGTGTAAGTTTGGCGGTTTGTTACAGTAGAGTGATAAAAGTTGATTCGAACAACTATGGTACGTGGCATATGGTTGTAATTGTTGTATTTTCTATTATTCCCAACCTTACCATGTTTAATTTAATTAAAGAATAAGATTTGGTTGAAATAAAACTGTAGAGTTCGGAAAAAGTTAGGTCAGGAGTGACCGAGTGAAACAAATTCTCTCGCCGACTATTTTGTTCGTAGGATAATCATCACACGGGGACGTGTGCAAGCAGGACGGCCGTGTCGCGGTCGGGTCGTAGCAGGTACGCCAGCGCCTTCCGGAGGCGTTCGGTGGAGTTGGTGGGGCCTTCGTGCCATCGATCGAGATCAGTCTCGGTCGGCACGGCAGCGCGGGCAGACCACTGAACCATCGCGCGTTCTGTGTTACGAGGATATATTGTGGAGCAACAATCCAATAAAGTCTGTTTGTGAGCCTTATTGTGTTTCTTATTCAACACTACCGACCGACGAAGTCAAAGGGCGAAATGGATTCAAGAGAAGCTCGCCATCCGTCATATAAAACGATGCTACAATTGCTGGGGCTATGGCCATATGCATAATACATGCAAAAAAGATAAGACATGTAAAACATGCGCAGAAAAGCATAACGATAAAGAATGTCCGAATGTGAATTTATTTGTTAAATGTATAAATTGCGTAAACAAAAAGACGAAATCAAATTTGACGACTCTTCGGGATGATCACGCAGCCACTGACAGAAACTGCCCCTGTTTCCTGGAAATAATAAAGAAAACTAATATTAACAAATAGCAATCAAAACAAAACAAAATAGAGGAGAATAGGACAATAGTATGCATAAATATACAGAGCTTACTGTGTAAAATAGACCAAATTGAACAGTATTTACTAAGAAACAAGAATATTGAATTGCTGGCATGTACAGAAACGAGAATAAACAGTGACATAAGTGACAATGAAATTAGCATAGAGGGCTATGACTGTATTGGATGCGACTCTGAAAGTAGATTCACGGGCGGTGTGACAGTCTACATTAGTAAAACGGTAAAATACAGCATCAAGCAAATTAGCAAGTTGGAAGGAAATTACTGGTTCATTATAGTCCACGTAGACACACATCGGTACAAGGGATACTCGCTGGTAGCCTATCATTCGCCAAACTCATCAGACGCGACTTTCTTGAGAACTCTAGAAACAGAATGCGATAAATTATTAGTAAAAGATGACAACCTGATAGTGATGGGTGACTTCAACATTGACATGCTGAAACAAAGTCACTACAGGGATAAATTGACGAATGTATTTATGACTAGAGGAATGAACCTGCTAGTTGGAGAACCAACTAGGGTAACAGCAAAAAGTACCACCCTGATAGACGTAATATACTCAAACAGCAATTTAAAATGTACAATTGACCATTCTCCAAAGATTTCAGACCATGCTTGGATAAAAGTTATACTAGAAAAGGATATCATAAACGACAAATCTGTAACAATGACTCTAAGACAATTCTCAAATTGGGATAATAATTTATTTATTCATAATCTAAATGATGTGTACCGCAGACATGTATCTGAAAAACCAGATCATTTAAATAGTAATATCAGTATTAATGAAAGTACCAAACTCAATAGGACGGCAAACGGACTAATAAATTCTGTTATTATTAATACCTTAGACAAGATGGCACCAAAAAAGAGAGTAATAAAAAGAACTAATGAAAAGAAATGGTTTACAGCAGAAATTAAAAACATGATGACAGAGCGAGACCAAATGTTTAGGTTATTTAAATCTTCAAAGAATAAAAGCTATTGGACAGAATATAAGAGAAGGAGAAATGACATAGTCAAACAAATAAATAATGCAAAAAAAACCTATTACGAATTAAAAATTAATGGTGCAAAGAAAGACCCCAAAGCTATGTCCGGAGTGATTAAAAACTTGCTAAAAAAGTCCAATGATAGAGAAGTGAACTGGAACCTACTTACTTTTGATGATAATATACCAGTCGCAACCAGTCAGCTACCAAACAGACTGAACAAATACTTTTTAGAAAGTATTGACAGGATTGTCGGCGGGGGGGTACAGACCAGTTCGCATACAGACACTGATCTCTGCAGACTACCAGATTTTACTTGTACGCAGACCTGTAACAAATTTAAGGAAATTAGTAAAAAGAAATTATATGAAACTATTGACAGAATACAAATTGACAAAGGCTCCATAGAAGGAATTAATGGTAAAATACTACGCCTGGTTTTTGAAGCAGTGGGCGATGCATTGCTGGAGGTAATAAATTCCTCGTTGACTATGGGAGTTTTCCCAGAAAAGTGGAAAATATCCACTGTCACGCCCTATAAAAAAGTAAAAAACTCTCATAAAGCAAGTGACCTGAGACCCATCAACCAACTGCCTCTTTACGAAAAAGTCCTTGAACTGCTGGTCAAAGAGCAGCTTGAGGAATTTCTGGATAATAATAACATTATAAACACAGCACAAGCGGGATTCAGGAAAGGTTATTCGTGTGAAACCACTCTCCAACTTACTCTAAATGAATGGACGACTTCCATAAGCGACAGGAAGTATGTAGGAGTACTCTTCATAGATTACCGCAAAGCGTTCGAGACGGTAAACCAGGACCTGCTACTTCAAAAGTTGTACCTATATGGCATAAGAGAGAAAGCATTAGCGTGGTTTAAATCATATATTAGAGGTAGAAAGCAACGAACATTGCTTAATGATGAACTATCAGAGGAATGTGATGTTAAATGGGGTGTGCCACAGGGTTCAGTGCTAGGGCCAATATTATTCATTATGTATATAAACGACCTTAAAAGTTATCTGAGAGATGACTGTAATGTAAGAATGTTCGCGGACGACACACTACTTTACATGACGGACAAGAACCTAAATAATATAGAATATAGACTGAATAACGTAATGGTAAAACTAGGCAAATGGATTGAAAGAAATAATATGTTTTTAAACATAGCAAAAACTTACTATATGGTTATTCGTGGTGCCAAAGTGCATATGGCACATGACTTAAACATTGTAATAGAGACTTACAGATAGGACGAAAGAAAGAAATTAAATATCTGGGCGTTTATGTGGACGAACATCTAAGTTTTAAGAAACATGTACAATACTTAGAAGGGAAAATTGGAGCTAAACTAGGGTTATTAAATAGGGTCGGAAGAGTAGTGGGACCACTTACACGGTGTCACATCTATAAAACGATGATTGCTCCTGTACTGGAGTATTGCTCCTCAATCTTGACCTATGCGAATGACAGGGAGATAAATAGACTGCAACTCCTACAAAATAGAGCAATGAGAATAATACTCCACTGTGATATATACACGTCCACTAGTGAAATGCGAGATGTACTGAGGTTCATGCCTGTAAAGACAGGAATTATGAGAAATATTCTAATAATAGTATTTAAAATGGTAAAAGGCAAGATCGCGGCGGAACTGTGCTCGAAGATAGATTATGTCAGAATCCGCACGAAGTGCAACACAAAGCAGAGCGAAAATTTAATGATTGACGGCTGTAAGAGTAGAAAAGGACGACGAAGCCTATTCTACAGTGGCTTCGTAGAATTTAACAAGTTACCGAAAGAGGTTAAGAACTGCGACACCGTTGACAGCTTCAAGCGGCGACTGACTTCACCTGCGAGTAAGTGAGTGCAATGCGAAGTAGGCAACGATGGAGCGTCGCGAGCGGACGGCGACTCCGAGAACTACTCGTCGCTGCAGCGCCAAATTGAAAATGATGTTAAAGCAAAGAAATGTAAATAGGATTATATGAAGTAGTAGAAGTGCAATGTAACTAGCCGAGAAGGCTAAATAATAAGGCATCAATCAATCTCTCTCTCTCTCTCTCTCTCTGTGAGTACCTGCACACGCATTCTATCGCTCTTCCTTTAAGACCATCTCCTGCCGCATCTCTGCCCCGTGGGGCCTGTTCCAGGTTTTGAGCGTATTCTCGATCGGCCCGCCTACATTTTGGCCTATTCATTTCTTCGGCCTCTCACCTAGCCGACGAGAATACGACCTATCTTTCTGTGCCTCATTAGACAGAAATTCTAACCCCCAATTACTGGGTCGGTTAATTTTGTCGCCTGGGAAATTTTCGAATTTTCATCGACCTACACCCGCGCCCTCTTGCTCATCGCCGCTGGCACGGTTGCCACCTTCTCATCACCTTAGGACAACCTGCTACCGAGCGGCCAGTAGCATGTGCTAAATGTCGGAAGGACATCGCAAAAGAAGCGGTGTGTTGCTCTTCCTGCAGAGGGAAAATGCATCGTGGGTGCCTCAGATCGCACTTATCTGCGTGCAAGGGCGCCCTGATGACTTCGACGACATCGACAACCACCCCGACTATTGCCGGTCCCACCTTCTCGCAGCCGTCTGCTGCCACCGCCGTCGCCTCAGCCCCCCCACCTGCTGCTACTGCTGCCGTCTTCTCTCCTTGGCCCGTGCCGGTGCCTGCTCCGGCTATGGCCACGTCACTGGACATCAGCGACCTCACTACCGTCATCGAAGTGCTTGCCAACAAATTGGACAGCTTCATGGCCGACCAGCGGAACCAAATGTCCGAACTGAAATCTTGCCTGCAGCTGCAGTCCACCACCTCGGCCCAACATGCTGGCAAGATTGCTGACTTAGACGGCCGCACGTCGTCTCTGGAGTCAAGGGTGAGCGCGACCGGTTTGCAGCTCGCGAGCCTTCCCTCCGTCACAGGCTCTCTCGCTGAGACCAAAAAGGCCGTGGAAACTCAGGCCTTGGAGGTTACCTCGCTCAATCGGCGACTCGCCAGGCTCGAGCTCGCCGATCGCTCCAGCGACCTGTCAATTTCGGGAGTCCCAGAGACATCTGCCGAGGATCTCAAAACCCTCGTGACTCGGCTTGCGCACGCGCTAGGTACCGCCATATCCCCCAGCGATGTGGTCTCCGTCTCGCGTCTGCGCGGGACGCCCACCGTCGATCGGCCGCGGATGATCGTCGCGCACCTCTCTTCTTCCTCCGTGCGGGACTCGCTACTGGCAGCAAAGCGCGCGAAGCGCGATCTTACTGCTTCGGCGATTGATCCCGCTTTTCCAGCTAGGGTGATAAATGTTAATGAGTTCTTGCCTCGCGATCTCTCCATTCTCCTTAGACAATCTCGCGTGATTGCACGAGAGCGCGGCTACGCGCGCGTGTGGCATCGGAACGGGAGCGTTTTCATTAAGAAAACGGACTCCTCGACCCCGATCAGGGTCGACGCTCCACAAGATCTGAGCAAACTGGATTGAAGGCCCGCCTCCCGCGTATCGCCGTTCGCTCCACCGGCCACCCCCACCACCATACGTGTAGGTCATGTTAACGCGGAATCTCTTATCCGGCACCTTGTCACCTTCAGGTCTTTCTTCTCCTGCTCGATCTACGACGTCATTGCGGTCACGGAGTCCTGGCTGACTCCTAGCACTCCGGACTCGGACTGTTTCTTACCTGGCTATACTCTTCTCAGGTGCGATAGGGATGGCAGAATGGGTGGAGGCGTTTGTCTCTATGTTCGCAATTCGTACTCGACCTTTGTAGTCGCGTCGTCCTCTCGCCTCCAGTATCCTGGTCCTGAGTACCTTTTCGTGGGGGTTGGTATTCCCTCTGCTGGCACCCTGCTGGTGGGGGTCATTTATCGCCCCCCGCATGTTCCTCTTTCTAACTTTGAACCGGTGTTCGCCGACATCGTCTCGGATTTCCCTAATAAGGTTATCCTTGGCGACTGGAACGCGGACATGGGCTCCCAGTCCCCTGACGCGAACTACCTTGGAGGTCTTTTCTCTCGTCTCAGTCTTTACTCTATCCCATTTTCACCTACTTTCCATACTTCTTTCTCCTCCACTCGACTTGACCTTGGGCTTGTGGACGACTCTAGCAGGGTAGCCTCTTTCTCCCAAAGTAAAGAGCCTCACTGCTCCAACCATGATTTTATTTCGCTAGAGTACGTCTTAACTTCTCGGGTTACCCCAACCAATGATCTTCGTCGTAGATATGGTTCTGTCAATCGTGACGCGCTACTCGATGACATCTCGCAGCTTAGCTGTGTTCGTCTTGCTTCGAACTCCTGTGAGAGCAGCGTGGATCGGTTGGTGGATGACTTCAACGCGAGTTTGCGCCGAGTCCTCGACGAGCATGCCCCGCTTAGACCTCTGCGTAATCGACGGCCTCCTGCTCCTTGGATTACTCCTGAGTTCCCGACCCGCGATGCGTTCTCGTGACTTACTCAGGAGATCCTTCCGGCGTTCTGCGAACCCGGAAACCTGGGCTCTTTACAGGGCCTCTCGTAACCGGGTGCAGTCTCTTCTGGCGCGAGCCAGATCCTCCTTTCTTTTCTCACGCTTCTCTACTTCTAGGCACCCGAATGATGTTTGGCGCGAGCTGAAGTCATTCGGTGTCCTTCCATCTTCTCAATCTCCTCCTCCATCTCATCTGTCTCCTGACAGTATGAACTCTCTCTTTCTCTCTGCTCACGCCTCTTCTCCACCGGCCGTCCCCGCATGTCTGTCTCCGTCTAGCCATACCTCCGAGGAACCGCGCTTCTATTTCTCCCCCGTCACGGAGGAGAGTCTTGCTCGCGCCGTGCGCCTTGCGAACTCGTCCATCTCGCCCACGGATGATCTGAGTGCGAGATTTATCCTACTCTCTCTCCCCGCTATTTTTCCAGCTGTATTGCAGATTTTCAACTCCTCTCTTACTTTCTCTATCTTCCCCGACGCCTGGCGCAAAGCCATTATTACACCTATCCCTAAGAAACCGAATGCTTCTGCTCCTGCCGATTTTCGCCCCATTTCACTTCTACCTGAGCTGTCTAAGATCCTCGAGAGGGTTGTCCTCCATGATATCCAGGGCTTCCTCAATAGCTCTGATAAGTTGGACCCCTCACAACATGGTTTTGTTAAAAACCGATCTACACAGACAGCTCTCTTGACACTCTTGGACGACGTCCGTCTTGCTGCTGATCAGCGGATGGTCACAATCCTTGTGTGTCTTGATTTTTCAAATGCCTTTGACACTGTTGACCACTCTATTCTTCTCTCCAAACTCTACTAGTGTAATTTCTCTCTTCCGGTCTTACAGTGGATCTGGTCCTATCTCTCTAACAGGGCGCAGGCAGTCAGAGTCGGACGGTCTCTCTCCCGCTGGTCCCCGGTCCATTCGGGCGTGCCGCAAGGCTCCGTCCTAGGACCGTTCGTTTTCTCTCTTTATATCCACGATCTAAACTCTGTCGTAAGGCACTCCAAAATAGTTAAATATGCGGATGATGTGCAAATGTACATCTCCGCTCCCTATAACAAGCTGGACGACGCGATTACTAGGATTAACTCAGACCTCGCTAGCGTCTCTGGCTGGTCCCAAATGCACTCTCTCTCTTTGAACGTCTCGAAAACGCAGTGCATGATGCTCGGCTCTGCTCGCGCCCTGGGCCTGCAGATTGTTTCCGGTGCTCCCCTGGTTCAGATGGGCGGTACGCCCATCCCGTACGCCTCTAAGGTCGTCTCGCTGGGCTTGCACATCTCGCCTGCTCTTGACTGGGGCGATCACGCTGGACACATCTGTAGTAAGATCTATGGTGTGCTTGCGAGTCTCCGGCGCCAACGTACTGCTTTACCGCGAAGCTTAAGACTTAAGCTTGTATCCTCCCTCATTCTGCCACACCTGGACTATTGTTGCCTCGCCTTCTTAGGGATTACCGCTACTGACGAGATCAGAGTCCAGCGTGCGCTAAACGCCTGCGTGCGTTTCATTTTCGATGCACCGCGCGATGTACACATTACACCCTTCTTCCGCCGCCTCGGCTGATTGAAGGTTCGCGAGAGAAGGCTACTCTTCCTCGGTGTTTGCTCTACCGTGCCGTCGTCTCTGACTCTCCGGGTCCCCTGCGGGATCTGCTCACGCCTAGGTTCGAAGGCTCTGCTGGATACCCGTCTCGTCAAAGGGGTACCCTGCTCCGTGTGCCCAACCACCGCACCTCCTTCTTTGCGGCCTCTTTCTCCGTGCGGGGCTCGCAATTCTGGAATGACCTTCCCGCTGTCATTCGGGAGTGCGACTCCGAAGTATCTTTTAAGTATGCGTTATGTGCACACTTGACTGAGTGATATGCGAGAGATCCGCGTCTTTTTGGTTTGTTGGCCTGCGTCCTAATTTTCTTATGCGTTCTCTGTACTGTTACCTGTGCGATTGTTTTGTGCGTCTATCGGGGTGCCTAGCTGCTTTGCTTTACTCACACCTCACCTATTCACACTTCTAGTTTTAAGTTCTCTCGTATTAATCTATTCTTTGTTACACTAATTGTAATGTTCTGAGAGGGCAAAACGCCCTAGGACAAATATACGTCTTATCTTATCTTATCTCTCTCTCTCTTTCTTTCTCTCTCTCCCTCGTGAGTAAACTCCACGCTACTTTTGTGCTCTTCCTTTTGGACCTCTTTCTGCCGCTGTTCTGCCCTGTGGGGCCTGTTTCAGGTGCGTGCCAAATTCTCGATCGGCCTGCCTTTATTTTGGCCTATTAATTATACTTGGCTCTTTATTTGCCGACGAGAATTTTGCCAATATTTCTGTTGCCACAATTGACAGATTTCCTAACCCTTGTGGTTAATTTCGGTTACTCTGTCGATTTTAAATTTCTTCGGCTGCTCTGCGCCCTCACACCGGAGCTCTTTCCCACGGATACCACCCTCGCCAGGCCTGCCACCTTCACCTCATTATGCCTGCCGTGGAGCGTGACGTCACTTGCTCTAAATGCCACAAGGGCATACGCAAGGGGTCGGAGCGCTGCTCGAGCTGTCACTCTACTATGCACCCGGGGTGCCTGAAGTCTTATGCGGAATCCTGCAAGGGTCTCCCGTCCACCTCCAGGCCGACTGTCATCGCCAATGTGGCATCACGGACTGGCTCTATGCCTGCCGTCCCTTCGCTAGTACAAACGCCGCTGCCCTCACCGCCGTCACCTACAGGATCACCTACGGATCAAAAGATCGGTGCCCTCACTGCTGCTGTCGAGGGTTTGACTGCCACACTTTCGAGCTTCATGTCGGACCAGCGCTCCCAGGTAGACAAGATCAACCAGTGCTTGGAGATGCTGACCTCCACCGCTGCTCAACACGCAGACAAGCTGACTAACCTAGAAAGTCGGACCAGCACTCTTGAGGCTTTAGCGAGCTCTAGCTCCTCTCAGCTTTCCAGCCTCACCGCCTCTGTTAGTTCCTCGGGAGTGGAAGTGCGAAAAGCCGTGGAAGACCAGTCTACCCTAGCGTCGCAGCTGGATGCCCTGAAGACAAGGTTTGCTCGCACGGAGCTCGTGCAGAGATCGGCCGAGCTCACCATCTCGGGTCTCCCCGAGACCTCTGGTGTTACGAGCCGAGGTTCAAGTCGGCGAGGTTTCTAAATGTAAAACCTACTTCTGAGCAATCTAGCCTTTTTGGCGATTTTAATGATTTTACTGTAAGTGAATCAGGAGCCTCGGATTGATATAACGGCCAACCAGCACTGGGGTATGACTAATCGTCAGTGGTGTGGAAACGCTCGTCAGCTTCGAGGATAACGTGGAGGTTTCTCAATGCCTCTTTCGTGAAGTTAAATAATTAATTGCTCAGATGGCTCGCCTTGGTTATGTCTCGAGCGGCAAAGACTACCAAGTGTTCGATGATGTTCCCTTGGTACGTTTCTTCAGTTAATAGTTAAGAGAAATGTGGATGGGCTGTTTAAAATGAGTTTTAGGAATCTTTGACTTTAGATGTAAAGAATAAAGATATATATATTGTTACACTTTAAAATCCGCTTTGGTACAATATCTTTGGTTTTGAGCGCGATGAACTTAATAGTTAAGTTGGTTCGTTTCACGTCACGAGTTAAACGGGGATACGGTGAACAATTACTTGCCTAACAGTCGCGGTATATGGCTGAACTGTACGGTTGAATGAAACGGTTTCGAAGGAGTACTAATGCTCTATCTAATCCACGTCCACGCACTATGCTTACTGAGATACAACGGGCAGAGATACGTCTTGCTCGAAGGATTCTACTGAAGTCCGCTTTTCCTCCAGAAAACCAGGGTTTATATACTCCAGAAGTCCCGAAATTCCAGGAAAAAGTAGCAAGAGTGGGAACGTGAGTGAGTTAGTTTTGAATGTGTGAGTGTGAAATCCTAGATGCACGCAAGTGCACGCAGCTGTGGGACTGGCTCCCCTAAGAAGCAGTCAAGGGTCGGAGCGATAACATGTGAAAGGGACGGTCGAACGGTCGAGTTTAAGACTCGAATATTACGCAAGGAGAAAGCTATGAGAAAATGAAAACGGTGGGGAGTGTCCACATTGCGCACGTTCCATCTTGCGCACACGTGGATTATTGGACACGGTGGAATTTGCGCACGTTGGAAGTTGACTCCAGTGACAATCAGGACACATTGGATATTGGACACATTGGAATTTGCGCACGTTGGAAATTTACTCCAGTGGAAGCAGGACACATCGACGGTGGAAGTTGTACACATCCCAGAAGAAACAGGACACACAGGATAATGCGAATAATGGAATTTGGACACACTAGATGAAAAAGATGTGTACATTGCGACAGTATGTATTCTCAGAACACATTTAATTGAAAAGCAATAAATAACAGTGAAATAATTAATGATTTGTAAGAAACACCAAAGTTGTTTATTCGTGAAAAAAGTGATTGCTTATATGACTATGATTAAATAAATATAAACAACGGGTGGTTATGAGTTTTAATTTATTAACAACCATTTTTATTTAATATAAGTACATAATAGTTAAGTATATAATATTCAGGGTTTTTTTAGGTTTGGCGAGCGAAACGAGCATGCCCCCCCCACCGGACTAGGGTTGGTTTGTGGTTCTTACTGTGACCAAACTTAGCATGCCCCCCCGGACTGGGTAAGGTGAGCTAGTAAGGTGAGCAAGTAAGGTGAGCTAAAATTGAAAATAAAATATCAGGTACACTCATAAAATCTAAGAATTATATTTTCGTGAACCATAATTGATAAGGATATCTACCACGGGTAAATACAATGCAGCAAAATATCTTTCTGTTGTAATTAGCATGTGGCAATACATAATCAATTAAATTAACGGACGTCCATCTTTAGCCCTGAAACATTTCAACCGCAGAATTTTCCGATAATTGTTAATTGACAATTGCTAAATTCTACGTATGATTCTTGTAGAAATGTCTACACAGTATTTAGTGGCCAACTTCCAGTTTTCATGTGGGAAAAGTCCACTGTGTCCTCTATACACTGTGCGCAGTTTCCACTTGTAACGATATCTTATGTGGGCAATGTCCAATGTGCGCAGTTTCCAATGTGGGCAATGTCCAATGTGCGCAGTTTCCAATGTGGGCAATGTGCAACGTGCGCTGTTTCCATGTGCGCAAGTTCCAAAAAAGGCCCGTGTCCAAAGTGGAACGTGCGCAAAGGAGACTCACTCAAACGGTGGGTTTTTGGAAAAGAAAAGTCGTCAGATTCGCGCTGAGGATGTAACACTGACGAGGATCTACAGCTCCTCGTCCCTCGGGTGGCGCATGCGCTGGGGATCTCTGTCAACGCCACTGACGTTCTCTCGGTCTCGCGCCTGCGTGGGACCCCCTCCACGGATCGGCCACGCACGATCCACGCGAAACTTTCATCCACTGCGCTGCGCGACTCTATAATTGTGGCTAAGCGTGTGAAGCGCGATCTACCTGCGTCCACTATTGACGCTGCTTTCTCGTCCCGGCTTGTGCACATAAATGAATTTTTACCTCGGGAAATCGCGTCCTTACTGAAACAATGCCGCACCCTCGCTCGCGAGCGAGGTTATTCGCGAATATGGCACCGGGATGGCAGCATCTTCATTAAGAAGACTGCCACCGACTCCCCGGTTAGGGTCGACTCGCCTCGCGATATACTAGCCAAGCTGGCATGAAGGCTAGGCTCCCGCTCGCCGCCCCCGCCCCTCTTTTCGCTCACTGCCCCCTGCGTCTTGGGCATGTCAATGCGCAGTCTCTTCTTTCTCACTTCGACACCTTCGAGACGTATTTTCTGCGTTCAACTCTTGACGTCATCGCGGTATCCGAGTCTTGGCTTACCCCCTCCACCCCTGACTCTTCTTGCGCTCTGCCTGGCTACTCATTATTTCGGGGTGACAGGGATGGCAGAATGGGTGGAGGCGTCTGCATCTATATTCGCGATACTCTCACGGCCTCTGTTATCGCGTCCTCGCCTCGCACTCAATTTCGCGGACCCGAATATTTATTCTTGGAGGTGGTTATTCCGTCTATCGGCTCGCTCCTAGTGGGGGTCGTTTACCGCCCCCCGCATGTTCCTTTCTCGGACTTTGAGCCCGTGTTTGCTGACATCGTCTCGGACTTCCCGAACAAGGTTGTTCTTGGCGATTGGAACGCGGACATGGGCTCCCAGTCCCCTGACGCGAACTACCTTGGAGGTCTTTTCTCTCGTCTCAGTCTCTACTCTATCCCATATTCACCTGCTTTTCATACTTCTTTCTCCTCCACTCGACTTGACCGTGGGCTTGTGGACGACTCTAGCAGGGTAGCCTCTTTCTCCCAAAGTAAAGAGCCTCACTGCTCCAACCACGATTTTATTTCGCTAGAGTACGTCTTAACTTCTCGGGTTACTCCAACCAATGATCTTCGTCGTAGATATGGTTCCGTCAATCGTGACGCGCTACTTGATGACATATCGCAGCTGAGCTGCGTTCGACTTGCTTCGAACACTTGTAAGAGCAGCGTGGATCGGTTGGTAGACAACTTCAATTCGGGAATGCTCGGAGTTCTCGACGAGTATGCCCCGCTTCGGCCTCTGCGTATCCGACGGCCTCCTGCTCCCTGGATCACCCCTGAGATCCGAGCCGAGATGCGTTCTCGCGACTCACTCAGGAGGTCTTTCCGACGAACTGCTAACCCGGAAACTTGGGCTCTTTACAGGGCCTCTCGTAACCCCGTGCCGCGGTGACCGGTGCAGTTGGGTGGTCTCTAAGACCTTCCCACAAACCACCGGCATCGTGGAGGGAGTTGCTGGTCTTCGACACGGCGCGTCCCCAGGTGGCGGATAGGGGGCCCCTCCGGTTCCAACTGGAGGGTTGCGACTCGCGTAAGCAGTCGCCGCGGACCAAAACCAGCGCACACCCACACTTACACACACCTTACACACACTCTCCCGCGGTGTGCCGCCTCTTCGAGGTGGTCCACCGCGGGGGAGCACACACACACAGAAACACATCCTACATTACACTTCAACACACACACGAGAGATGGTCTCGCTCGGGGCCGTTCTTCCCGTTCGGGGGGATGGTCGGTCGTTCTGTCGCGGTGGTACCACGGGAGGGTACAGTTGATAAACCGGGGATGGCACACCCGGGCCGCTCCCTAGTACAGGTGCCCGAACCCCATCTAACCAATGGGGAGGTTGCACTATCAGGGGCGAATAATCTCGGGGCGGGTTGTAGTGCCGGTTGGTGACCGGATGGGACCCTGCAGCCCGTCCCGGGGGGCTCTTCCGAGGCCACCCGTGGATGCCTTAAAAAGCTTAAAAAGCTTAGCCGTCGCGACGGCGCGGCCGGCCCCTCCTCGTTCTGGGGGGTTCGGATTTTCCGGGCGATGACCGTCTCTCAACACAACTACGCACACACACACATACACATACACACACTACATCACACTTACATATAGACGTGGAGGGAAAAAAATGGAGACGACAACGAAAAAGAATATTGAAACGTGCCAAAAAGACGACGTGGAGATTCCCAGCTCCAAGGGGGGAGAAGTGGAGGGTGACAGCAGCGCTGCCCATTCCAGCAACGGAATGAGGCCGCCTGCGACCCCCTCCGCTAGGAGGAAGAAGAAGGGCCGTGTGGTCATCCGGCCCACGGAGGACAGCGCGGGCAAGTCCGATGACTCGGACACGTCCGTCGCCTCCGTGGTGTCGGTGACCGAGAGGGCCGTGCCGAGATGTTCGGTGGTGTTGAGCCGCCTGCCCGACACGGTCCTCTCCCGACGCGGCTCGGCGACGACGGAGGCTTCTGGCGGCGAGGGGTCCGATGCCTCGATGGCATCGGGCTCCTCGCGGCCGGGAGGTTCCCGGCGAAAGAGGGGGCCCCCATCCACGGGGGAGGGCGCCGGGTCGGCACTGGCGAAGAAACGCCAGGTCGACTCGGCGCGCGCTGGGACCGAGTCCCAAATGGGGCAGCCCACCGGCGGCTCAGAGCCTGAGCCGTCGGCAACACCGGGCGACCCACCGCCCACCGGGGAGGAGAGCGCCGGCCAGGCTCTCAGCCGAGAGGCTGAGTTGGCGCGGAGGCTGAGGGTCAGCTCGTCCGCGGATGTAGGTGCCCATATAATTGAGGCGATGGACGTGGTGCGTCATCTGGCGACCACCTCGTCCAACCTCAAGGGCACCTACAAACGCAGGTTCCGGGAGGCGGCCCAAGAGGCCACGGTGGCGGCGACGGAGTTGGCAGCCAGAGCCAACTCCGACGGGGAAGGGGCCCTCATTAGGGCCGAGAATAGGCGTCTGAGGGCCAGGATCGCCGACCTCGAGGGGGAGATTTTCTCCCTCTCGAGGAAGGTCGAACTCCTGGACTGCCAGGGGGCTGGACCCTCGGGCGCCACGGCGAGGACACCCTGCGCCCCCAACGATGGCCCCGTCGGCCTCACTCTTGATGAGAGAGTGATGGCGCGGATCGGGGCTCTCGTGGAGGCCAAGCTGACCCGCTTCAGGGAGGAGCTCTTCCCTGGGCGGGAGGTGAGGCCTCCATTGGGGGTGAAGGCGGCGACTCGGGCGGGTGGGTGTGAGCCCGTCCGAGCCGCCGCTTCTTCCGCGGAGGCTCCGGCGGTGGACGGTACAGTCCGCCGCCGGAAGAAGAAGCGGAAGAAGGGGAAGGGAAAGAAGGGTGGGGCAGCAGTCGAGGCTGCTGCCCAAACACCCAAAAACTCCCCGACCGCCGGTGGCCCACAGATACCACCGCCGCCCGCACCTCCCACGCAGGGAGAGACGTGGGCGACGGTGGTGGGTCGCAAGCAGAAGGGCGGGCAGGGCCGCAAAGCCCCACCACCTCCTGCTGCCACGGCCAAGGCAGCGAAGTGGGCCGAAGGTGCCGGTGGGACCAAGGTGGTGCCTGGACGCCCTCCGAAGACCGCAGCAGTCACGCTGACGGTCCCGGAGGGGTCCAGGCTCACCTACGCGGAGGCGATGTCCAGGGCGCGCGAGCAGATTAAGCTCGCCGACCTGGGCATCGCCTCAGTGAGGCCCAAGCGCGCCGTCACCGGGGGTCTCATTCTCGAGATCCCCGGTGCCGACGGCGCGCAGAAGGCCGATAGGTTGGCGGAGGCGATGGCCGGGATTTTCGAGGGGTCGGAGGCGCGTATCGCCCGCCCCTCGAAAAAGACCGAGCTGAGGGTGACGGGACTTATCGAGTCCGTCACCGTCGGCGAGGTCATCTCGGCCATCGCCAAGGCGGGCGGGTGTAAGGAGGGGGAAGTGACGACCGGTGAGATCCGGTCGTCCGCCCCCTCCAAACTGGGCTCCCTCTGGCTGCGGTGCCCACTTACCGCGGCTGGGAGGATCACGGAGGTCGGCCGACTTACCATCGGCTGGACCTCCGTGAGGGTAGAGGCGCTAGCTGCACGGCCGCTGCAGTGCTTCCGCTGCCTTGAGGCGGGGCACGTGCAGCGGCAGTGCAAGTCCGCCGTGGACCGCAGCCGCCGCTGCTACGCTTGCGGGGCGGAGGGCCACAGGGCCGGACAATGCAAGGCCGGGCGGCTGAAATGCCCGCTTTGCAGCGACCTCGGCCGCCCGGCCGAGCACCGACTCGGCGGCGAGGCCTGCCGCGCCTTGCGGCAAAAGGCCTCCAAGAAGCCTGCGGCGGCGAAGCCAAACCCGAAATCGGGGAAGGCTCCGCCGCCAAAGGCGAAGGGCGGCAAGGGCGGACCACCGGCGCTGGCTGTTGTCTCCAGCGTCCCGGTGGTACCGCCCTTGAAGGTCGTGGTGGCGAAGACGGCACCCAAGCCGAAACCGCCACCACGACCGAAAGTGGCCGCCCCCGCCGAGCCGGCGGAGAAGGCGGTCAAGGGGCCAGAAGCGGCCCAAAGTGGGGGAGGCTTGGAGGAGGCCATGGACACAGCGTAATAATGTCCCAGCGCGTCCTCCAAGCCAACCTCAACCACTCGCGCAGGGCCCAGGACCTCCTTGTCCACACCCTGCGCGAGTGGCGAGTGAGTTTGGCGATCGCGGCGGAGCCGTACGCCGTACCTCCCAGCGACCCTAATTGGGTCGGGGATGCGTGCGGCTCCGTCGCGATCATTCGCACCCACTGGCCCGACTCCCCCCTCTGCTCATCCCTGGAGCAGGGGCGGGGATTCGTGGCGGTGCAGTGGGGGAACCTCGCGGTGGTGGGTTGTTACATCTCGCCCAACTGCGGCCTCGATGCGTTCGAGGCGTACCTGGGTGCGGTCGGTGGGTGCATCTCCCGCACACGGCCGCGCCCGGTACTCGTCCTGGGGGACTTCAACGCCCACGCTGTGGCGTGGGGCAACCCCTGGGACGACGCAAGGGGCGGGATGCTGCTGGACTGGGCGGCGCAGCACGACCTCCGGTTAATCAACCGGGGGTCGGCTAGCACGTGCGTGCGGTGGAATGGGGAGTCGGTCGTCGATTTGACCTTCGGCTCCCCGGCCACCGTGCGCCGTGTGTCCGGGTGGCGGGTTGTGGAAGAGCAGGAGACGCTCTCCGACCACCTCTATCTGACGATGGAGGTGGTCGCCACACCCGTCGCCCCGACGCGCCGCCCGCCAGCAGCGGGCAACCCTCGTGGTGGAGGAGACAACCCACCACCGCGATTGGCGCTGAGGCGCCTAGACCGGGACGCTCTCATGGCGGCAGCGATCGCCGTGGCCTGGCAGGACGGGTCGGGGGACGAGCACGAGTCTCCCGACCCGGACGAGGGGGCCGAGTCGCTTCGGGGCGCGATGACGTCGATTTGCGACGTCGCAATGCCCCGAGCACGGCCCCCCCGCGTCGGCGGGGTGTACTAGTGGTCGCAGGACATCGCTGTCCTGCGCTCCGCCTGCGTTCACCGCAGGCGCCAGTACACCCGCGCCAGGAGACGGCGCGGTCAGGTCGCGGCGGAGGTGGCCCAGCCGTATGCGGCGTACCGCGAGGCAGCGGTCGCCCTGCAGCGGGCCATCAAAGCCGCCAAGGCCAAAGCCTGGGACGAGCTCGTCGCCACATTGGACGGGGATCCGTGGGGGCGCCCATACAAAATCGTCATGGGACGATTACGTCCATGGGCGCCCCCAACAACGGAGCTGCTTGACCCCCAGTTTCTCGACCGGGTGGTGGCTACTCTGTTCCCTGCGGGAGCAGAGGACCCCACCCCCGGTCGGCCTCGTCCCCGTTTTGAGTGGGACGAGGCCACCATGGGGGTCACTGGCGGCGAGCTCGACGCCGCGATTAGGCGTCTCCGGGCCCGCGCGAACAGGGCGCCGGGCCCGGACGGCATCCCAGGCAGGGCCTTGGCCATGGCCATGGGCGTCCTGGTCCCGCGCCTCGGGCAGCTTTTTAACAGCTGTCTGAGGCGCGGTAGGTTCCCCCGCTCCTGGAAGCGGGCGCGGATGGTCCTCATCCGGAAGGATGGGCGGCCCGCGGACTCTCCCTCCGCGTACCGGCCCATTTGCTTGCTGGACGAGGCGGGCAAACTCTTCGAGAGAGTTATTGCCAACCGCCTCGTCCGGCACCTGTCGGCGACAGGTCCGGACCTCGACGACGGGCAGTTCGGCTTCCGTCAGGGACGATCGACGATAGACGCGATCAAGCGCCTAAGGTCCCTGACGGAGTCGGCTGCAAGCCGGGGCAGGGTGTGTATCGCTATATCCTTGGATATAGTGAATGCTTTTAACACCCTGCCCTGGTGGGTCATCAGGGAGGCACTCGAGTACCATCGAATGCCCCCTGAGTTACGGGCCGTCGTCGGGGACTACCTCGCCGACGGGGGCATTAAGTTCATGGGCCGGACGCAGGAGTATGAGAGGGAGACGTACGCCGGGGTCCCGCAGGGGTCCGTGTTGGGCCCCCTGCTATGGGACCTCGGCTACGATTACGTCCTGCGGGCTGCACTCCCCGCTGACTCCACGGTGATCTGCTATGCAGACGACACACTCGTGGTAGTCAGCGGGGAGGATGGGAGGAGGACCATCCGCGTTGCGGAGACGGCGGTGGCCTGTGTCGTCGCCCGAATCCACCGACTGGGCCTTCGGGTGGCCCCGCAAAAGACCGAGGCGATCTGGTTTTACGATCGCCAACGGTATGCGGGGCCGCCTCCCCAGCGGTGGATTGCGGTAGGAGAGACCCGCGTCCAGGTGAGAGATACGATGAAGTATCTCGGACTCACCCTGGACGGCCTCTGGCGCTTTAACGAGCACTTCGGCCGGCTTATCCCCCGAGTTGAGAAGGCGGCAGGCGCTCTAGGACGCCTGCTGCCCAACATCGGGGGACCGTGGGAGGGTGTCCGACGCCTTTATGCGGGAGTCGTCCGTTCCATGGTGCTCTACGGGGCACCAGTCTGGGCGGACGACCTGGCGGCCAGCCGGCGCAATTGTGCCCTGCTATTCAGGGTACAGCGTCGGATGGCCGCCAGGGTCGTGCGAGGATATCGCACGATCTCCCTGGCGTCGGCCACCCTACTGGCGAGGTTTCCGCCCCTGGACATCCTGGCGGTGGGGGACGCGAGGACCTATTTGGGTCTTCGCGCCCTCCGCAACAGGGGCGGAACACCCACGGAACGGTCGGTCGAGGAGCTCAAGCGCCAGACCCGACGGCTCGTTGTCGAGATGTGGCGGGAAAGGCTGGAAGATCCAGCCAACTCCCGCCACAGAGCCGTCGGGGCGATTCTCCCGAGCCTCGAGGCTTGGTTGAGTCGCGGCAGGGGGCAGCTCTCCTACCGCGCGACGCAGGTGCTTACCGGGCACGGCTGCTTCGGTGAGTACCTGCGTCGCATCGGGAAGGAGGCGACGGCACAGTGCCACCATTGTGATGGGGACCCGGACACGGCGCAACATACCCTCCAGTATTGCAGGGCCTGGAGGGAACAGCGCCGTGTCCTGGTCCGGTATATCGGAAGGGACCTCTCGCTGCCGACGGTCATCCGACAGATCCTCGGCAGCGAGAGGTCGTGGAGAGCCTTCCTCGCCTTTTGCAAGGAAGTGCTCTCCCAGAAGGAGGAGGCGGAGCGGCGGCGGGAGAGGACGGACCCCTTCCGTCTGCAGAGGGCCCGTCCCCGCCGCCGACCCGCGCGGGGGGATCTTGTCCCCCCGCAGTAGAGCGAAGCCCCGGTCCCGTCGACGGATCTCGACCCGTTGACGGGCCGGGTGCTTGCCAAGGGGCCGCGAGGCGGCAGAGTGGTGGCTCTGTCGCCTGCGCAAGCGGCCCCGAGGCGGGGCGGGCGTGTAGTGGTCGCACGACCCGCCCAGGAGGGATGGATAATGCGGGGGCGCGGTTCCCGCCTCCTTCGCCACTAGCGAAGGAGTGCGGTGAGCCGTGTCTCCCCGCGAGTAGTGGGGGAAGCCTCCCTCTCTCGTGAAAGTGTTACGAGCCGAGGTTCAAGTCGGCGAGGTTTCTGAATGGTAAAACCTACTTCTGAGCAATCTAGCCTTTTTGGCGATTTTTAATGATTTTACTGTAAGTGAATCAGGAGCCTCGGATTAATATAACGGCCAACCAGCACTGGGGTATGACTAACCGTCAGTGGTGTGGGAACGCTCGTCAGCTCTATAGATTGCACTTTGAATCTAATCCTTGATCGACTAAAGAAATAACTAAATTTGATCAAGGGTAACGCGCTCCGAGCTTCGGATTAATATAACGGCCAACCAGCACTGGGGTATGACTAACCGTCAGTGGTGTGGAAACGCTCGTCAGCTTCGAGGATAACGTTGAGGTTTCTCAATGCCTCTTTCGTGAAGTTAAATAATTGATTGCTCAGATGGCTCGCCTTGGTTATGTCTCGAGCGGCAAAGACTACCAAGTGTTCTATGATGTTCCCTTGGTATGTTTCTTCGGTTAATAGTTAAGAGAGATGTGGATGGGCTGTTTCAAATGAGTTTAGGAATCTTTGACTTTAGATGTAAAAATAAAGATATATATATATTGTTACACTTTAAAATCCGCTTTGGTACAATATCTTTGGTTTTTGAGCGCGATGAACTTATTAGTTAGGTTGGCTCGTTTCACGTCACGAGTTAAACGGGGATGCGGTGAACAATTACTTGCCTAACAGTCGCGGTATATGGCTGAACTGTACGGTTGAATGAAACGGTTTCGAAGGAGTACTAATGCTCTATCTAATCCACGTCCACGCACTATGCTTACTGAGATACAACGGGCAAGAGATACGTCTTGCTCGAAGGATTCTACTGAAGTCCCCTTTTCTTCAAGAAAATCAGGGTTTATATACTCCAGGAGTCCCGAAATTCCAGGAAAAAGTAGCAAGAGTGGGAACGTGGGTGAGCTAGGTTTGAATGTGTGAGTGTGAAATCCTAGATGCACGCAAGTGCACGCAGCTGTGGGACTGCCTCCCCTATGGAGAAGTCAAGAGTCGGAGCGATAACACATGAAAGGGACGGTCGAGCGGCCGAGTTTAAGACTCGAATATTACGCAAGGGAAGAATTCGAGAGGAACGAAAACGGAGGTGAATTATAATGAAAAGAAAAGACGTGAGATTCGCGCTGAGGATGTAACACCTCCCCACCAAGAATGAACATCGCGCTATTCGCGATGCTTCATCAAAAGAGAATCAGACGAATTTTCTTTTGTACAATTGATAAGGGTTCGGAGTGAATGTACCTGAGGGTGACAGAATGAGAGCGAGAGGGGAGGGGGCCTAGTGGGGTGAAGTCTTCAGGTGTAGTGCAGGTCGGACGATGCGTTGTCAGGGGTAGTAGATGTAGCCAGGTGAGTCGGTGGTTGTAGTCCGGGTTAGCGGAGGTATGGATCCAGGTTCAGGAGCGATAGTTCAGCGAGTGGGCCAGAAACTTCAATGTTTCGCAGCACAATCCTGGTTGGATGAAAGTAGGCCTCCATCGATTGGTTGTGCTGCTCGACGTATAGAAAGTGTCTTCGGAAACTTTCTCGGCACTCCGCGCACTGGATTACTGGGCGTAGTGCGCGGAAGATGTATTCTCCGCAGTTGTCACAGGCGAATGGATCCCGGTGGATGAAGTACCAGAAATGGGACTCGCAGGGGTCGAATCCAGCCGGTTGTTGTAGGTGGGTGTAGCACCCATGGCACAAGGCGCGGTCGTCGTCGTGGATGTAGGCGACCCCGGTCCCACAAGTAGATGTCAAGAAGTACTATTCGAGACGTTGGTTGAGAGACGGCGTGGTGGATCTCGGTATGTGTGAGGATGTCTCGTTTTGGCGTGGAGTCATCTTGGTGATAGTCGGAGGCAGAATGACTTGGCGTGGTGTTTGCGGGGCCTTATATGTGGATTTGGAGTCAGCGTAGGGAGGGATTAGCCTCTTGAAGGAAACCTCCTTCAAGTCCCTCGAGACATTTTTTTATTTGTGATTGGGTGGAGGTTTCGGAAACCCTCCCCTGGCGTGAAAAGTTTCACGGTGTCGTCATCGAGGATGACGATGTCCTGGGTGTTGTAGTGCGGGAGGGAGAAGGGTGGAGGTGGTCCATCCTTCGTTCCAGCGGTCCTAGATGCGGTAGAGGTTACCCTCGTCTGGACCGCCTTTCCCAGTAGAAAGTGGCCTCTCCCGGGGATGAAACGGGAGGCGGAGGCGGAGACTCGCCTTCCGAAGCGGGCTTCGGTCTCCCAGGCCCCTTGCTGCTGGGTCTTGTCGGCTTGGCATGAAAATGTGTGTGTTCCTTCGCAGGACTCGCACTGGGTCCCCTTTGAAGTTCTCATTTTTCGGCAGGACGAAAATACTGGGACTGACCTCGGACAACGCATCGCTCCTACTTATACCCCTGGGACTTGACTTAAACTATAGCAAGACTAGGTTTTAAGGATACGCCCTCAGAAAGAGTAGGTGTTGGTTCCTCCCTTTCTTGGGGTTTAGAGTAATGAATCGGGATTACTTCGATCGGTGTAGCGGTAGGCCTACGTTTTCGGCGCTTAATGAAAATATATACTATGAGAATTACAATGCTAGTGAAGATAATTACAGAGGTGGTTGAGTAGTAAGAATACATATGAAAGGTTTGACGATGGTGCCCTTGCAATATTTTCGCTTGATTTTCGATTTCTTTTAAGGGGATGGAAAAAGTATCTAAATTCCACGAAGTTAGATTAGACCTGGTTATGTTTAATAATTCTAGGGCTTCCTTGTGATGATGGTCGAACTGGGTTTTTACAAAACTGAGGTTTAAGGAAGTAGTGGGTTTATAGGAATGATTAATGACTGAACTAATAGTTTTGGTTGCCGTTAACTGAGTGGAGTCGGTAATAATGGAACAACCACTACCAATCTCAATTAAACCTGTCCCAAATAAGTATTCCATGTCCGTTGCTCGGCCACTGCATAAGATTCGAATCTTTTCCTTACGTTGAGCAAAGTATAACCAAGTGTTATGTTTGGATAAAGGTTGCCAGTAGATCCCGGGCCAAGAAAGTATTTTAATATTACAACTGCTCCATGAGTGAGATACTGGGTCGAGCAACAATTGGATTACGCAAGTGGGTTGCGCCTCAATTCTTACTAATGGTAAATTGGCTTCTCCTATTAATGAGCCATGTAAATGGTAAGCCTTATCGATATAGTTTTCGGATGGAATGAAATAACTTCTTCTATCTAAAGAGATTCCAACATATTGTGCTTCGGGTACTACGTAAGCGGCGACGGATTTATTTCCAAGGAATTGTGAAGACGGGGCAGGATAGACTTTATAGAGATTAAACCTGGCTCGGTCTAAAAGCGGGAAATTGATTTCGAGGATGATTTTTCCATCCTTGAGTATTAAGTGAAGCGTTGAAATTTTCTCGATGTGTTGAGCCATTAATTCCTGGTTAGATAAAGGGAACTCAAAAGGGGTAGTATCTCTGAGGTCCTGAGCGGCCGCCACAAGTTGCTTGGGAGATAGGAAAATAGGATGAAGCATGCCCTGCTTTGCAAAAAGAATGGCGTCGGTAATAAGAATTAGATCTCTCTCATATTCAGTAAATGCATGACATAAATGGTAATCCCATTCGCTCATTGCGAATTCAAATGAATCTCTGACTTCTTGTTCCTCTTTAGCTTTAAACTGTTTTGAAAATATAATAGAATAGTTAATCGCCTTTTGGATTTGTTCCTCGACTTTAGAGAATTCTTGTTGGGTATTTTTAAATTGAGATCTCATAACAAAAGTTTGGTTTTCTAAAAGTTTGGCCATTTCTTTTTGATCCGCGTACAAGCGATCTATTTCCTTACTGTAATAATCTGCATCATCCTCGGTTAGAACGCCGAACAGGGATTTCTGTATGCTACCAATAATTTTTAATGGTGCATTACGTTTATGTTTAATCTTTGGGATGGAACTGGGTTGAAGGGAAGCTTCAATCATATCTCGATAGCGCAAGGTCGTGTTTAGACGACTGTACCATTCCTCTGCTCGGTAATACACTTGACAATTTGGGTGAGCCAATTTAGCGTCAACACATAATCTTTGCGCAAGTGTTAACTGATATTCAATGTCCGGTTGATGAAAAAGAAATTCGTGTAAGTTAATAGCGGTTACCAATTTCCATTGTAACGAATAAAATTTAATGTCCTGCATCTGTTCGTAGAATACTCCGGTGTTGTGCACGAATTGAGTAATGTTGTATTCGACTGCCTGAGCGGTAGAAATGAGGCAGGCTAGAAAAGCGAATACTCGAACCAAGATAGCCATGGCGGAAACCTATAATAGAAATAGAATGTTTTCAACTTTCCATGTGGGCAATTTTTAGTTTGTCTGCATGCTTAACAAGAATTTTTCCATCAGGTTTCTTTAGTGCTATGTTGTTTCGATCTGTGACGTTAATGATTTCAAACGGGCCGATATAATGAGGGTCGAATTTACTGAGTCGCGGTTCTTTGAGTACGTAAGCAAGATCGCCAACTTTGAAAGTGACGGGATTTGCGTGTTTATCATAAATCCGTTTTGAACGATGCTTTGCGGAATTTAAATTATTTGCGGCAGTGTCTCTGATGGAATCCAGGCGCTTGACGAGATCGATCATATAAGAATCGTAAGTCTCCAATTCTTCTCCGGTTGGAAATGCGGATGGTAGTCGGGCTGGTTTTCCAAAAACTAGCTCGTATGGGGTGAAATTGGTGGCTTCATGTACAGATGTATTATATGAGAGCATTGCGAATGGTATTAAACTGTCCCAATCTTCGTAATTCTCCATGTAATGTTTGAGATACTCGGTTAAGACAATGTGACTCCTTTCTAGTGCTCCATTGGTTTGCGGGCGATATCCAGAGGTGGTTACTTGTTTTATCTTGAATGTTTCGGCCAGTTGATGTAGTATCTTTCCGATAAAGCTGCTTCCTCTGTCTGTCAAGATGGCTTTCGGGGCTCCATAAATAGCAATAAAATTCCGAGTGAAGGCGTCGGCTATGGTGGTGGCGCGGATGTCAGGTATAGGCACCGCCAGGCAGTATTTGGTAAGGTTATCTTGCATGGTAAGGATATGTCTATTACCATTAGGAGACTCTGGTAGAGGCCCAACCGTGTCAAGGGAAATCTTTTCAAAGGGTTCAGAAGGGGTATCGGTGATGAGCATTGGCTGACAGGTTTTCAATCTAACTAGTTTTTGTTCTTGGCAACTGGTACATTTACGGATGAAGTTTTGGATTTCTGTTCTCATTTCAGGCCAAAAATAAAAGGGGCGTAGACGTTTGTAAGTTTTGGTAACTCCCGTGTGGCCTCCTATAAGACTGCTATGAGCTTCTTCTATTAGGGGCTGTCTGATTTCGATTGTCGGTATTGAGGCGTTTGTAGTGCAAATAGTAATGTGAAAGTCAGAGTTGTTGAAAGCTTGGGTTATTAATTCTCCGAATTCTTTATGTGAAATGTGGTCATGACCATCTTTAACGGCAGATATTCTGAAGGTCGTAATTCGTTGTCTTTGTAAAGTATGTTTTAGTTCTCGGAGAGCAGTGCTGATATTTTCTTTGGTTAACTGTTCATAGAAGTGTTGGACTGCGAAGATACTGATTATTCTTTTATCATTGTGGGTGGAAACCTTGACTTGGCCCTTTTGTGGTTTTTCTAATTTAAGTTTATTAAGATCTAGATATTCCATTTCTTGTAGGATTTGGGTGACTTGAGTATCGGAATTACAGTCAGCTGGGATAAAATGTGCGTATTGTCCCTTGCGAGCTAAAAGAGGACTGGTAGAAAAAGTCATCTGGAAGTCATTTTTCCGGGTTCGACTCTCACTATCTGTATCCGTGTCTTTGTCACTCGACATGGCACGCTCTTGGAGGTCTAGTAGGGTGTTTGAAATTCTAGTGGGTATGGCGGGCGGGTTTAAGTTATGGGGTGCAGGCTGAACGGGTATGAGGGGTTCAGGTAGTGGAGGCGCCTGGTCAGTGTCATCCGAGGGTAAAGAAGCCTGTCGTATGGTAGTATCGGAGTGATTGTAAATTTCCGTGTCTCCGGACTGCTCAGAAGGGGCAAGGGTAGAGTTACCGGATGGTTCAATGAAAGACATTAAATCACTCGGCGCTGCATTGCTTCCATGTGAGGACTCAAGGTTAGCGGGACGATTTTCGGGTAGAAAATTTTCCGCGCTTGGAAAGAAACTCGGCTTGAAAGGATATCGACGGGGTTGCTTTTCTCCTGAACTGCTTTCATCTGTTTCGCTGTCTGAGTGTCGGACTAACGGTCTTTTTGATCTGTCTCGTTTTAATTGTTTGATGCGACTTCCAATGCCTTCCGGGTCTGCCGGTTTAGGTGCCAAATGAGATTTAAAGACTGGATCAATTAATTCTTTAGGAATTAGGGGTAAACAGGGGACTGGACTGTCTCGAGGGACTGGATTTCGAGAGAGAGCGTCGGCATTAACGTTTAGTTTTCCGTCTTTATGGAGTACGCGATAATCGTATTCTAACAGTCGGAGTTTCCATTTTGTCAAACGGGATGTCGGGTCTGCTACTTTATGCAACCAAACTAAAGGCCTGTGATCGGTAACCAGGGTGAAGGTTGTGCCGTAAATGTAAGGTCGAAAGTATTGAACTGCGTAGACCATGCTAAGACATTCCCTTTCAGTGGGAGAATATTTTTGCTCTGCTTTATTTAATGTACGTGAGGCGTATGCTACCGGGAGGTCTTTTCCTATTTCACCTTGACTGAGAATGGCTCCAACTGCGTATTCTGACGCATCGGTAGTTACGATAAAAGGTTTTGAAAAGTCGGGGTATTGTAAAATTGGTTGTTCGCACAATTCTTTCCTTAATTGTTCGAAGCTCTTTTGTTGTTCTTCGGACCATTTGAATCTAATTCCTTTTCCTAATAGGGTGACTAAGGGTTTTGTTTTGGATGAGAAATTTTCTATGAATCGACGATAATATCCTGCTAAACCAAGAAATTGGCGGATAGTTTTCTGATTCGTAGGAACTGGGAATTCCTTGACTGCTTGTAACTTTTTAGGATCCGGGAGAACTCCTTCTTCCGAAATAATGTGTCCTAAGTATGTTACTTCTTTACGAAGGAATTGACACTTGCTGGTTTGTAGGGTTAGACCATTTTCTCGGAGTCTTTGCATTAATTTACGGATTTTAATTTCGTGTTCTCTCAGTGAAGATGAAAATACTACTATGTCATCTAAATAAACAAAGAGCTCGGTTCCTTGTAATCCGGTAAGAACTTGGTTCATTAAGCGTTGGAAAGTGGGCGGTGCGTTTTTGAGACCGAAGGGCATGCGGGAAAATTCATAGTGACCAGAGGGAGTGGTGAAGGCGGTCTTGGCGCGGTCCTTGGGGTTCATTTCTATCTGGTGGAAACCATTGGCTAAGTCAAAGATGGAGAAGTACTTTGCCCCGCCTAGTTTATCTAAGATTTCTGTTATCTGTGGTAAAGGGAACTTGTCGCTAACTGTTTTTTCATTAAGGGCCCTAAAATCAATCACCATACGCCAACGCTTATTACCTTGGGCGTCTGCCTTTTTAGGGACTATCCATAAAGGAGAATTATAGGGGGAATGGGACGGTTGAATAATACCTTGTTCTAGGAGGGCCTTTACCTGTGAGTCGATTTCTGCTTTATGCACGGCCGGATACCTATACTGACGGGTATTTATAGGTATGTCGTCCGTAGTATAAATGGAGTGTTGAAAGTCGGGAGCTCTGCCTAAATTATCACCAGGTATGTAGAAGCGGTCGGGGAATTCATCAACCAGTTGGAGCACGTGTTGTTTTTCTTCGTAATTAAGATGATCTAGCTCCAGTATTTTCTTGATTGCTTTCCTTCGTTCTACTGGTGAGGTGATTTTGGGTGGCGGGTTTCGTAAATAGGGTTCTTCTTCAGATGAGTAAATGGTATCGTACGGGTAGATTTCTTGTGGAGGCAGATTGATTTCTACCTCTTCGTCATTGGTATTAGTAACCATGATGTGGCAAGTACCATCGTTGTTGGTTACAGCGGCTTCACCGAGAAATACGTCTTGACGAGTTTTGATATGTGGGGGATAGCCCTCTCTCGTATTGGTATTGACTAGTCGGACAGCGATTTGTTGACGGGTCCGACCGGGAATAATATGACGGGTGGAATTTCCAGTGGGTACTTCAATTTCATTAAGATCCTGGTAGTTAACGAAACGGATCGGTCTAGTTGGTTTGTCTTTGAGCACGAGAGTTTTGTGGTAGTAAGAGATCTCTGCTTCTTCTTGGAGTAGGAAGGGGCTGCCTAGTAACCCGTGGGCAGGCAATTGTAAATTTTTAATTACGTAGAATAAGCAGTTGGTGTCTTCGAGTTGTAGAATGACGGACCCTATGGTGAGAATCGGGACCGAGGCAACTCCAGTTACTTCGATTTCTTCAGGGGAGATCGAGACTTGTTGTAAATTAAGGGAATCGAAGGTGATTAAGTTTATCGATGCTCCGCCATCGATCAAGAATTCTCCGATTCCATTTCGTAATTCCGGTATCTTGACGCGGATTTTAGGGATCGGTGCTTCGTGGACGATCAGTCGCACATTTTTCACTGGTTGCTGTTGAACCGGACGTGCTTGGGGCGATTTTGGTTGGGAACGTTCACCTGACCGCCTGCTCGGTGAACGTTTTCGAAGTTTAAATGCTTCTCATTAAATTCTAACTTATTATCGTTGCTCGGTTGAGCCAACGAACTACCCGGATGAGCATAGGTGCTATCCACCGGGGCGTGATTTTGTTGTTCCTTAAAGTTAACTTTCTTGCCATCGTAGCCTTTGTGCACACAAGTGCAGCACTTATGGCCCTCGTGGTTTTCGGCCCTTTCCTGTATGTCTGGCAGCCATGGATGTCGTTCGAGATGAGGGGGAGGGAAATTTACGACGCCCTGGGCCCCAGGCCAGTCCGTCCTCTCGAGTGCGAAGGCGGTAGGTCCTCGGTAACCGCGGGGGTCTTCCGTCCCAGATGTACTCCGAGACCCATTGTTTTGGCGCCATTGAGGATTTGGTGACCGTTGCTGATTATTACGAGCTCCGTCGTAATGATTATTATGACTATTGTTTTCCTGGTTGTACCTCTCGTAGGTCTCACTCAGGTTCCGGCTTATATATGTTACTTCTTCAAAAGCATCTTCGAGGCTGTCGAATTTCCTCGGGTCAAGCCTCGATGAATACCTCATCGGTAACCCGCTTACGAATCGTTGGACGATTTGTTTCTCCATGTATCTCTTCATTTCGTCCTTGTTTCCATCGTAATCTTCACTGATGGCCGCGCGAGTATTATGGAAGAGATGCCTAGTGCGATCTATGAAACCGCGCACGCTTTCTTCCCGGCCGATTCGTAGATTTAAAACGTCCGCTTGGAAGGACATGAGACTCCTACCCGGCGCGAAGCACTTCTTTAGATATTGCAACAAAGTTTCCACGCTAGTAAACTTCTTGCCGTCTGCGGCTTCTCTGGCTGGCCCAGTTAATTTTGTGAGAATTACACTGACATACTTTAAACTCATAGATTCCGGTAGATAGATTAGCCCATCCTCTACGCATTGAACGAAGTTTCTTAATTCTTGTGATTTTCCACTAAATATAGGTATTCCCTGAGCTAACTGCTGTAGCGTTGAGAATATCTTCATATTATTCATCATTGTGGCTAAGTCAGCATCAGAAGGCCTGGCTTCAGTCATGATGAAAAAGGATTCGAACTTTAATATAAGAACTTAAAAGGGAACAACGATATTCACTAGTGAGATACACACTTTGAATGTGAATATCCCACCGCTGTCACCAATTTGTTACGAGCCGAGGTTCAAGTCGGCGAGGTTTCTGAATGGTAAAACCTACTTCTGAGCAATCTAGCCTTTTTGGCGATTTTTAATGATTTTACTGTAAGTGAATCAGGAGCCTCGGATTAATATAACGGCCAACCAGCACTGGGGTATGACTAACCGTCAGTGGTGTGGGAACGCTCGTCAGCTCTATAGATTGCACTTTGAATCTAATCCTTGATCGACTAAAGAAATAACTAAATTTGATCAAGGGTAACGCGCTCCAAGCTTCGGATTAATATAACGGCCAACCAGCACTGGGGTATGACTAACCGTCAGTGGTGTGGAAACGCTCTTCAGCTTCGAGGATAACGTTGAGGTTTCTCAATGCCTCTTTCGTGAAGTTAAATAATTGATTGCTCAGATGGCTCGCCTTGGTTATGTCTCGAGCGGCAAAGACTACCAAGTGTTCTATGATGTTCCCTTGGTATGTTTCTTCGGTTAATAGTTAAGAGAGATGTGGATGGGCTGTTTCAAATGAGTTTAGGAATCTTTGACTTTAGATGTAAAAATAAAGATATATATATATTGTTACACTTTAAAATCCGCTTTGGTACAATATCTTTGGTTTTTGAGCGCGATGAACTTATTAGTTAGGTTGGCTCGTTTCACGTCACGAGTTAAACGGGGATGCGGTGAACAATTACTTGCCTAACAGTCGCGGTATATGGCTGAACTGTACGGTTGAATGAAACGGTTTCGAAGGAGTACTAATGCTCTATCTAATCCACGTCCACGCACTATGCTTACTGAGATACAACGGGCAGAGATACGTCTTGCTCGAAGGATTCTACTGAAGTCCCCTTTTCCTCCAGAAAATCAGGGTTTATATACTCCAGGAGTCCCGAAATTCCAGGAAAAAGTAGCAAGAGTGGGAACGTGGGTGAGCTAGGTTTGAATGTGTGAGTGTGAAATCCTAGATGCACGCAAGTGCACGCAGCTGTGGGACTGCCTCCCCTATGGAGAAGTCAAGAGTCGGAGCGATAACACATGAAAGGGACGGTCGAGCGGCCGAGTTTAAGACTCGAATATTACGCAAGGGAAGAATTCGAGAGGAACGAAAACGGAGGTGAATTATAATGAAAAGAAAAGACGTGAGATTCGCGCTGAGGATGTAACAAAAGCGAGAGAGCGGATGGCCGCTCCCCCACCACGAGACGTGCCTCCAATAGGGGGCGGGCGCGGGGCGGCACCGGTAGTGTTCTACCAGAGTTCCCGGTGTCGCCCCAGTCAGCGCCGAGGATGGCCACCGTGGGGTTTTAGCCGGTAAGAGTCCGGCACTACCCCGTCGCCCCCACCAGGGCGGCGGGGTGTCCATGAGGATTTCCCCACGTAAAAAAAAAAAAAAAAGGGCCTCTCGTAACCGGGTGCACTCCCTTCTGGCGCGAGCCAGATCCTCCTTTCTCTTCACCCGCTTCTCTACTCCTAGGCACCCGAATGATGTTTGGCGCGAGCTGAAGTCACTCGGTGTCCTCCCTCCCTCTCACTCTCCTCTTCCCTCTCACTTGTCTCCGGACGATCTTAACTCGTTCTTCCTCTCTGCACACTCTTCCTCCCCACCGGCCGTCCCCGCATGTCTATCGCTGTCTAACTGTGTTTCCGACGATTCGCGCTTCTATTTTTCCCCCGTTACGGAGGAAATTCTTGCTCGAGCTGTGCGCCTTACTACTTCATCCATCTCGACCTCGGACGATCTGAGTGCGAGATATCTTTTGCTCTCTCTTCCTGTCTTATTCCCTGCCATTTCGCAGGTTTTCAACTCCTCTCCTGCTTTCTCTACTTTCCCCGCTGCCTGGCGAAAAGCCATCATCTCTCCGATACCCAAGAAACCGAATGCTTCTGCTCCTGCCGATTTCCGCCCTATCTCTCTTCTCCCTGAGCTGTCTAAGATCCTTGAGAGGGTTGTCCTCAATGATATGCAGAGTTTCCTCAGTAGCTCTGGAAAGTTGGACCCCTCGCAACATGGTTTTGTGAAAAACCGATCTTGTCAGACGGCTCTCTTGACACTCCTGGACGACGTCCGTCTTGCTGCTGACCAACGGATGGTCACAATCCTGGTGTGTCTTGATTTTTCCAAGGCCTTTGACACTGTAGACCACTCTCTTCTTCTCTCTAAACTCCACTCTCTAAACTTCTCTCTCCCGGCCTTACAGTGGATCTGGTCCTACCTTTCTGATAGGACACAGGCAGTCAGAACCGGACGGTCTCTTTCCCGTTGGTCCCCGGTCCATTCGGGCGTGCCGCAAGGCTCCGTCCTTGGTCCCTTCCTATTCTCTCTGTACATCCATGATTTGAACTCTTCTATAAAGTTCTCCAAGGTGGTTAAATACGCGGACGACATACAAATGTATATCTCAGCGCCATACTATGAGTTGGACGACACGATTATAAGGACCAACTCTGACCTCGCTGGCGTCTCTGGCTGGTCCTCTCTGCACTCTCTTTCTTTAAACGTTTCTAAAACGCAGTGTATGATGCTCGGCTCTGCTCGTGCCCTGGGCCTGCAGCTTGTTTCCGGTGCTCCCCTGGTTCAGATGGGTGGTACGCCCATCCCGTACGCCTCTAAGGTTGTCTCGCTGGGCCTGCACATCTCGCCCACTCTTGACTGGGGTGATCACACTGGGCACATCTGCAGAAAGGTCTATGGTGCGCTTGCGGGGCTTCGACGTCACAGCACTGCGTTGCCGCGGAGCCTTAAAATCAAGCTCATATCTTCCCTCATTCTGCCACATCTCGATTATTGCTGCCTAACTCTACTGGGCATTGGTGTAACCAGCGAGTTGCGCCTCCAACGTGCGCTGAACGCCTGCGTGCGCTTCATTTATGGCGTTCCTCGTGACGCGCATATCACGCCCTACTTTGTGCGACTAGGCTGGCTGAAAGTTCGGGAGCGAAGGCTCCTCTTTCTCGGAGTCAGCATTTTCCGGGCTCTGAAGTCGAGTCAGCCGCAGTACCATCGAGGCTGGCTCACGCCTAGGGTTGCGGGGTCGTCTGGGCGGCCCTCTCGTCAGAGGGGCCGCCTCTTTGTGGTGCCAACTCACCGAACCTCCTTTTTCGGGGCCTCGTACTCCGTACAGCATCCGACTTGTATTGTGAGAAAAATAAAAACATGGCCGCCCGGCAAAAGGCAAAGTGAGTGCGCGCATCTCAGCCGATCGCGGGAACTGGGTTCGTTCCTTTGGATTGGTAGGACCGACCGCGTGACGTCGATGGCAGCAGATGGGAGTGGATGGGAGTTCGAGCTTCGGTATCGATACTTTGACGCGCGGCAGCAAAGGCTCACGTAACGGGTGTGTCGAAAGGACGGTTATTCCGTATTCCAAGTCGATGAATGCATTCCAATACCTTTTCAGATCTGAATGCAGGTTTCTTTCCTTTCATCTTCGCACCGGATTGGGGAGAGGAGGTTTAGGTCACTACTTTGCCGAATACGTATTGGAGACGTGGTTAAAAATCTGCAAAGTTGTTGCAATCCTACTCATATTTTGCCAAAACAGGGACTACATATTGTTTTCCCTTTCAAAAACCAGTTGCTCCAGGAACATGATCCTTTTTCAGTTTTGTTCCTAACGAATGACGCTTTCTGGCCAAATTTACACTAGCGTTCACCAAATTGTTTTTTTTAACTACGTCTCCAATACGAATTCGGTAAAGTAGTGACCTAAACCTCCCCCCAATCCGGCGCGAAGATGAAGGGAAAGAAACCTGCAATCAGATCTGAAAAGGTATTGGAATGCATTCATCGACTTGGAATACGGAATAACCGTCCTTTCGACACACCCGTTACGTGAGCCTTTGCTGCCGCGCGTCAAAGTATCGATACCGAAGCTCGAACTCCCATCCACTCCGATCTGCTGCCATCGACGTCACGCGGTCGGTCCTACCAATCCAAAGAAACGAACCCAGTTCCCGCGATCGGCTGAGATGCGCGCACTCGCTTTGCCTTTTACCGGGCGGCCATGTTTTTATTTTTCTCACAATACAAGTCGGATGCTGTACTTGGTCCCCAATTTTGGAATGGCCTCCCAGCTGCCTTTCGGGAGTGCGACAGTGAGGCGGCGTTCAAAACTGCCCTGGCTGCTTTCCTCATGGAGCGGTATACAGGGTGTTCCAAAACTAGGCGTTTCGGAGATGGCCATCTTGTGGGGTGGGCCATTCTAAGGACTATAGCACTTTCCGAATTTGAAAGCGCCATCGAACTTTGGGAGGTAATTGCGAAAAGGTGTAGCCAATCCGCGCCCGAGCCTGCGAGCGGTCGCTGTGACACAGCGCGAAGGGGTGGGATGGGGCGAGCCGGCGAAGACTCTCGCCGCCTCGCTGGCCGCGTCATCCGCGCATGTCGCACGCTACCGAACCCTACGCGCGAATAAGTATTGCCGCGGAGCAGGCTCGTAAGTGGCTCTAGTGCTAGGGGGGTTATCCAAGGTGCCCTTTTGCGCCAAAGATGAGCGGGCGTGTTTCGGCGGCACGCCTCGCCGATCTTGGGGGCGACAACCGTACTGCTGGTTTCAGGTAAACCAAACTCGGAGAATCTTTCGAAAAGGCGTCAATGCATCTACCAATTTAATTTCCACAGTATAGACATAACCAGTAGGGTCACTCGGCCGATTTCGTGAAGCCACGATCAGATTAGGATGGCCATCGTTTCTCTGGCCAGCCACCAGGGGCATGACGATCTTGTTTCAGTTGGCCACGGCTCGTAGGCAAGCGGCGAGCGGGGCGGAGGGGGTGCTCTGGCCATGGCTCGTTGGCAAGCGGCGAGCGGGGTCGAGGGGGTGGTGGCCGCGGTTCGTTGGCAAGTAGCAAGCGGGGCCGAGGGGGAACGGCTTCGCCGGACTTGCGAACTAGTGGTGTCTAGCGGATACTTTGCAAGTCTTTGGCCATCGCTCTCCGCAGCGCTCGCAGCGCCGCCAATTTCGGCTTCACCGAGATCAAAGGTGCCGACGCCGAGTGACCCTACTGGTTATGTCTATACTGTGTTAATTTCAGCAAGATAATGCCAAGCGTATCGGATTTATTCCCGATTTCGCCAGATAAATTAGTGTAGCGAGAATTTAGCACAGATTTCATTATTAGAATATTCTTTTTATAAAAACCTAATCCTTTGCCAGTGGCCTCTCGCGTGACACCGGCCCTCCTTTAAAAAATCATAACTCGGTAATCCCGCGAGATATCGGCAAACGAGAAGCGACGTATTGTTCATAACAGATGGGATTTTCATGCAAAAAATACTCTAGCAATCAGATCGCCATTAATTTCTCGCGACACTAATTTATCCGACGAAATCGGGAATATCTCCGGTTCGCGTGAAAGTATCGCGCTGAAATTAAATTGGTAGATGCATTGAAGCCTTTTCGAAAGATTCCCCGAGTTTGGTTTACCTGCGCCCCCCGTACCCCGAGTTAGCCCCCTCGAACCCAGGCCGGTCACGATCGCCGGCTGCGTGGCCGCGCGCGCGACACCGGCCCTCCTTTAAAAAATCATAACTCGGAACCAGCGTTAGATATCGGCAATCGGGAAGCGACGTATTGTTAGCAAAGGATTAGGTTTTCATTAAAAAAATATCCTAATAATCAAATCAGCGCTAAATTCTCGCTACACTAATTTATCTGGCGAAATCGGGAATAAATCCGATTCGCTTCGCATTATCTTGCTGAAATTAAATTGGTAGATGCATTGAAGTCTTTTTGTAGGATTCTCCGAGTTTGGTTTACCTGCAACCAGCAGTACAGTTGTCGCCCCCAAGATCGGCGAGGCGTACCGCCGAAATACGCTCGCTCATCTTTGCCGCAAAAGGGCACTTTGGATAGCGTTAGAGCCACTTGCGAGCTTGCTCCGCGGCATACTTATTCGCGCGTAGGTTTCGGTAGCGTCCGACGTGCGCGGATGACGCGGCCAGCGAGGCGGCCAGAGTCTTCGGCGGCTCGCCCCATCCCACCGCTTCGCGCCGTGTCACAGCGACCGCTCGCAGGCTCGAGCGCGGATTGGCTACACCTTTTCGCAATTACCTCCCAAAGTTCGATGGCGGTTTCAAATTCGGAGAGTGCTATAGTGCTTAGAAAGGCCCACCCCACAAGATGGCCATCTCCGAAACGCCTAGTTTTGGAACACCCTGTATGTAGGGTTTCTTTTCTTTTCTTTTTTCCTTTAATTTCTCTTTTTTGCTTTATCTTCTTTACGACGTGCGGGGCTGATTCCTAGTACTTGTTTGCGTGCGCTTATTGTTATTGTTATTATTTATTATCTCTGTATTTTATTTCTTGTATTTACTACTGTAATAACGTTCTGAGAGGGCTACTTACCTGCCCTAGAACGCAATACATACATCTACATCTACATCTCTCTGTGAGTACCCGCACACCAGTTTTGTTGCTCTTGCTTTTGAGCTCTGTTCTGCCGCTGTTCTGCCCTGTGGGGCCTGTTTCAGATGTTCAGCCTGTTCTCGATCGGCCTGCGCACATTTTGGCCTATTCATTATATCGGGACGTCAAGTAGCCGACGAGAACTCGCCTACTTATTCTGTGGCTCACTTGACAGAATTTCTAACCTGCCATTATTTTTGGGCAGTTAGTTTTCTGTCCTTGGGAAATTTGAATTGTCGGGTCGTACTGTGCGCCCTCTTCGCGGACATCCGCCCACACCTGCCACCTGTTTAGTGCCAACCATGGAGCGGGAACTCCCTTGTGCGAAATGTCACAAAGACATTGCCAAGGAGTCGGCCCGCTGCACATCATGTAAGGCGAGGATGCATCCAGGGTGCCTTAAAACCCATGCACTGGCGTGCAAGGGGTCTTTGAGATCGACCGTCATTGCGGTCACATCGCCCCTGGGCCATACCGCCCCTTCTACGTTGGCTGCTGCCGCTCCGCTGCCTCTGCAGTTAGCGCGGCCCAGTGGCACCTCCGGCGCGCCGTCGCCTCAGCCTGCCCCCCCCCCCCCCCCCGCTTCAGCCCCGGACGTCTCCGTCGCACCAGGACCTGGGAGGTCTGCGACCACGTCGCCTGACTTTGGCCCGCTTCAAGCTGTCGTCGACGTGCTGACTGCCAGTCTCACCACCAAGTTGGACACCTATTTGGCCGCTCAGAAGTCCCAATTTGAAAGTTTTGTAGCCAAGCAGGAGGCGCAGATGGAGGAGATGAAGTCCTGCCTCAAGCAGCTTTCCACCGCCTCTGCTCGTCACTCAGATCAGCTCGCCTCCATCGACTCCCAGACTACCTCGCTAGAGACTACCACCGCATCATCCAGCCTGCAGATAAGTGGCCTCGCCTCTACCGTAAAATCGGTGGAGTCCTCCGTAGCCTCTACCAAGAGCGCCATCGGCAACCAGGCCTCGGAGCTTGCTGTGCTGAAAGCTCGCCTCGCTCGCATGGAGCTTGCTGCTCGTTCGTGCGAGCTCTCCATTTCTGGAGTCCCGGAGACCGTCGGAGAGGATCTCAAGTCCCTCGTGTCCCGGCTTGCGCAGGCGCTGGGTACCAATCTGGCCCCCACTGACGTCGTGTCGGTCTCGCGCATGCGCGGAACCCCCACCCCCGATCGCCCGCGGACGATCCATGCGGCGCTTGCCTCAGCAGCTGTTCGTAACACGCTGATCGCCGCTAAACGAGCCAAGCGCGATCTGCCTGCGTCTTCCGTCGACGCCTCGTTCACGTCTGGTCTAGTGCAAGTCAACGAGTACTTGCCCGGCGAGATTGCGGCTCTCCTCCGTCGCTGTCGCCAGCTCGCCCGGGATCATGGCTACGCCCGTGTGTGGCACCGGGATGGTAGCATCTATGTAAAAAGGGGGGCCACTGACGCGCCTATTAAAATAGACTCCGCTCTGGATCTTGACCGCAAGCTCGCGTGACGACCTGTCTCCCGTACTTCGCCCACCACAGTAATCACGACTCGCCCCACTCTTCGTCTTGGCCACATTAATGCCGAATCACTTTGCCGTCACTTTAGTGTTTTCCACACTTTCTTCACTACGTCACCCTGTGACATTATAGCAGTCTCTGAGACTTGGTTCTCGGACTCAGTTACCCGGGTACTCCCTACTTAGATGCGACAGGGTCGGCAGAATGGGCGGGGGCGTTTGCCTTTATGTCCGCGAGTCGATCAAAACGCGTGTAATTGCGTCTTCCTCTCACTCCGAACCTTCTGGCCCAGAATACATCTTTGTGGAGGCGAGTATTCCCTCTGCCGGCTCTCTGCTGGTAGGGGTCGTTTACCGCCCTCCGCATGCTCCTCTCTCTTCCTTCGAGCCCCTCTTCGCTGACATTGTCTCGGACTTCCCTAACAAGGTCGTTCTTGGGGATTGGAACGCGGATAAGGGGTCCTCCTCCTTTGATGCCTCCTACCTCGAAGCTCTTTTCTTCCGTCTCAATCTGTTTTCTGTCCCCTACGGTCCCACTTTCCACACCTCTACCTCCTCCACCCGACTTGATCTCGGGCTGGTGGACGACTCTAGTAAGGTTGCCTCCTTTTCTCAGTCCAAAGAGCCTCGCTGCTCCAATCATGAATTTATATCACTAGAGTGCGTCCTAACTTCACGGGTTAATCCAACCACTGATACTCGTCGTAGGTATGGTGCCATTGATCCTAGCGCGCTGCTCAGTGACATTTCGCAGCTCAGCTGTGTCCAACTTGTGTCGGACTCTTGTGAGAGCAACGTGGATCAATTGGTCGATAATCTTAACGCGGGACTGCTCCGAGTTCTCGACGTGCATGCCCCGCAAAGACCTCTGCGGATCCGACGGCCTCCTGCTCCCTGGATCACTCCTGAGATCCGAGCCGAGATGCGTTCTCGGGACTCGCTCAGAAAATCCTTCCGTAGGACCGGCACTTCGGAAGCTTGGGCCCTTTACAAGGCCTCTCGCAACCGGGTCCAGTCCCTTCTGGCGCGAGCCAGAACTCTTTTTCTTTTCTCCCGTTTCTCTTCTCCTAGGAGCCAGAATGATCTTTGGCGCGAGCTAAAATCTTTCGGTGTACTTCCTCCTTCTCGCTCCTCTACTCCCACTCACTTGTCTTCGGACGCTCTCAACTCTTTCTTTCTTTCTGCACACTCCTCTTCTCCAACGGCCGTCCCCGCATGTCTGTTATCTCACCTTTCTTCCGATGATTCGCGATTCTACTTCGCCCCCGTCAGGAGGGAGAGTCTTGCTCGCGCTATGCGCCTTGTTAATTCGTCCATCTCGCCCTCGGACGAACTAAGTGCGAGGTTCCTGATACTATCGCTCCCTGCGATCTACCCTACCGTGCTCCAGATCTTTAACTCCTCTCTCGCTTTCTCTACTTTTCCTGATGCCTGGCGGAAAGCCATCATCACTCCCATTCCCAAAAATCCGAACGCCTCTGCTCCTGCCGACTTTCGCCCGATCTCTCTACTTCCTGAACTTTCTAAAGTCCTTGAGAGGGTTGTCCTCAATGACATCCAGAGTTTTCTCAGTAGCTCTGGAATGTTGGACCCCTCGCAACATGGTTTTGTGGCAAACCGCTCCACGCAAACCGCCCTCGTGACTCTCCTGGACGGCGTCCGTCTCGCTGCTGACCAGCGGATGGTCACAGTTCTGGTGTGTCTCGACTTCTCCAAGGCCTTTGACACCGTGGACCACACTCTCCTTCTGTCTAAACTCCAGTCTTTCAACCTCTCTCTCCCGGTCTTACGGTGGATCTGGTCCTACCTTACGAACAGAAGGCAGGCTGTCAGAATCGGACGATCCCTCTCCAAATGGTCCCCGGTCCACTCGGGCGTGCCGCAAGGCTCCGTCCTCGGACCGTTCCTATTCTCACTATATATCCACGATCTTAACTCTGCTATAAAACACTCCAAAGTCATCAAGTACGCGGACGATGTACAAATGTACATCTCCGCTCCCTGTTCTGAGCTGGAAGACGCAGTTACAAGGATGAATTCTGACCTTGCCGGCGTCTCCGGCTGGTCCAGCATGAACTCCTTGTCTTTGAACGTTTCCAAAACGCAGTGCCTAATGCTGGGCTCTGCTCGCGCCCTGGGCCTGCAGATTGTGTCTGGTGCTCCCCTGGTTCAGTTGGGCGGTATACCCATCCCGTATGGCTCTCGAGTCGTCTCGCTGGGTCTGCACATATCATCTACTCTTGACTGGGGCGATCACACCGGCCACATCTGCAGAAAGGTCTATGGTGTGCTTGCGGGGCTCCGGCGCCAACGGACTGCGCTACCGCGGGGCTTAAGAGTGAAGCTCGTTTCCTCCCTCATTCTGCCACACCTGGACTACTGTTGCCTTGCACTCCTCGGCATCAGTGTCCTAGATGATACCAGGTTACAGCGTGCGCTAAACGCCTGCGTGCGTTTCATTTTTGACGCGCCGCGCGATGCGCACATAACACCCTTCTTCCGTCGTCTAGGGTGGCTTAAAGTTAAGGAGAGGCGACTATACTTTCTGGGTGTCAGCCTTTATCGCTCCGTCCGGCTGGGGACTCCCTCACCGCTCTGCGAACTTCTCGTGCCTGCGCGAGCGGATTCCGCCAGGTACCCGTCGCGGCAAATTGGGACCCTTCACAGGGTGCCCACTCATCGTACGTCGTTCCTTGCGGCGTCGTATTCGGTGCGCGGGCCTCAGTTTTGGAACGGTCTCTTTTCCACCATCCGGCAAAGTGATTCGGAGGCTACTTTTAAGAGGGTTCTATGGGCTCAGTTTCTGGGGGCTTACCACTAATCCGCGACGATGTGCGGAAGTATTTTCTGTATTTTCTTTGGTCATTTTTTGTCTTTATTTTTACTTTATTTTATTCTTTATTTTTGTTTTTGTACATACTTGTATACTTTGTTAGTATAGTTCTGAGAGGGCTGCCTTATGCCCTAGAACTTAATAAATCTAAATCTAAATCTAAAGTATTTCTCCCTCTCTCTCTCTCTCGGTGAGTACGGATCGCTAAAATTAGCTCCTATTATATCATCAAATTCACCGTGGCAGGATACACTAAGCCATCAATTCTTAGTTGTGTTCTTTGCACTGATACAATCCCTGCGATTTGATATATAAATCTCGTCGTAAGAAGCAGAGGGAGAGGTGGAATATTCGATCGATCGATGTATTGATTTAACATAACCCTCATAAGGCCCGATCACATACTAATGTTGCTCGTGCGAGGTTATTGCTTTGGTTTTTAGAGTGTGCTTCTTGCGGTGACTTGTATGAAACGGATAAGTTTATACCTATCCGTTTTATGTAAATTGTCCTGCTAAGAGGCCACTAACCTACAACTGGACTGACAACTGTCAACTGTCAGCTGAGGGCGACAATCTGCGATTCTCGACTACAAAAGTACAGCCTGTAGACTCCTTCAAATCAGCAAAATGAGTCAAGCTGAAGGAGGCTTCAACAAAAATAAATGTTGCGAATGCAAGAAGGTGGTTTACGAGGACACGAAATGCCCGGCATGCCCTCGTGCATATCACGAACACTGCAAAGCAGGAAGAATCGTGTACGAAAATCCAGACGGCACGGGAGACGCAATTGGTTGTACCATTTGTTGTAAAGTAAGTAAAACGGGTGAGTCTCGATATGGAAAGAAGCGAAAAATCAGCGAAAAAGAAGAATCTGTAGGATCAGTTATAGATGTAACAGGTGACCTCTTTGACAGAATGAAACCCTTTTTTGAAAAGCTGCTTGAGCAATCTGTCTCAGAATTAAAAAAGGAAATTAGGGACTTAAAAGAGGAGTTGATGAAATGTAAAGTTAATAATAAGAGTGACAATGGTAAGGTGTCATATGCAGAGATGGTTTCGGACGCGTCGCTCATTGTCAGGCCCAAGAGCAGAGAAAACAATAGGAATATTGAAAAAGAAATTAAAGAGACCATTGATTTGACTAAGCTTAACATAGGAGTAAAAAAAATTGCAACAAATAAAGAGGGTACAGTGGTTATCAGATGTGCTAACAAAAATGGCAACAAAAATAAATTAAAATCAGAAATACAAAGTAAGCTAGGGGATGGAATAGAGTTGATTGAGCCAGATACTAGAAAATCAAGAGTCAAAGTTGTCAAAATCGAACCGGAGTTAATAAACAAAAGGATCAGAACTCCTATCTAAAAAATGACGCAAACCTTAAAATAGTCAAGAAAATAAGTTATAAGAACTCACAGGACATATTAACAAAGGGAACACTAACACTCGAAATGACTAGTACAAACAGCAAACATCTGCTCGAGGAAAATAACCTGTATTTAAATTGGAAAGGTTATGACGTCTATGAATTGGCAAACATCAAAAGATGTTATAACTGTTGGGGATATGGTCACACTCATAAAGAATGCAAAAAGGAGAAAACATGCAAGAACTGCGCAGAAAAACACGACAGCGGTGATTGCCCTAATACAAAAAAATTTATTAAATGTACAAATTGTTCAAATAAGAAAATCAAGCTTAATCTGACGACTCTCTAGGATGACCATGTTGCCACCGACAGGAACTGCCCGTGCTATCTAGAAATAATTAAAAAGATTAACAATAAGCAATAGCAATTAAACGATAAAGAAGTAGGACATAAAGTTCTGGCATGCTTAAATGTACAAAGCTTGCTAAATAAAATAGAGGAAATCGAGCAGTACCTTTTGTGCAATAAGGATGTAAATATACTAGTATGTACCGAGTCGAGAATTACCTGTGATATTAGTGACGAGGAAATCGGTATTGAAGGCTTTGACTGCATCAGATGTGACTCCACCAGTAGATTTGCGGGGGGTGTAACAATATTTATTCGTATAAATGTGAACTATAAAATTCATCAAATTACCAAGCATGAGGGAAATTATTGGTGTATCGCAATTAACGTACTTGACCATCATTTCAGTGGATACTTGCTGGCAGCATATCATTCCCCGAATTCAGCAGACGTGACGTTTCTTAACTTCCCAGACGAAAAATGTAATGCATTATTAAAGAAAGGTGACAACCTATTGTTAATGGGAGATTTTAACATTGACATGTTAAAACAAAGTTATTATGGGGCTAAACTGACTAATATAATGCAGAGTAAGGGAATGAGGCTACTGGTAAAGGAACCCACTAGAATTACCACAAAGAGCAATACATTCCTTGATTTAATATACGCGAATGTCAAATTAAATTGCAAAGTTGACCATACACAAAAAATTTCAGATCATGCTTGGTTAAAAATTCTAGTCAAACGCGACAAGGGTACTAATCCCACATATACTGAAACGATAAGAGACTTTACCCAATGGGATAACAATGTATTTATAAATAAGTTAAATGACGAATATTTTAGAGTAACAATTGACAGTGCTCAAGATAATGTAAATAACATGACAAACGATATAGATTGCGACCATCTAAATTTTAAAGTGTAACGAAGCGTCAGGCGCTTCGTTATGAATCGCGGCTAGTGGCCCTCAGTGGTCAGCTGGACCCGATGCCTGTAGGCAGCACTCACAGGCCGAAACAGGTTACACATCGCTGCGCGACTCGGTACTAGGGCACTCGACTGACTCTACTGCGACCAGGGGAAAACTTCGGCGAACGAAACTCCGCGATACGGGTAACGTAATAACCCAACGTGCGAGAGAACATGCAAGGCCAATGATCTGGTAGAAAGACTCGGCGGAATATCACATGTTAAGCTAACCCGTAGAGCCGTAGCTTTAATCGGCTCAGTACCAAGGGTATATGGAAAATTGGGAAATGGTTATGGTATTCCTAGTAAGAGTAGGCTCCCACGATTGGTTTGCGGAGCCGAACATTGGTGATGGGACTGAGTACGACTGTGAAAAGCCAAAGGGACACCCGGAATGGAAGCTGGTGTTTGGGAGATAGACTCTGGAATGCTGACCCGAGCAACTCGGTCCAGTTGCCGCTGGGGGGAGGGTTTGTAACGAAGCGTCAGGCGCTTCGCTATGAATCGCGGCTAGTGGCCCTCAGTGGTCAGCTGGACCCGATGTACAGAGAGTATCCCGGGCTCGGGGTAGGGCAGCAGAGCCAGGAAGGGTTCCCTTAGGCTCCGAACTTAAAGTGGAAACACGAAATTGGCTTCGCGTTCTTTTTGTATGCGAGATAGGATAAGGAAGTATCAGGCCGAACTTGGTGGGCCAACAAGACGAGGAAGGAGGAGATACGGGCCGCAGTCAGCTGAGACAAGGCGAGAAACCTCCTGATCCCCCACCCTGAGGCAATGGCAGCATGAAGCCGGGAGGGTAGCCCGGCAAGCGGCGGGGAGCACGCGGGAGCAGACACACGGGCAGTCACCAGCCCGAGCCGTCGACGCCAATGGATCGACTTGCCCCAATTGCGCCGAAACGAAATTAGGCCAGACTACGCCACCTGTCAACCCACGTGACTCCAGGACCGCCAAAGATTCGCGTATTAGGATAGCGCACCTGCCTGGATCTAGGATCCGCGAAGGGAATGGGGGGAAGGGAAGGCTAAAACCGAGCCTACAAGCGTGCAAACCGAGTATCGAACGCTCTCTTGCTGCTCCGTCTACTCCGAGTCCGGATCAATTGTGTACCTAGTCTCTGAGGGTGGATTGTGATCGTTAGAACTTCGGTAAGCCGACCAAGTGTCTCCACATATTAGGGCCTTCTGCCCCGGATTACCAGCCCTTCCTGGTGTCCCTTCTGGGCACAACGGGTTAGCGTAGAACTAGCGTAATGGATTAGTTTTATTAAGGATTATTCCGCATGTTAACGCGTGGACCGGGAATGCGTCCCGAGAGTAGGGAAATGACTGTGAGCTTCGGCATGTAATTGCGTTATCATTGCTTGAATTCTACAACTTGGATATAATTGCTTGGTGATATATGCTATGCTTTGCGGGATAGACCTTTGATTGTGTATGAAAGTGCGGAGGACCTAGGGTCCGACTAAAATAGGGACAGCGCGTGTAACGAGGCGTTTCGTATTGACTGTGTCATAAAGATTGTTAACTAGAATTGTCTCTATAGACTGGAATTTGGCCCCTCCGGCCCGTGATCTGATTACAATTTATTTTCTCCTTTTTTAACTGACTTCACTGATATCTTCTGCAATTCTGAATAAATCTATTTTCTTCATTTATCCTTAAATACTGCTTTAATTATTGGGCTCCTTGGTTAACCTTACTGTGCTTCCTTTGGGCGTCGTGCCTGTTAAAATTTTGTGAAACAACTGGCTGGACCAAGGACCTCCCGTCGGGCCCAGCTCGCCTGCCAGTCTCGAAAACCCATCTTTCGAACGTATTCACTACCGGCCCTTTTCAGGGCCTGGGTCTCCTTACTGAGCAGGGCGAATTGCCCGACGAAGGTGCCGAGAGTTGCTTACCCAGGAGCCGTATAAGCGCTCGTTCGTCACAAATGGCGCCCGAACAGGGACGCTAAGGTTGCACAGTATAGGAACGCGGTAAACCGTCATTTTGAGAACTTGCTAAGCGAACGCCGTGGTCCGTAAAAGACGAGCGCTAAGAAACGAGTAAATTGAGAATTCACGGGGCTGAGCCCGCAGGGTTGGCAAAGTCCAGTGACGGATAATTCTCGAGTGGGATCCTATTTATTAGTGTAAATCTCGGTCGGGGTAAACTCGGGGGGGATGAATAGCTGAGGGAGGACCGGACGATACTTTGAAGCTTCGTATCGTTCAAGTTCCGAAATCAGAAATTTGATAACTTGCTCCGAGAGCCCCACTGACAAAACGGATTTGTAAGACTCGGTTTGGAATTTCGAGCCGAGACGGTTGAGACTCGGCTAGTCAAAAGTAACGCTTAGTATAGCGCGGACATAAGAAGAGTATCGCGTGGTCCCAGACAATAGAGTGCGAACGCGCCACGTAAACATGCCACTGGACGAATTCGCGTGGATTTACCGGCTGACGGAGGCCGAGGTATATGATGAGCTTCATAAGAGAGAGCTGTCATGCGTGGGATCGCTGGTGGGATTACGTGAGAGACTGATTCGGTTCGAGACGGGGGTGTTAGATCGGACCCAACGGAGCGTCATACCGATGGAACTGTCCGCTCCGCAGGAACCGCGGACACCCGGGTTGTTAGGAAGGGCAGGACTAGGGTTAGGGATTAACCCGTTGATACCGCTCCCCAACACACAAGCTTCGGCTTCGTCGCCACACGCCCGAGGAACTGCCCTAAATGAAACCAGAGCACCCACCACCAGCTCCGATGAGCCGCGAGCTGAGGGGTCAGCCGCGGGAACCCGTCCCCAAGCCACCCGCGCGGAACCTAGGATAACAGACTTCTTTAACCCCATTTCGACGATCCGAGAGGAGAATCGAGGGACAAATCGCGGGACTCTAGATCAGAGCTTTACCTCGCGTAGGGCCGAACGCGGCTAAGATACCGTTCGGAAATGGAACTTCACGTTCGGGGGAGCAAGAGGGGAAGACCCAGAACAATTCCTCTACGCGATTCAGATCCGTCGGAGCATGATCGTTCTGTCTGATTCAGAATTATTAAACTGCATCGGATTATTACTAACCGGATTGGCCGCGGAATGGCACCGATATCACTATCGATCATGGTACACGTGGGCGCAATTTGAAGCCGCGTGTAGAGCCCGCTTTGGAACGCCGGAGTTCCGTGAGACCTTAGAGCGAGAAATCGAACGGAGATTTCAAGGCCCCGATGAGCCGTTCGCGCAATATTTATCCGCGTTGGAAGGTCTGTTCTCTCGGCTGGAGCCGCCGTGGTCGGAGAGCCGAATATTGAGTATAGTCCACCGTAATATGAAGGTCGAGACGAGGAAATTAATAGACATGGCCACGATATCAACTCTAGAAAGATTGTGCGCTCGGGCGTCGGGATAGAAGCGGCCGACAAGACCGAATATCTTCCGCCACCACGTCCGGAGGATACCGCGTTCCCACACCTCGCATACTCTCCACCTCAGAAATCGGCACTGAAACCGAAGAAACTAACGTTTTCCCCGGGAATGGCTGCGATCGAGACGCGTTCGAAGAAGAAACAACCTCCCAGTCCTCATCCACCTCGATCTCCTAGTCCGGCGACTGAGCTGTCCACCTCCCAGGCTACAACACCGAAGCCGGACAGTCCGTTCCGGCCAAAGGAGGGAGAGTGTTGGAACTGCCGACAGACAACGCACGAGACGAACGCATGCCCGGAACCGTTACGGCTTTTCTGCTTTACCTGTGGGGATCCCGGTTACACCAGAAAACGTTGCCCGAAGTGTGCGGGAAACGGCCAATCCTCCCGGTCACAGGGGCAGAACCGGAAGTAAAGGACAAGAGCCCCGAAATACCAACCCCGGGACCTGAGACACCCATCGACCTGTCTAGCTCCATATCCGAGCCGATACACTTCCCGAATGTCCCCCTTCCTCTAGATAACGCAAACAATCCCGTTTTCTTTTGCGCCGCGACTCCAAAATCAACCAACCGGAACTCAGCCAAATTACTATACCTATCGGTTATAATCGGAAGAAATTACGTACGCGCGTTAGTCGATTCCGGCGCATCTTGCAACTTCATCAGCCAAGAACTCGCTCTGGAGCTCCGAGGTCACCTACGGGAGACTCCGAAAGAGAAACCGAAATATTTCATAGTCGTGACGGGACTGCTGGATCGAGCCGATCGAGTCGCCACGCTCGAAGTAACAATTAAAGACCGAACGCACCGGATTACCGTGCAAATACTCTCCACTTTAGCTGTCCCGCTCATACTTGGTGTTTCCGCCCACAGTATAATACAGTAGGGACACTTGTACCACGTGACTGGCCAGGGTCGATCTGCGCTCCCCCGGTGGAAAAGCGGCATGTCACCTGTAAATCCACCAGGCGCCGACACAGTCGCTGCGAGGGAGCGAGAGGGAGATACGTTCCCTCGCAGTCACACTCAGTCGCGGCCGAGCTGCGGGTAGGGGCTTAGAAGGCCGTAAGGGGAAGTGAAAGTCGCTTCCCCTTACGGCCTCCTCAGCGCGAGAGGGAGCGCGACGGAGATATATTCTCTCGCAGTCACCGGCGGATTTCGGTCAGGAGCTGAGGAGGCCGTAGGGGGAGCGAGAAGGAGATACGTTTTGTCGCAGTCACATGCAGTCGCTCGTAGAAACGGTGCGGCCTACAAGAATAAAGAAGGATAGAGATATGTCTCCGTCATTTCGCTCGTCGTCCCAATGCTCGCGTCTACCTGCAAGAATTGCGATACGTTTTATACGCTACTTTTCAAAGTAGCTTATCACTGGGTACGGGGCGATAACATTTATAGTTGTTTAATACGATGCGATAATAACTATGCGCGATACGAAAGAATTCGGGGAAGAATTTATTACGGTTACTGTATACTATGTTTCTCAGTTTGCAAAAGCAGTTTGCCTCCAGCTCAGTCTCGCAAAACTATTTGTGCATGATCGTTAAAGGAATGATAATAGGTGTTATTTATCATGAGCTAATGTAATACAAATAAAAAATCAGATGAAAAGGCGCGAAAAAAGTACCGCCACTGCCGGGAACTGAACTCCGATCCGCGACATTACTGTTCAAAAATGTTACCGCTGGGCTACCGCAACTCTTGTTAGTGAATGCTCTTCACGCATCTCATAAATTGTTTCCGGGGGGAAAGAGATAGTGATAGGGAGGATACTGAGGCTTGCACGGATTTTTTCAGAGATCATCAGGGAACTGATAATTAGTATTCTCTATTGCAAGGGCGACCTTTGTTTTTTGAAGGAAAAAAAAAATTGTTGAAATACTGAAAGTAGAGTGGCATCCAGAGCGGCGGCTGTTCGCCGCCGAGCGATACGAACAGCGTATCTGTGGCGGTAATACGTGTACGCCGCGCACACATGTAGGCGCGCGGCGTAGAAAAGAAGGCTCGGTACCCCCACCGACTTCCAAGCCAGCCGGCGTGAGGAGGCCGCTTGCCGAGCCAAGCCAAATCGAGGCTAGCGTCATCTCGTGCCGACAGCGTGAGTTGCCGCTTAAGCTCACTTGGCCGCCATTTTGGTGGGGACACCGACATCAAAGGCGCCGACAGAGAGTGTCCCTACTGTATTATACTGTGTTTCCGCCATCGTCACCTTTGGCATAACCGCTCTGTACAAATCGCTAGCGTGGTACTTTGAAGATGAACCCGACACCCGATACGATTTCGAGATCGACTCGGAGCCGAACATCGTTCCTACGTGCTACGGGATCCAAGAATTGAAAGAGGCCGAACAAGGCCAACTCCAGGCCTTTCTGACTAATATCCTCGATCTGTCTCGCTATAAAACCGGCCTCACGAATTTGATCGAACATAAGATAGACACAGGCGATCATGCTCCCATCAAACAACGTTACTATGACGTATCGCCGAAAGTACAGGAAGCGATAAATGAAGAGGTTTCGCGTTTGCTCTCCGAAGGTATCATCGAGCCGCCTAGTAGTCCATGGTCTAGCCCCATAGTAATGGTTAAAAAGCCGACGGGAAAATACCGATTCTATTTAGATTTTCGAAAAGTCAACGCCGTCTCGAAAAAAGATGCGTACCCGATCCCACACATGACTCGAATTCTGGATAAGCTAAGCTCCGCGAAGTACATCTCTACCTTGGATTTAAGTCAAGCCTACTTCCAAATTCCACTAGAAGCGAAATAGAGGGAAGCCACTGCTTTTACAGTGCCGGGAGGTGGGTTATATCAATTCATAAGGATGCCTTGTGGGTTGACCGGTGCCCCGGCCACGTTTCAAAAGCTTCTGGATAGTTTAATCGGACCTGCCATGGAGCCGTACGCGTTCGCATATCTAGACGATATAATTACCCCCAAAATACATTAAAATGTAAATAAAAGCGCCAAGTAGTTTAATGATCCAAAAATGGAATAGATATCACACAAGAAAGCCAAGTTTTCAATCAAAGATACCGCCCGTTAATTAATTAATTAACTTGCATCTCTAACTTTAAAACTTGGAATGTGTATACTTAATTACCAATCAAAAAATATTACTAGCATATGACTACCTTGACACAAATTTGCACATGCCAAGTTTTAAAGCTTGAGATGCAAGTTAATTAATTAATTAACGGGCGGTATCTTTGATTGAAAACTTGGCTTTCTTGTGTGATATCTATTCCATTTTTGGATCATTAAACTACTTGGCGCTTTTATTTACATTTTAATGTATTTTGGGGGATTTCACACCTTTTTGGTTGTTCATATTTTGAAGAAAAATACAATCGGACTGTACCACATTCATATAACCGTCATCATTGTTTTGACACATCACCAGTCATGGCATAACCAATGTGTCGGTATAAAACCATGTTATCTGCACAGCGCTCTGCAGCACTTCGCAGTGGTGCCATCTCGCGTGAAACACGTGAGAGTAACATTTTTAGGAATTGTATTAATCCGGACGATGAAACTCTTAATCCGCTTTGCCTTTACCACGAGAAAAATAAAAGAGGAAATTCATATCTCCGGAACGACTGGACCGATCCACATGATTCTTGGCTCATTGGATTTAGAAAAATCAACGATGAAATACAAAATTCTGAAATAAATTCTTGGGGCTCTAACTTTCGCATAAATCGAGGTGAAAGTTTGGTAACTAAGGATAACAGCTAGTGTTCGGGATAATATAGCCTCGGCTGTCGCGCACCGGAGTGTCATATATATATGGAGAGGGAACTTCTACTTGGCGCGAGACTCTACCGAGTCTCCTGATTGTAACCCGGACCTTTGAGGAGCACCTCGAAAGGTTGAAAGAAGTGCTAGTCCGCATACAGGAAGCCGGGTTAGAACTGAATCGGGATAAGAGTGAGTTCTGTTGCTCGGAAGCGCGATACCTTGGTTTTTTAATCAATCGAGAGGGGTTGAAAATCGATCTGGCGAAAATCGAACCCATTCTGAATTTCCCTCCTCCGAAAAACGTTCGTCAGATCAAAAGATTCTTAAGGATGGCGTCGTGGTATCGTCGATTCATTCCCCAACTAGCTACAATTGCGGATCCAATAAATAGGCTATTGCGAAAGGGTGTCCCCTGGGTCTGGGGAACGGAGCAACAGCGGGCATTCGAAGTACTCCGTACAGCGATCGCAACCGCGCCGACAGTATCCTGTCCCGACTTTAGCAAAGAATTCGTCCTGCAAACGGACGCCAGCACCGTAGGCTTGGGCGCCGTCCTCACTCAAGAGATCGACGAGTGCGAAAGAGTCATCGCTTTCGCCAGCCGCACACTCTCCGCGCCCGAACGAAAATACGCGACATCGGAGCAGGAATGCTTGGCCATACTCTGGGCCGTAGAGTAATTCCGGCCATATCTTGAAGGGTACAAATTTACCGTCATCACTGATCATAGCAGTTTGAAGTGGTTGAGGTCGAAACAGAATCCGAAGGGCCGACTCGGGAGATGGGCCCTCGAATTACAGCAATACGATTTCACCGTCATACACCGACCTGGCCGGCTCCACCACGTGCCGGACGCCCTGTCTCGGAGAGACGAGGAGCCCGAGGAAACTAGAGAAACCACGGACACATCCCTGTGCTGTGCCACCCTGAGAAGCGGCCGGAAAACCGACCCGGAGAGCGCCGACGGCGACACGGCCTCGGAAACCGACGCCGAAGAAGAGACTGACGCCGAGGAAGAGACCGAAGATCCCGAAGTCACGGACGATCCGAAAACTTCAACAACCAACGGGGAGAATGCCATCGAATCCGAGGATGAACGAGGGGCCGACGATCCGGAGCTTCGGACCGACAACGAGGAAGGTGTCGTGGAATCCGAGGAGGAAGGAGGAGCCGAGGACACCGAGAAGCTTCCCGAGCCCAGCACATCAGAGCTCAAAACGATCGACCACTCAGATCTGGTAGAAACGGACTTTCACGGCGAGCAACTGAGGAACGTGCTCGAAGAACCACACCGACACCCGGATTGGGCCGTGAGAGGAAATTGAGTATATTTCCGAAGGGAGGATCCGGCGATCCGCGACATACTCGGAAACGACACCGAAGAATGGAAACTAGTACCAAGACAGGCGGAAAAGGCCCAGATCCTGGAGGAAAACCACAGAGATGCGCAGGCCGGACACCAAGGTTTCCACAAAACCTACCTGCGGATACTAGCGAGCTACCACTGGCCCAGAATGCACAAGGAGATCGGACAATACGTCAAGAACTGCCCGATCTGCCAGACAAGCAAACCGGAGCAATCCGCGCCGAAAGGCCTCATGTCACAGCGAAAGATCGAGCAACCCTGGACAGTCGTAGCTGCGGATATCATGGGCCTATTTCCACCGAGCCTGCAGAAAAACGTCTACCTCTTGGTTCTACAAGATCTCTTCACGAAATGGATCGAATGTGTGCCGCTAAAGAAGGCGACTGGCCCGAAGATTGTAAAAGCCTTCGAGGACGTAGTTATCTCGTGCTGGGGAGCGCCGCGTACCATTCTAACCGACAACGGGACCGAATTCATTAACAGCACGATACAGGAGCTCACGGAAAAGTACGGGATAACTCATAGTACCACGCCACCTTACCACCCTCAGGCAAATCCCGTGGAGCGAGTTAATCGAGTGTTGTGCGAAGACTGGGTTGACCGGAGTGAACCCGATTGTAGTCTAGCACGTTATAGTTTTTTGGGCTTTCTTCACTTAAGGATTAGTATCCAATCCAAGGTTGTGCGGTTGACGTGTAGTTTATTTGATACTTATAATTGTTTCTTACGCTTACGCAGATTGAACGTCGTCGTCGGTCGTCTATTAGGACCGGGTGTGGGTCCGTGGTGAGGTCGTACCACTCGGGACTGCCCCCCGAATTGTTGTGTTTGGCCTTTTATATGGTTAATTTTTGTTGACGTGTTCTTCTTCTAAGGAGGTCATGCATTGGACTCTGGGCGTTACGAAATACTGCTTAGGCAGTTGATTTCGGAAGGCCCGTTGGTCTACTTGTTAATGTGCACTCTTGCAGTTATTGGTGGTCGGGTTACGACACCTCCCCCCTTGGAAGAAGAAAGCTTCCTAGCTTTCGGGTTTTTCGGTGTGGTTTAGTTTGCCTTGCATTCGCTGGGTTACAATATAGTATTTTGTCTAGGTATAATTTTTTATCTTAGTCTATAAAGTGTTTCAGTCGGTCCCTATGTACTTTAATTGTTTTTTTCCCCTTTACTTATTACGTACGTGACGGGTGACGTTTGTTCTAGGATCCGGTAGGGTCCGATCCATAGGGAGTCCAGTTTTTTACTACGTCCACGGCGGACGGTTTCATCGTGGATGAGGATTTTGTCGCCTGGCGTGAAATCTGTCTTTTTTGTATCGCGGTCGTAGTTTTCTTTGGCGCGTATTTTTGCTATTTTGGTGTTTTGTTTCGCTACTTGTTGTGTGGCTCTAAGGCGTTCGCGTAGTTCTTGTGCGTAATCGTCGTATGAGTAGAGTGGTTTAGCTGGTAGTGTTAGGGAGGTTGGTAGATTGGCCTTGTGTCCGAATACTAATTCGAAGGGTGTTAGCCCTGTGGCGGTGTGTGGTGTGGTATTGTAGGTGAACATGGCGTAAGGGATCCATTCGTCCCAATCGGTTTGTTGATCGTTTATGTAATGTCTTAAATATTCGGCTAGTGTTCGGTGTGATCGTTCGAGTGCGCCGTTGGATTGTGGATGATATGCGGTGCTTTGGATTTTAGTGCCTTGGTCTGTTAGTATCTTGTCAGGTATTCCGTATTCGCAGATTATTTTCGTTGCGAGTTCTTTTGCTACTGTCTTGGCCTCTTGGTTTGGTATGGGGATTTCTTTGCTAAATCGTGTTAGTAGGTCTTGGAAGGTTAGTATGTATTTGTTTCCGTTGGCAGTTTCGGTCAGTGGCCCTACTATGTCGAGTGCGCATTTTTCAAATGCTGTGTCAGGTGTGTCGGTGATCACTAGTGGGGCTTTTGCCTGCCTAGAGAGTTTGTTTTTCTGACATGATTCGCACCGGCTTACATATTCTTTTACATACTGGGTGATTCCTGGCCAATTATGGGTTTGTCGTATTCGGCTAAGGGTCCTTTCGACCCCTTGGTGTCCTCCTAAAGTGGCGTCGTGGTATTCTTGGATTATTCTGGATTTTTCTTCGTCGCTGTATTCGCGGTTCTCCGTGGTTGGTTGTTTTATTTCTTGTGTATGGTATACCGTTCTGCTCAGCGCATCTGCGTTGGTATTTAGTTTTCCGGCCTTGTGTATTATTTCGTAATCGTATTCTTCGAGTTTGAGGCGCCATCTTATTAGCCGCGATCCGGGGTCTTTTACGCTGAATAGCCAGATTAGCGGTTTATGGTCTGTTACTATTTTGAACTTATTTCCGTAGAGGTATGGTCTATACTGTTTTGTTGCCCATACTATGGCGAGTAGTTCCTTTTCGGTCGTACTGTAGTTTCTTTCTGCTTTGTTCAGTACGCGGCTTGCGTAGGCGATCGGTTTATCCTGACCGATTTCGCCTTGGGATAGTATGGCGCCGATAGCGAAGTCGGATGCATCTGTGGTTACTACGAACTCTTTCTCGAAGTCCGGGTAGCTTAAGAGTGGTGCCGTTGTCAGTGTGTTTTTTAGCGTTTGGAACGCGTGGTCTTGTTCATCCGTCCATTTAAACAAGGTGTCTTTCGTGGTTAATGTTGTCAGGGGTTTCGCTATTTTTGAGAAGTCCTTTACGAACCGTCTGTAGTATCCGGCTAGTCCCAAGAATGATTGGATCTCTTTGACAGTACGTGGTGTGGGGAATTCCCTTACTGCGCTTGTTTTCTTTGGGTCGGCCATAATCCCACTTTCGGTGATTACATGACCGAGGTAGTTTACTTCTTTTCTTAGGAATTCACACTTGTTGGGCTGCAGTTTTAGGTTGTGGTTGCGCAGGATGGTTAATACTTCGCACAGGCGCGAGTTGTGCTCGTTCAAGCTTCCCCCGTGGATTACAATGTCGTCGAGGTATACGAAGCATTTAATCCCTTGGAGTCCTGCTAGTATCGTGTTCATTAGTCGCTGAAACGTTGCGGGTGCATTTTTCAACCCGAAAGGCATTCTATTGAATTCGTAGTGTCCGTATTGTGTCGAGAATGCGGTTTTTTCCCGCGCCTGTTTGGACATTGGCACTTGGTGGTAGCCTGAAGCGAGGTCTAAAGTGGTGAAGTATTTGGCCTTTCCTAGCTGGTCTAATATGTCTGTGATATTGGGTAGTGGGAAGGAGTCACCAATGGTTGCCTCATTTAGTTTGCGAAAATCTACTACTACGCGTAGCTTTTGTTTTCCGTTTGCGTCGGCTTTCTTTGGTACCACTAAGAGGGGAGCGTTCCACTGGCTGGTGCTCGTGGTTATTATTTCGTCCTTCAGCATTTCTTGGACTTGGTCGTTGACCTCCTTTTGATGTTTCTCTGGCAGTCGGTAGGGTTTGGTGTTAATTGGAGCGATGTTTGGTTTTGTGCAGATATCATGGGAGGTAGTCGTGGTGTGGGTTAGCGGTTCTCCTTCTAGATGGAATACATCTGCTTATGTGCTGCAGATGTCCACTAAGGAGTCTCGCTCCTCTTTATTTAGGTGGCTATCTCTTAGTTGTCCTAGTACCTGTATGATTCGGCTTTCGCGCCTGATGGGTTCCGCGGGGCTCAGCTGATGAATCGGCAGCACTTTGGGGGTTGGAGTTATTCCTTCTAGTTGTAGTGGTGGAAGGCGTATGTCTACGCCGTGGTCCGTAGTGTTTAGTACACTGACTATGCATCGTCCGTTTTGGGGTTTTACCAAACAACTTCCTATAAAGATTCCAGGTCGGATTTCTTCTGCTGACGTGATACCTTCCTCTGGGTTGAGAGTGGTCGCTTCTACCAGTGTTTCCGCGCGTGGTGGTAGGTGTATCCTGGGCTTTGCCATACTCGTTTTCCATGTGGTTTTCCCGATTTGAATTTCGGCGGCGGCGCAATCGAGTTTGACGCCGTGTCGCCGGAAGAAGTCCATTCCCAGTATCCCTTCGTATTCTATGGGGAAATGGTTGGCTACTACGTATAGGGGTTGTTTTATTAGTTGCTCCTCTATCTTGATGTGTCCCTCTATTTCCCCGAGGGTTTTTATGGGGTTTCCCGTGGCGCCTAATACCTCTATTTCCTTGCGTTGCATTGGCACTTCATCGCGTAGGTTGCGGATTTTTACCAGGCTGATCGCGGCTCCCGTGTCGATCAGCATGGGTACTGCCTGGTCGTAGGCTTCGTCTAGTGGCACGTTTGTAATGGGTAATTCGTCGATGTGGCTGTGCGAGACATTTATCTGAACGACGCAACATTCTCGCGGGGTGGCGTCGTTTGTTCGTTTCCCGCTGGCTCGTGGTCGCGGCTGGTAGATGGAAATTGTGTCGCGTCCATCCTTGGCTGTGAGCTGTTGTGATTCGTTTCTCTGTATGTGGGGCGCTGCTTCAGTCGCTGCCTGCACTCATCGTATGAGTGACCTTGTCGCTGGCAGTGGTCGCAGAATGCCTTGATTAAGTGGGCGGCCACCCGTAATTGGTTTCCTGGGGGATCGAATCGGTTGGCGTATCTACTCGTGCGACAGTCTCGCCAATAGTGGCCATTTTTCCGCATTTTGAGCATTGTAGTGCCTCATTCGGTTTTGGTTCCGGTCTGGGTAGCTGGAACTGCCCACTGTATCTACTGGAGCGGCAGTCGCGCCAGTAGTGGCCTTGTTTCCCGCACTTGCTGCACGTGGTCGTCGGGGTGTTTGGAGCGCGGTAACTGGTTCGCTTCTCCGCACTTTCGTTTCGTGGCTGTTCCTGGCGACGTGGTGGTGGACTGCTTGGTCCTTCTAGAGCCTCCTCTTCTATTGCTCCTGTCACTGCTTCGCTGAACGTTCCATAGTTACGCCCGCGGATTATGGTGCGCAGAGGTTGTCTCAGTCCTCTGGCGAAATTTACGAGGGCGGCCTTTTTATACATTTCCTTGAGGACGCGAGTGTCTCGGGCGTCATGTTGGGGTTCCCCCGATGCTTCACATAGCTCCGTCATAAGGGTTTCGGTGCGGGTGGCGTATGTCCGTACAGTTTCTCCTGGGAGCTGGCTGACCTCATTGAACTGCACCTGCAGGTATGCGGAGGACTTTCGTCCTAAGTAAGCGATTTCGAGCTCCTCTTTTAGATGCGCGTAGCTATGAATTTCCTTATGTTCGAATTCAACGAGGGCGCGACCGATTAATTTCATGCTTTGGATGGCGTCGAGTAGCCGGAGTTCTTCTCTCGGGTCGATATTGGCGAAGGTATAATTACATGCGCTGAGGAATCCTTTTAGCGCCGTTGGGGAGCTGCCGTCGAAGGTAGGGATGTATTTTATTGCTTCTCGCAATGTGATGTACTGCCCAGGGTCGGCACGGGTGTGTAAATATGAGGGCCGCGTGACTCTCGATGGTCCAGCGACGTGGCGTAAGTCGCCCTGCGTTGTTAAAGCTTCTAACTCGGCTCGGAGCCTGGCGATTTCCGCGGTAATTTCTTCTTCTGTGGGTCGTCCTGTTGCCGGGGCTGTCGTTGTTCGATTTGTTTCGTCGGAGATCATCGTCTCGTTTTGTGGGGTGTTGGTGATGAGTTCGAGTGCTTGGCCGGGCCTCGGTTGGGTGTCGAAGCGATATTCCTCGTATGATAGATCAGAGTTCTCGGATAGTTGTCTTTCCAGCCTAGTGGAAGGTCCTGGTCGTAGTAGACTCTCGTCTATGTCGCTGTATGAGTACTCACGAGTGGCGGTGATATTATCGTCGAAGTGGAACACTGCGGAATCGTCGATCTGTTCTTCGATCGGGTTGTCGAAGTTTAAGGTGCGCCTTACCGTGTCTAGTGAAGGCGTTAGCGTAGGGTTGGTTTTCCGTGGTCTGACCCGGGGAGCAGGGTAGCTCTGTATTAGTCGCGGGCTTGGATGTGAGAATAACTGGTTTCTCGTAGCGATCGTCCGCGTGTATAGATAACTGTCTGACATTGACAGGGTTGTCGGATAGCCCTTCGTTACGGGGTCCGTTAGGTTTGGTGGATAGCCCTTGGTTACGGGGTCCGTTTGGTTTGTCGGATAGCCCTGGGTGCGGGGTCCGTTTAGTTCTTCTTTTCTGTTGTATCCCGCGTGGCTCTGGATGTGAAGAATCCCACCGCTGGCACCAATTTATGTTGTGCGAAGACTGGGTTGACCGGAGTGAACCCGATTGTAGTCTAGCACGTTATAGTTTTTTGGGCTTTCTTCACTTAAGGATTAGTATCCAATCCAAGGTTGTGCGGTTGACGTGTAGTTTATTTGATACTTATAATTGTTTCTTACGCTTACGCAGATTGAACGTCGTCGTCGGTCGTCTATTAGGACCGGTTGTGGGTCCGTGGTGAGGTCGTACCACTCGGGACTGCCCCCCGAATTGTTGTGTTTGGCCTTTTATATGGTTAATTTTTGTTGACGTGTTCTTCTTCTAAGGAGGTCATGCATTGGACTCTGGGCGTTACGAAATACTGCTTAGGCAGTTGATTTCGGAAGGCCCGTTGGTCTACTTGTTAATGTGCACTCTTGCAGTTATTGGTGGTCGGGTTACGACACGAGTTCTAAAGACGATGATGATAGCGTACATCGGTAGCGATCATAGGGAATGGGACGAACACCTTCCGCAGTTCCGATTCGCGTACAATACGTCAGTTCACTCCGCCCTACAAACTTCACCTGCATATCTAAACCTAGGGAGACACCCAAAACCATCGCGTTGCTTAAGAAATACTGTAAATGAGCCGCCTGAGATAGAAGAACCCAACCGAGAGCCGTGGTTAGATAGAATGGGAAACCTAGCGATTCTAAGGGAATGGGTCGGCGAAAATCTAGATAAGGCGTATCAGATACAGGCCGACAGGTACAATCTAAGGCACGGCGAACGAATTTTCGGGGAGGGGGATTTGGTATTAAAGAGACTGCGAGTACTATCGTCCGCCGCGCAAGGGAAAGCCGCGAAATTAGCGCCGAAATTCCATGGTCCGTACAAAATAGCAAAAGCTCTGGGAGATTCCGTATACCGTTTAGAAACTTTGGATGGCAAGTCCGCGGGAAAGCACCACGTAAAGCATTTGAAGCCGTACCACTGGTAGCGAAATACCGTGAAGTAACACAGACATACGCGTTCGACCCCGTAGAATCCAAAACTTAGTCGAAAATGCTGGCGCCGAAATCGAGGAAAGCGTTGGAACGGGCCTACAAACCCGAACCACCTAACGACACGCCGCGCTGGGTACCGGAGTGCGGAGCCCTGCGCCGAATGAGGGAGGCGTTGGAGCGAAAATATACAGTGGACCAGCGGCGAGATCGGGTCGTTGCCGTGGAAGGACCAGACGAGCTAGATTCGTACCTATTTGCGTATAACACCTATGGAAGGCTGGACCTAGTAGATGCGCCGGTGGAGCTCCTCGAGGGGAAGCTGGAGCAGACCGGGCACCACCTGGCCCTAACGAGGAAGGAGGGTCTGGTGAGGGTCGAGATGCCGAGGGGGAAAAACTACACCTTCCGGGTCCGATCCGAGGACTACGAGGAAATCCCGGTACGACCCGGCATCACGCGCATCCCTCGCGCCATACTCATTGCGGGTTCGCCCGGGCCGGAGTGGGACGATTGGGAGGAGATACTGGCCGAATCCAAAAAGCGGGCGGCCGCGAAGGAGGCCGCCCAGGCCCACGCTCCCCAATAGCCACCACCGGCCGTAAAAGTGTAACTGGAGGGCAGGGCACTCGGACCCTGTCCTCCTCCGTGGGGTTTTCTGGCTCCCTCCGTATGTAGCCCCGGGTTTTGCCGAATTTGGCCGCTATCCTGTCCACTAACCATTTCGCTTTCAAAGTAACCCCGTGTTTCAATTAACTTTCCGTTTCGAATACTAACACCTCTACTCTTCTACTATCGTGTGAGCTAGGCGAAACGAGGGAGGCGAGGCCGTAGGCCGACCAGCGGGAGACCCTCAGGTATACTAATTTCTTTCCTATCTTTCTATTGAGTGCTTTTTCTTGGTTTCTATTCCGCGTGCGTTTAGCGCGAGCCCACTCCGTGCGCAACAACTCAAGTAAACTCGAGAATAATTCTCTCACACGACCTACGGGGATGGTCCGCCGAAGGGCCAGCGCCTCGGGGAAGAACACCTAAAGCATAGATTATCCACTTCGGAAGTTCGCGAGCTGGCAGAATCGCGCAGTATTAGTCAAGACCGCCTTCGAGAAAATCCGAATCGGGGAAACTCGACATAACTCGGAAAGAACTCCGTACCTCCGTTGAAAATAAGAGGCTAGTGTTAAAGTCGGAACATCTAGGCCGTCGGGAAGTACCGAGTAATTGAGCTTTATCGAATAAGTGCCAGGGCCAGGATAGCCCTGGCCCTGAAAACGAAACAGGTTACACATCACTGCGCGACTCGGTACTAGGGCACTCGACTGACTCTACTGCGACCAGGGGAAAACTCCGGCGAACGAAACTCCGCGATACGGGTAACGTAATAACCCAACGTGCGAGAGAACATGCAAGGCCAATGATCTGGTAGAAAGACTCGGCGGAATATCACATGTTAAGCTAACCCGTAGAGCCGTAGCTTTAATCGGCTCAGTACCAAGGGCATATGGAAAATTGGGAAATGGTTATGGTATTCCTAGTAAGAGTAGGCTCCCACGATTGGTTTGTCGAGCCGAACATTGGTGATGGGACTGAGTACGACTGTGAAAAGCCAAAGGGACACCCGGAATGGAAGCTGGTGTTTGGGAGATAGACTCTGGAAGGCTGACCCGAGCAACTCGGTCCAGTTGCCGCTGGGGGGAGGGTTTGTAACGAAGCGTCAGGCGCTTCGCTATGAATCGCGGCTAGTGGCCCTCAGTGGTCAGCTGGACCCGATGTACAGAGAGTATCCCGGGCTCGGGGTAGGGCAGCAGAGCCAGGAAGGGTTCCCTTAGGCTCCGAACTTAAAGTGGAAACACGAAATTGGCTTCGCGTTCTTTTTGTATGCGAGATAGGATAAGGAAGTATCAGGCCGAACTTGGTGGGCCAACAAGACGAGGAAGGAGGAGAGACGGGCCGCAGTCAGCTGAGACAAGGCGAGAAACCTCCTGACCCCCCACCCTGAGGCAATGGCAGCATGAAGCCGGGAGGGTAGCCCGGCAAGCGGCGGGGAGCACGCGGGAGCAGGCACACGGGCAGTCACCAGCCCGAGCAGTCGACGCCAATGGATCGACTTGCCCCAATTGCGCCGAAACGAAATTAGGCCAGACTACGCCACCTGTCAACCCACGTGACTCCAGGACCGCCAAAGATTCGCGTATTAGGATAGCGCACCTGCCTGGATCTAGGATCCGCGAAGGGAATGGGGGGAAGGGAAGGCTAAAACCGAGCCTACAAGCGTGCAAACCGAGTATCGAACGCTCTCTTGCTGCTCCGTCTACTCCGAGTCCGGATCAATTGTGTACCTAGTCTCTGAGGGTGGATTGTGATCGTTAGGACTTCGGTAAGCCGACCAAGTGTCTCCACATATTAGGGCCTTCTGCCCCGGATAACCAGCCCTTCCTGGTGTCCCTTCTGGGCACAACGGGTTAGCGTAGAACTAGCGTAATGGATTAGTTTTATTAAGGATTATTCCGCATGTTAACGCGTGGACCGGGAATGCGTCCCGAGAGTAGGGAAATGACTGTGAGCTTCGGCATGTAATTGCGTTATCATTGCTTGAATTCTACAACTTGGATATAATTGCTTGGTGATATATGCTATGCTTTGCGGGACAGACCTTTGATTGTGTATGAAAGTGCGGAGGACCTAGGGTCCGACTAAAATAGGGACAGCGCGTGTAACGAGGCGTTTCGTATTGACTGTGTCATAAAGATTGTTAACTAGAATTGTCTCTATAGACTGGAATTTGGCCCCTCCGGCCCGTGATCTGATTACAATTTATTTTCTCCTTTTTTAACTGACTTCACTGATATCTTCTGCAATTCTGAATAAATCTATTTTCTTCATTTATCCTTAAATACTGCTTTAATTATTGGGCTCCTTGGTTAACCTTACTGTGCTTCCTTTGGGCGTCGTGCCTGTTAAAATTTTGTGAAACAACTGGCTGGACCAAGGACCTCCCGTCGGGCCCAGCTCGCCTGCCAGTCTCGAAAACCCATCTTTCGAACGTATTCACTACCGGCCCTTTTCAGGGCCTGGGTCTCCTTACTGAGCAGGGCGAATTGCCCGACGAAGGTGCCGAGAGTTGCTTACCCAGGAGCCGTATAAGCGCTCGCTCGTCACAAAAGCTAATATGTTGACGAACTCTATCATGAATGCGCTAGATGAGCTGGCTCCAAAAAAGACTATAATAGCAAAAGTAAATTCCAAAAAGTGGTTCACAGCAGAAATTAAAAACATAACAAAACAAAGGGATTCAATGTTTAAACTGTACAAAATCACAAAGGCAAACGACTATTGGGCTGAATACAAAAAATTGAGAAACGAGACAGTGAAACTTATACAGAGAACTAAAAAAGAATATAACGTAGTAAAAATACGAAATGCTCACAAGGATCCCAAGTCTATGTCGAAAGTGATTAAAAGTATATTAAATAAGAATAAAAATAAAGAAATTAATTGGAACCAAGTAGTATTTGAAAATAACGTCAGACTCAATTCCGAAAAAGTTTTGGCAAACAAACTAAATGAATTTTTCCTAGACAGTATATCATCCATTACAAACACTAGTGAGCTTTCTGAAAACCACATAGGCACTGACCAATATAACATACCAGATATCACATGCACGAAAACCTTTGACAATCTTCAACAAGTGTCAAAAGGCAAATTAAGGGAAACTATTGAAAAGCTAGATTCAAACAAGGGCGCACTCGATGGAATAAAGAAGGATATCCTGCTCTTGGTCTGTGATTCAGTGGGTGAGGCGTTTCTGGATGTGTTTAATACCTCATTTTTGATGGGCTTATTCCCAGAAAGCTGGAAAACCTCCATTGTCACTCCGTACAAAAAGGTCCAAAATCCAAGCAAGCCAAGCGACTTGCGCCCCATAAATCAACTTCTTCTTTATGAGAAAGTACTCGAGCTGCTCGTTAAAGAGCAATTGGAAAGTTTTCTGGAAGAAAACAAAATATTAGATGCGGCTCAAGCAGGTTTCAGAAAAGGTTATTCGTGCGAGACTGCGTTACAGTTAACTTTAGATGAATGGGTTACAGCGATGGATGATAAAATGTACATAGGTGTCATATTTATCGACTACCGGAGAGCTTTCGAAACCATAAACCAAGATCTGATATTAAGAAAGCTATACTTATATGGCATTAGAGATTGTTCACTAAGATGGTTTGAGACATATTTAAAGAATAGGAAACAACAGACGCGCATACGGTCGGAACTGTCAGACAAGCTAATAGTTAAATGGGGAGTACCTCAGGGTTCTGTATTGGGGCCTCTCCTCTTCATATTATATATAAATGATCTCAAGCACCATCTTAAGTCGCACTGCCATATGAGGATGTTTGCGGATGACACTATCCTGTATGTAATGGACAGAAACATTGACGATCTCGAAAGAAAACTTAACGAAATCATGAATATGATGGATCTATGGATGTGCAAAAATAATATGTTTTTAAATACAGACAAAACTTACCATATGGTAATAAGAAGCAATAGATTAACAGTAGGTAGGAATCTCAATATTTCCTATAGGCAGGCAACGATCAGAAATGTCAATGAAATTAAATATCTGGGGATCTACATTGATGAGAACCTGAGCTTTAAGAAACACTTGACATATCTGGAACAAAAAGTAGGTGCTAAAATAGGTTTATTAAATAGAATAGGGAAAGTAATCGGTCCACTCATTAGGTGTTACATCTATAAAGTGATGATAGCTCCTATCATGGAGTACTGTTCATCAGCACTTTCGTATGCAAATCAGGAAGACTTAGAGAAACTACAGATTCTTCAAAACAGGGCCATGCGGATAATCCTGCATTGCGATATATACACTTCGACGCGCGAAATGCGAGACATACTGAAATTTATGACCATCGATGTGCGTATAAAGAGAAGGACGTTAATGTTAATCCATAAAATGATTAATCAAGAAATTGCACCCGAGATGGTGAGTAAGGTTACTTACGTGAGGAATGTTTCACAGCGAGTCACCCGACAGAGTAACGACATATTTATTGATGGTCCTAATTGCGTAAAAGCCCGAAAAAGTTTATTCTATGCAGGCTTCCAAGATTACAATAAACTTCCACGAGAGGTTAAGGAGAGCACTAGCGTAAATGCCTTCAAGAGACGACTGACGGCACATCTAGACGGGTGTACGAATGAATGCGATCTGTAACGTGAAGTGAGTCGTAGAGCGCATGGTGTGAAGCATGGCGACATTGAATGGGACAGCGCGCGAAATTTGAAAATGGAAGTGTAATGGAATGAACGAATGAGTGTATGATAGAGTGTATGATAGAATGTGTAGAATGCGAATGAGTGCGAACATAGAAGTGTGAGATGTGGAATGTAGTGACGAGATGTACTTATTTACAAATGTAGAACAAAACTAGCCGAGAAGGCTACAATTAAAGTACATCAATCAATCAATCTCTCTCTCTCTCTCTCTCTCTCGTGAGTAGACTCCATGCACTTTCTTAGCTCCTGCTTTGGACTCTCTTTCTGCCGATCTTCTGCCCCACGGGGCCTGTTTCAGGTGACTAGCTTGTTCTCGATCGGCCTGCGCACATTTTGGCCTATAAATCCTTACGGCACATTTTCTACCGACGAGAACAGGCGATCTTTATCTGTGGCGATCTTGACAGATTTTCTAACCCCCCATTAATTAGGTCGGTTAGTTTTCTGTTGCTTTCTGGATTTTTAAATTTTTCGGCTCCGCTGCGTCCTCACTCCAGTGCTCCTGCCAGGACTGCCACCCTCGCTTTGCCGACCGCCTTCGCCACCTACAGTGATGCCAACTCATCAGCCTACGGACAGTGTGACAGTGCCTGTGCCTGTCAGGTGTATTAAGTGCGGGAAGGACATTAAAAGGGAGCTCAGTTCCTGTACGATATGTATGGGCTTCACCCACCCATGGTGCTTGCCGACTCACTCAGTGGCCTGCAGATCGGCTGCTGCTCGGCCGTCGTCTGCCGCCACTACTGCTGCTGTCCCGGCTGCCTCTGTGCCAGCCGGACAGGCGCTTGCGCCTTCTACTACAACGCCGGCTGATGTCGGCCCCTTTGCAGCAGTCGTCGAAGCCCTGACTGACACCATTTCCAAGAAATTGGATAATTTCATGGCGGCCCAGAAGCTCCAACTTGACTCTTTCATGGCAGACCAGCGGGCACAGATGGATGACGTAAAATCCTGCTTGCAGCTTCTTTCCTCTGCCTCTGACCAACATGCGGAGAAGCTGGCATCACTGGACAGCCGCACCTCCTGCTTGGAAGCGAGCTCCGCATCCACTAGTCAGCAAATTAGTTCCCTTGCAGCCGTGGTAGCGAAATCTTCAGCTGACACAAAGAAACTTGTGTCCTCCCAGGCCTCGGAGCTCAATGGGCTCACAACGAGGCTCGCTCGCATGGAGCTCGCCTCCCGATCATGCGATCTATCGATCTCCGGGCTCCCTGAGACCTCTGGTAAGGATCTCAGGCCCCTCGTGTCCCGGCTCGCGCAGGCGCTGGGGACTGCTTTGGCGCCTAATGATATTGTGTCGGTCTCGCGAATGCGCGGTACCCCCACCGTCGATCATCCCCGGACGATCCATGCGTCACTCGCTTCCCCGGCCGTGCGAAACGCGCTGCTCGCCGCCAAGCGGGCCAAGCGCGACCTTCCGGCATCCACTGTTGACGCGTCTTTCCCTGCGGGTTTGGTGCTCGTCAATGAGTACCTCCCAAAAGAGATCGCCACTCTCCTCAAGCGGTGTCGCCAGCTTGCGCGTGAGACGTAGTCTTTGATGTAGCCCCAGAGGAAAAAATCCAACGGGGTGAGGTCCGGACTTCGTGGCGGCCACTCGATCGGTTCGTGGAGCGAAATGAGTCGGTGACCGAAGGTATTTCGCAGCATCCTCCGGGCCAATGCAGCGGCGTGCGCTGGATGGCCGTCCTGTTGGAAAATAATATTTCCGCGCTCGGCGAGCGGCACATCTTCCAGAAGAACTGGCAATGTGTCGCGTATAAATTCCAAATAAGTGCGCGCATTCACTCTACCTGGAATTATATAGGGACCGATAATTCGGTCACTAAGGATGCCAGCCCAGACCTTAATGGTGACCCAGCCCTGGACATTCGCTGCCACTCGGCAGTGCGGATTCTCAACCGCGTAGTGGTGGGCATTATGCCTGTTGTACATCCCCGTGGTGTTGAAGCAAGCTTCGTCAGTCCACAGGATGCTCTTCAACAGCGCATTATTTTCGGCGTCTCGTGGATGAACCTGAAATGGAAAATTTGTGTTTAAATTAAAGATCAATCCTTAAGAATAATTATATAATTCTATATGTTCGTATTTACCTCGTCCATCATCCACCGGCAGAAGTTTAGCCGTCTTTCATTATCGCCGGGATGCAGCCTATGAACTGGGTGCCGTTCAAAAGGCCGCATCCCGAGATCCTTCTTCAGGATCCTATGGACTTGTGTTTGGCTCATATTGAGCCGCCTGGCAATGTACCGCGTGCTGTAATGAGGATCCTCATTCACCAGCTGCAGTACAGCCTCGATGGCTTGCCCGTCGCGATGACGAAGACGTCTTCGGTCACCGTCGATGGCATTCCGTCGGAGCCGTCTCTCCAGTTTATGAAAGGTCGCCGGCGCCGGTTGAGCACTTTCGGGATATCGTTGCCGATATAGGAACGCCGCCCGCCGCTGATTTTGGTTGCCTTCGCCATAAATCAGCAGGATGTCCACTTCATGTTCTCTCAAAACTTGACGGTTATCCATAATTCGCGTTAGTCTCGAAAAGACTTTGACAATAGTGTTATTCTAAGTTGCTATTGGAAACTCATTCTTTTTTTGATTGAACATTAATTTGGAATAATTCTCCGGAAGAATAAAGAAGGACTTAGAATAACACTAGTGTGAAAGTCTTTTCGAGTCTAACACGAAATATGGATAATCGTCAAGTTCTGAGCGAACATGAACTGGACATGTTGCTGATTTGTGGCGAGTGCAACCAGAATCAGTGGCGGGCGTCGAGAGAGAGAAAGAAAGACTTTAGAGCGAGAGATAGAGAGAAATACTTGAGAAATGTATGTATGTATGTATGTATTACGTTCTAGGGCAAGTAAGTAGCCCTCTCAGAACGTTATTACAGCAGTAAATACAAGAGTAAAATACAAAGATAATAAATAATAACAATAACAATAAGCGCACGCAAACAAGTACTAAGATAATGGCAATCAGCCCCGCACGTCGTAAAGAAGATAAAGTAAAATAGAGAAATCAAAGGAAAAAGAAAAGAAAAGAAACCCTACATATACCGCTCCATGAGGAAAGCAGCCAGGGCAGTTTTGAACGCCGCCTCACTGTCACACTCCCGGATAGCAGGTGGAAGGCCATTCCAAAACTAGGGACCACTAACGGAATATGAGACCCCGAAAAGGAGGAGCGGTGAGTGGGCACCAGAAAAAGGGGGCCCCTCTAACGGGAGGGCCGCCCAGACGACCCCGCAACCCTTTTTTTTTTTTTTTTTTTTTATGTGGGGAAATCCTCATGGACACCCCGCCGCCCTGGTGGGGGCGACGGGGTAGTGCCGGACTCTTACCGGCTAAAACCCCACGGTGGCCATCCTCGGTGCTGACTGGGGCGACACCGGGAACTCTGGTAGAACACTACCGGTGCCGCCCCGCGCCCGCCCCCTATTGGAGGCACGTCTCGTGGTGGGGGAGCGGCCATCCGCTCTCTCGCTTTCACGAGAGAGGGAGGCTTCCCCCACTACTCGCGGGGAGACACGGCTCACCGCACTCCTTCGCTAGCGGCGAAGGAGGCGGGAACCGCGCCCCCGTATTACCCATCCCAGACGACCCCGCAACCCTAGGCGTGAGCCAGCCCCGATGGTAGTGCGGCTGACTCGACTTGAGAGCCCGGAAAATGCTGACTCCGAGAAAGAGGAGCCTTCGCTCCCGAACTTTCAGCCAGCCTAGTCGCACATAGTAAGGCGTGATATGCGCGTCACGAGGAACGCCATAAATGAAGCGCACACAGGCGATCAGCACACGTTGGAGGCGCAACTCGCTGGTTACACCAATGCCCAGTAGAGTTAGGCAGCAATAATCAAGATGTGGCAGAATGAGGGAAGATATGAGCTTGATTTTAAGGCTCCGCGGCAACGCAGTGCTGTGACGTCGAAGCCCCGCAAGCGCACCATAGACCTTTCTGCAGATGTGCCCAGTGTGATCACCCCAGTCAAGAGTGGGCGAGATGTGCAGGCCCAGCGAGACAACCTTAGAGGCGTACGGGATGGGCGTACCACCCATCTGAACCAGGGGAGCACCGGAAACAAGCTGCAGGCCCAGGGCACGAGCAGAGCCGAGCATCATACACTGCGTTTTAGAAACGTTAAGAGAAAGAGAGTTCATTGTGGACCAGCCAGAGACGCTGGCAAGGTCAGAGTTGATCCTCCTAATCGCGTCGTCCAGCTCACTGTAAGGTGCGGAGATGTATAATTGTACATCATCCGCGTACTTAATCACCTTGGAGTGCTTAATGACAGAGTCGAGATCCTGGATATAGAGAGAAAAGAGGAACGGTACAAGGACGGAACCTTGCGGCACGCCCGAGTGGATCGGGGACCAACGGGAGAGACACCGTCCGATTCTGACTGCCTGTGCCCTATTGGAGAGGTAGGACCAGAACCACTGTAAGACCGGAAAAGAGAAATTTAAAGAGTGGAGTTTAGTAAGTAGAAGTGAGTGGTATACAGTGTCAAAGGCCTTGGAAAAGTCAAGACACACCAGGACTGTGACCATCCGCTGGTCAGCAGCAAGACGGACGTCGTCCAGGAGCGTGAGGAGAGCCGTCTGCGTAGATCGGTTTTTTAAAAAACCATGTTGGGAGGGGTCCAGCTGTCCAGAGCTATTGATAAAACTCTGGATATCATGGAGGACAACCCTCTCGAGGATCTTAGACAGCTCAGGAAGAAGAGAGATGGGGCGGAAATCGGCAGGAGCAGAAGCATTCGGTTTCTTGGGGATCGAAGAGATGATGGCTTTTCGCCAGGCAGCGGGGAAAGTAGAGAAAGCAAGAGAGGAGTTGAAGACCTGCAGAATGGCAGGGAATAACGCAGGAAGAGAGAGTAAAAGAAATCTCGCACTCAGATCGTCCGAGGGCGAGATGGATGAGTTAGTAAGGCGCACAGCGCGAGCAAGCATTTCCTCCGTAACGGGGGAATAATAGAAGCGCGAATCGTCGGAAACACAGTTAGACAGCGATAGACATGCGGGGACGGCCGGTGGGGAGGAAGAGTGCGCAGAGAGGAAGAACGAGTTAAGATCGTCCAGAGACAAGTGAGAGGGAAGAGGAGAGTGAGAGGGAGGGAGGACACCGAATGACTTCAGCTGTCGCCAAACATCATTCGGGTGCCTAGGAGTAGAGAAGTGGGAGAAAAGAAAGGAAGATCTGGCTTGCACCAGAAGGGACTGCACCCGGTTACGAGAGGCCCTGTAAAGAGCCCAAGTTTCCGGGTTAGCAGTTCGTCGGAAAGATCTCCTGAGTGAGTCGCGAGAACGCATCTCGGCTCGGATCTCAGGAGTAATCCAAGGAGCAGGAGGCCGTCGAATACGCAGAGGTCTAAGCGGGGCATGCTCATCGAGGACTCGGAGCAGTCCCGCATTGAAGTCGTCCACCAACTGATCCACGCTGCTCTCACAGGAGTTCGAAACAAGATGAACACAGCTAATCTGCGAGATGTCATCGAGTAGCGCGTCACGATTGATGGAACCATATCTACGACGAAGATCAGTGGTTGGAGTAACCCGAGAAGTTAGGACGTACTCTAGCGAAATTAAGTCATGATTAGAACAGTGAGGCTCTTTACTTTGAGAAAAAGAAGCTACCCTGCTAGAGTCATCCACAAGCCCAAGGTCAAGCCAAGTGGAGGAGAAAGAAGTGTGAAAAGTAGGAGAATAGGGGCTAGAGTAGAGGTTGAGACGGGAGAAAAGCCCTCCAAGGTAGATCGCATCGAAAGACTGTGAGCCCATGTTCGCGTTCCAGTCGCCCAGAACAACCTTGTTCGGGAAGTCCGAGACGATGTCGGCGAACAGCGGTTCAAAGTTAGCAAGAGGAACATGGGGGGGGGGCGATAAACGACCCCCCTTGAAGAGTGCCGGCAGAGGGAATGACCACCTCCGCAAAGAGATATTCCGGGCCGGAGAGTTGAGAGCGAGGGGAGGACGCGATTACTGAGGTCGAGAAAGTATCGCGAATATATAGGCATACGCCTCCACCCGTTCTGCCATACCTGTCACACCTGGAAAGCGAGTACCCAGGCAGAGCACACTCCGAATCGGGAATCGAGCACGAGAACCAGGTCTCGGAAACCGCAATAACGTCATAGGTTGACGACGCGAAAAAAGATTGAAAAGTGGTGAAGTGGCGGCAAAGAGATTCGGCGTTTACGTGTCCGAAACATAAGACGGAGCAAGCGGCAGGAGTGGGGGCGCGCGACGTACGGGGAGCAGGTCTTCACGCTAGTTTCCGATCGACGTCCTGAAGGGAGTCGATTTGGACCGGCGCGTCGGTAGCCGTCTTCTTGACGAAAATGGCCCCGTCCCGGTGCCATACGCGAACAAAACCGCGCTCACGAGCAAGCTGGCGACACCGCTTGAGAAGAGCTGCGAGCTCTTTCGGGAGGTACTCGTTGACGAGCACCAAACCCGCAGGGAAAGACGCGTTAATTTTCGACACCGGAAGGTCGCGCTTGGCACGCTTGGCGGCGAGCAGCGCGTTTCGCACGGCCGGGGAGGCGAGAGACACGTGGATCGTGCGGGGACGATCTACGGTGGCGGTACCGCGCATACGCGCGACCGACACTATGTCACTGGGCGCCAGAGCAGTCCCCAGCGCCTCACAGTGGCCGATTTGGGTTCAAAACGCGCGCATCGAACTTTATGCACTAAAAAATTCACAGAGGAGGAACGAAAATTGAACGCTATATTCTTATTCTAGACACTATAGAGCACAGAAAATGTTAGTACACATTTTGTTTGTCACGAATAGTAGTGAAGATAACGACAGATTTATAGAGTATGTTCTTATGTATTTAAATGGAGAACTTTAACTTTATCTACTGGGCCAGCAGCGTGAAGCAGCGTAATTATTTTTTCCCCCTCTGAAAATAGATTTTTTCCCGCAACTTTTGATATATAATTCATCTGCGGGCAATTGCGGGAAATTGCCATAAAAATTAGTCAAAGTCCAAAATTTCAATTTTATCAAGAAAACGCGCGAGAATGCAAACATAGGGACGAAAATGTAACATTATGTACTTATTCCGGACAGTATAAAATGCAGAAAATGTTGGTAAATAATTTGTAGGTTACGAATACTATTGACAATGACAACAGATTTATATAGTATGTTCCTATGTATTTAAATGGAAAACCTTAACTTTGTCTACTGGCCCAGCAGCGTGAAGCAGCGTAATGATTTTTTCCCCCCCTGAAAATATATTTTTTCCCGCAAATTTTGATATATAATTCATCTGCGGGAAATTGCGGGAAATTCCCTTAAAAATTAGTCAAAGTTTAAAATTTCAATCCCCATACATTTACAATTGCTTCACAAAATCCAAATATTAAACCATCATATTTAAGTGAAAAAATAACCATAATTTGGAATGTTTGCAATAATGCAATAAATGTAGGTGTTAAATATTTAATCATCCTCCGAACTGGATGAAATGTTAGGAGACTCAGGCTCCTCCTCGCTTTCGCTTCTAATTGAACTCTGCAAAAATTGAACCAGTTAGATATACAGACAGTTAAAGGCAAATTCTTATTGTTTATCCTAAAATATTGTTCTCACATCCGATTCGTCGTCATCTCTAGCAACGAGTGCATCGTACGAGTCAGGAAGCGAATAAAGAACCTCTTCCACATGCTTGGTTTTCGGTAGATATTTATTGGAGATCAATGGATCCGAGCTCACCAGAAATCTCTGCAATTTAAATATATATCACTTCTTTATTCGCTTCCTGACTCGTACGAGGCACTCGTTGTTAGAGATGACGACGAATCGGATGTGAGAACAATATTTTAGGATAAACAATAAGAATTTGCATTAACTGTCTGTACAGGGTGATGCGGATACTTGGAATCAGCTTTTTACCATCGAATTTTATCGATTTTTGAAATTGGTAATTGTCTCGACGGCCGTCTAATGTCACCGGTGTCGCGTGGCTGCTTAGGGCCAACAGGCCGAATCAAGCCAAATACCGACAGTCTTCCGATTAACCGGCAAGGGCAAAATGAGTCGGTAATAAAACATTGCTGCACTGCACACTGGCAGGGAAAGTGTGAGCGATATGTGGCATAATAAACATACTAAAGAGCATGTCAGCGGTGCATTCTGGCGAGAAATCATTCTTGTTTTTTCTTTTATTATAACTATAGAGCGAAATATTGAAAGAGCCAGCAATTCTCTCCTTACCTCAAGTCAACTGCCAGATTTTCACCCTTTTTTGGAAGGCGGAGGCAACACGCCTGCAGCAGCGGCGTGATCAAGGATTGCGAGTCTTTCAATATTTCATTTTATAGTTATAACAATGAGAGAAACAAGAATTATTTCTCGCCATAGTGCGAGAATGATAGGATTACCTATATTATTTATTATGCATAAAACATTTATTATGTCACGCGAATCTCTCGCACTCCTCCCCTGCCAGAGTGCAGTGCAGAAATGTTTTACCAACGAAACGTGCTTGCCCACGAGGAAAATAATAATATCCCCCAAACGGCTGAACCGATTCGCTTGATTCTTGGCTCATCGGATTCAGAAAAATTACAGCTAAAATACTAAATTCAGATATAAATCCTTAATACCGTAACCTTTTCATAAATCGAGAACAAATTTTGGCATCGATCGAATCTTCGGGATAATAGAGACTCGACTGTCGCGCGCCGTAGGGGACTACTACTTTGCGCGAGACTCTACCGAGTTTCATGATTACCGACTCATTCTACCCTTGCCGGTTAATCGGAAGACTGTCGGTATTTGACGTGATTCGGCCAGTTGGCCCTGAACAGTCACGCGACATCGGTGGCATCACACGCCCGCCGAGACAATCACCAATTACAAAAATCGATAAAATTCGATGGTAAAAAGCTGATTCCAACTATCCGCATCACCCTGTACTCACGAGAGATTTCGTCTATATTTTAGCCTCCTCGGCTATTTCGTTGCATACAATTTACAGTATATCATACATACATTCTTCTTCGCTTCAACCATTCAGTCCTTTCACATTCATTTAGTCACTTTCACACTTACGCCGGTCTTAAATTTCGCTCCACGCTCCGCCACGTTCATACCATATACATAGTTCATGCCTCAGTTCTCACGAGTGAGTCTCCTTTGCGCACGTTCCACTTTGGACACGGGCCTTTTTTGGAACTTGCGCACATGGAAACAGCGCACGTTGCACATTGCCCACATTGGAAACTGCACACATTGGACATTGCCCACATTGGAAACAGCGCACATTGGACATTGCCTACATAAGATATCGTTACAAGTGGAAACTGCGCACAGTGTATAGAGGACACAGTGGACTTTTCCCACATGGAAAGTGGAAGTTGGCCACTAAATACTGTGTAGACATTTCTACAAGAATCATACGTAGAATTTAGCCATTGTCAATTAACAATTATCGGAAAATTCTGCGGTTGAAATGTTTCGGGGCTAAAGATGGACGTCCGTTAATTTAATTGATTATGTATTGCCACATGCTAATTACAACAGCAAGATACTTTGCTGCATTGCATTTACTAGTGGTAGATATCCTTATCAATTATGGTTCACGAAAATATCATTCTTAGATTTTATGAGTGTATCTGATATTTTATTTTCAATTTTAGCTCACCTTACTTGCTCACCTTACTAGCTCACCTTACCCAGTCCGGGGGGGGGCATGCTCGTTTCGCTCGCCAAACCTAAAAAGCCCTGAATATTATATACTTAACTATTATGTACTTATTTTAAATAAAAATGGTTGTTAATAAATTAAAACTCATAACCACCCGTTGTTTATATTTATTTAATCATAGTCATATAAGCAATCACTTTTTTCACGAATAAACAACTTTGGTGTTTCTTACAAATCATTAATTATTTCACTGTTATTTATTGCTTTTCAACTAAATGTGTTCTGAGAATACATACTGTCGCAATGTACACATCTTTTTCATCTAGTGTGTCCAAATTCCATTATTCGCGTTATCCTGTGTGTCCTGTTTCTTCTGGGATGTGTATAACTTCCACCGTCGATGTGTCCTGCTTCCACTGGAGTAAATTTCCAACGTGCGCAAATTCCAATGTCTCCAATATCCAATGTGTCCTGATTCTACTGGAGTCAACTTCCAACGTGCGCAAATTCCACCGTGTCCAATAATCCACGTGTGCGCAAGATGGAACGTGCGCAATGTGGACACTCCCGTTCTCACGCACCAAGCTTCACATCTATACGTTCATAGTCTGTGGTGACGCCAGTGGTGTACTACGCTTCACCGTTTATTCATCAAGTACGCAGTTGCACGTCTCTTGAAGGTGCCTACATTTTCGGCATCCTTCACTTCTTGTGGAAGATTATTATATGCCTCGAATCCGCTGTAAAACAAGCTTTTTCGGACTTTCATCGAATTTGTAGCTGTAATTTTTATGTTATTACATTGTCGTGTTAATTTGTGAGACCGTGATCCTACGTACTCAATTCTGTCAGACTGGCAGAATACTGGCTATTTCTTTGCGTACCATCTTATCCACCATCGTGAGTACTTTTCTTTTTATTCTTACATTTATGGGCATGAAATTAAGCGCTTCACGCATTTCATCGACAGATGTGTATATGTCGCACTGTAGTATCACTCTCATAGCCCTATTTTGTAGGACTTGGAGCTTGTTAATTGACTCAGAGTCAGCATACGTCAAGAGCGATACGCAGTACTCCATAATAGGCGCTATCATGACTTTGTAAATGTGACCCCTTGTGAGTGGACAAACCAGCCTACCTACTCTATTCAATAAACTAATTTTCGCTCCTACTTTCTGCTGTAGCACAGTCACATGTTTCTTCAACGTCAGGCATTCATCAATGTATACTCCAAGGTATTTTATGTCAGCCACTTTTACGATATTTGTGTTTCTATATATAATGTCTAGTTCCCTACTGCATGGCATCCTATTACTCCTAATCACCATATGGTAAGTTTTCTTTACATTTAAAATCACATTATTTCGCTTCATCCACTTGTCAAGTTTCGTCAATGCTTGGTTCAGTTTCACTTCTAAAGTATTAATATTTGTTTCCGTAATATATAATATCGTGTCATCAGCAAACATTCTTACACTACAATCATTTTTCAGGTACGCCTTCAGGTCGTTTATATACAAAATAAATAAAAGGGGACCTAGGACTGATCCTTGCGGCACACCCCATTGCACAGTAAGTTTGTCGGGAATTTCCCCGTCAATACATGTTTGCTGTTCCCTGTCTCTTATATAACTTCTGAACCAGCTTAGCGCTTTGTGTCTAATACCATATGTTTCTAATTTATGTTACAGTAAATCTTGGTTTACAGTCTCAAATGCCCTACGATAGTCAATAAATATGACTCCTACATACTTTCGCTCACTTGTTGCAGTCACCCATTCATCTAGGGTAAGTTGAAGTGTCGTTTCGCAAGAATAACCCTTCCGAAAACCTGCCTGTGACTCATCAAGAATTTTATTTGTTTCCAGAAAGCTTTCAAGCTGCTCCTTAACAATGAGCTCGAGTATTTTCTCGAATAGTGGCAGCTGGTTGATAGGGCGCAGCTCCCCTGGAAAAGTCGGATTATTCACCTTCTTTTGTGGTGTGATAGTTGATGCCTTCCATTGAGAAGGGAAAACACCTAACTCAAGGGAGGAATTTAACACATCCAGGAATGCATCGCCCATCTTATCAACTACTGCACGCATCCTCTTGCCATTCAAACCTTCCAGGGTACTCTTATTTTGATCTATACTTTTGACCTTTTCCCTTAGTTTCTCTAGAGTAACCTGTTCAAATTGCTCACATGGAACTACACACGTGTAGTCTTGTAGCTTAAAGTCATTCTGTCTATTTAATACGTCTCCAATTCCTATTTTTATTATGTCATCAATACTATCTACATAGTATTGGTTTAGTTTATTTGCTATTTCTTTCAGTGAGCTTAGCTCTCTGCTGACACCAAATGCTATTTGATGGCAATTAATGTCTTTATTTTTGTTTTTACTTAATATACTTTTTATTACATTGGACATTGATTTTGGGTCTTTATGTGCACTTTTTATTTTTAATTCATAATACGTCCTTTTTGCTTTATTTATAGTCTTCACGACTTCATTTCTTAGTTTTTTATATTCTGTCCATTGCTCATATACATGAGAGTCTTTATATTTCCTGAACATATTATCCCTGTTTGTAATTATATGTTTAATTTCAGGACTAAACCATTTCTTGGCGCCATGGTTGTTTCTTATGACCCTCTTTGGCGCCAATTTGTCCATTGCATTTGTCATGGCATTTATTAACAGGTTGGTTTTTCTATTAAATAGTTCACATTTATCGACTTCCACATTATAAATTAAATCAAACTGACTACCATCGTACATACGTGTGTAGTACTCGTCAATCAGGGTGTTGATAAATATTTCGGTGTCAATTTTTTTAAAATTTCGTATCACCTTCTTCTTCTTCTGTGTCTGTTTAGCAGCATCGTCCTTTTTTAAGAATATTTTTAACCAAGCATGGTCGGATATCCTTGGTGTACCGTCAATGCTACATTTAAGCTTTTCATTTGAGAAAATTAAATCTATCAAAGTACTACTCGTGGATGTCATCCTTGTTGGTAGTTTTAATTGTAATTTCATTCCCCTCGTCATAAATAAATTTACTAACTTGTCCCCATAGTATGTTTGTTTTAACAGGTCAATGTTAAAATCACCCATCACTATGAGGTTGTCACCTTTATATTTTAAATTGTCAATTTTTGTTTCTAGAAAGTACAGAAACGTCATATCGGATGAGTTTGGAGAATAATAGACTACCATCAGATATCCAGAATATTGATAGTCATATGTTCTAATTATAATACACCAACAATTTCCGTCAAGCCTGGTACGTTCAATTATCTCATATCTGACTCTTCTATGAACGTACAAAGTTATTCCTCCTGTAAAACTACTATGAGAGTCACATCTAATGCAATCGAATCCATTAATACTAATTTCTTCGTCGCATATGTCCGCCTTAATTCTACATTCAGTACATGCAAGTATGTCTACGTTACTATTATTAATCATATAGTTTTCTATTTCGTCCATTTTGTTAAGGAGGCTTTGTACATTTATACAGATCATTAGTCTAGGGCTACTATTTATAAACTTATTCTTTGGTTGCTATTTATTAACATTGTTCCTCTTTTTTAGTATTTCAAGATACGTCGGGCATTTCCTCTCCGTGGCTACGTGGTCAACACTGACGTTCGTCAAATTCATTTTAGCTTTCGTATTAACACAATTAATACATTTATTAACTTTATTTGTATTAGGACAATGTTTGCTGTCGTGCTTTTCCGAGCAGTTTCGGCAAATCTTGTCCTTTTTACACGTCGCATTTGTGTGACCGAAGCCCCAACAATTGTAACACCTCCTGATATTTGCCAATTCATATACATCATAACTGTTCCAGTTAAGGTAAAGATTACCTTCCTTCAGGAGATGAATACAGCTGGTGTTGCTGAGTTCCAGGATTATTGTTCCCTTTATTAATTTATTTTCATTGTTTGTATATTTTATGTTTTTAATTATTTTAAGGTTTGGATCTTCTTTAAGACAGGAGTTTTGCTCTCGTATGTCTTTCAGAAGATCTTCGTCTGATTTGCTAATATTCTCAGGCTCAATCCTGACTACCTTCACTCGCATCTTTCTCTCCGTCTGTTCAACCAACTCTACTTTGTCCCCTAGTTGACTTTTTATTTCCCTTTCTAATTTATTGTTATTATCATTCCTGTTAGAACATTTAATTACAACAGTTCCCGGTTTATTTGTGCTAATTTTTTTGACACCTATATTAAGTTTATTTAGATTAACTTTATCCCGGATTTCCCGCTCAATCTGTTTACCGTTTTCTTTGTCCTTCGGCTTAACAATAAGCGATGCACCCCTGTCGTGCTAACGTGCGACTTCAGCATACGTATTCATATTATTTACCTTATTCATTCTAGTCCAGCTGCATCCACCCAACACCCTATCCTTGCTAAGCTCAATTGTCAACCTTTCTATTCATTCGTTGAATTCTCTTTGCCTTTCAGTCATTTTAGTCACAATTAGTTTTTCAAAGTGGTTTTTCATTTCATTAAGGTAGTGACCAATTTCTGTATCAAAATCCTCATCTACCATTAAATCGTGTTTCCTTTTTTCCCCTTTATTGCCATCCGCTTTGTTTCCTAATTTAACGCAAATTGTGCACCCTATTATTTTTTCCTTATCATTATTATCGAATACATTCCTGAGTGGTGTTACGAGCCGAGGTTCAAGTCGGCGAGGTTTCTAAATGTAAAACCTACTTCTGAGCAATCTAGCCTTTTTGGCGATTTTTAATGATTTTACTGTAAGTGAATCAGGAGCCTCGGATTAATATAACGGCCAACCAGCACTGGGGTATGACTAACCGTCAGTGGTGTGGGAACGCTCGTCAGCTCTATAGATTGCACTTTGACTCTAATCCTTGATCGACTAAAGAAATAACTATATTTGATCAAGGGTAACGCGCTCCAAGCTTCGGATTAATATAACGGCCAACCAGCACTGGGGTATGACTAACCGTCAGTGGTGTGGAAACGCTCGTCAGCTTCGAGGATAACGTGGAGGTTTCTCAATGCCTCTTTCGTGAAGTTAAATAATTGATTGCTCAGATGGCTCGCCTTGGTTATGTCTCGAGCGGCAAAGACTACCAAGTGTTCTATGATGTTCCCTTGGTATGTTTCTTCAGTTAATAGTTAAGAGAGATGTGGCTGGGCTGTTTCAAATGAGTTTTAGGAATCTTTGACTTTAGATGTAAAAATAAAGATATATATATATTGTTACACTTTAAAATCCGGTCTTTGGTACAATATCTTTGGTCTTTGAGCGCGATGAACTTAATAGTTAAGTTGGCTCGTTTCACGTCACGAGTTAAACGGCGATGCGGTGAACAATTACTTGCCTAACAGTCGCGGTATACAGGGTGCTCAAGATATATATATATTGTTACACTTTAAAATCCGGTCTTTGGTACAATATCTTTGGTCTTTGAGCGCGATGAACTTAATAGTTAAGTTGGCTCGTTTCACGTCACGAGTTAAACGGCGATGCGGTGAACAATTACTTGCCTAACAGTCGCGGTATACAGGGTGCTCCAAAAGTCTCCTAAACCAAGGCGGCCATCTTGGGGGGTAGGACCCCCTGATGACAATACGCCCTGCAAAAATATAGGGAGCTATCTTACTTTAGGAGCTATTAGCGGAGAGGAGTGACCAATCGGTGCGCTGTCGCTGTGACACGGCAGCACGAATCGAGCCGCCGCAGAATCTCGCCGTTCGGGCGACGCACGCGGTCCCGCGCGTCAGACGTTACACGCACACTGCGCCCGGCTAAATATTGGTCAGCGCAGGCCAGCACCAAGCGGCAAGTGCCTACCCAAGGTGGTGCCCTTCTACGCAACAATCAGCGGGCGTATTTTCAGAAGGCGCCTCGCTAAACTTGGCGCTGTTATACGTACTGCTAACACTTGCCAATTATTATCGCGTTCCTCCCACATCTTTTTCCAGATTTTTGCCACGAAAATATCCGATCCAAAAATCTTTCAAAATTTTTTTACATTTTTTCCCCCATTTTGAAAAACGATCCCGATCGACTTGCGCTCACCGTTCACCACAAATACGCTTTGTTTTAAAGCAGGCTTCAATGCGTCTTGCAAATTAATTACAGCCAGATACGGCCACACGAACCGGAGATCGTCCCGTTTCTGCCTGACAAGTTGGAGACGGAAGAATTTAGCGGCGATCTCATTATTGGAATATTTTTTTTATGAAAAACTAAACCTTTGCCAATAATACGTCGCTTCCCGTTTTCCGATATCTTACGGAGGTTCCGAGTTATGATTTTTTAAAGGAGGGTCGGTGTCGCGCGCGTGGCCACGCAGCCGGCGATCGTGACCAGCCTGGGTTCGAAGGGGTTAACTCGCGGTAGGGGGGCGCAGGTAAACCAAACTCGTGGAATCGTTTGAAAAGGCTTCAATGCATCTACCAATTTAATTTCAGCAAGATAATGCCAAGCGATCCGGAGATACTCCCGATTTCGTCAGATAAATCAGTGTCGCGAGAAATTAATGGCGATTTGATTGCTAGAGTATTTTTTTAATGAAAACCTCATCCTTTGCGAACAATACACTGCTTCCCGTTTGTCGATATCTGACGCAGGTTCCGAGTTATGATTTTTTAAAGGAGGATCGGTGTCGCGCGAGCGACAACGCTGCCGGCGCGGCGGTCGTGACCGGTCTGGCAGTTGCACGCGCGACACCGACCCTCCTTTAAAAAATGATAACTCGGAACCTGCGTCAGATATCGGCAATCGGGAAGCAACGTATTGTTAGCAAAGGATTACGTTTTCATAAAAAAAATATCCTAATAATCAAATCAGCGCTAAATTCTCGCTACACTAATTTATCTGGCGGTTTTTTTTAATTTATTTTTATTTATCTTTATTTATTTTATTTTTTTTTTTTATTTATTTTATTTATCGCGCGGTTTGAAAAACGGCGCGGGCGCTGGGACGGAGGCCGTAAGTCCCGCTTTCGCGAGGGCGGGGTGTTCTAAAACTGACGCGGCGTCAGTTTTTCCGTGCGCCTCTACGAGGACGCCGTTGTTCGCGATTGGACGCACCTGCCTGATCTTAATATTCTTCTTGTCCGGTGAGAAACTGGAGGTGAGAAGACGGCGAGTGTCTTCGCTGCTTTGGACCGTCGTCGGGTCCTTGGCAAAAACAGTGATAGCATTGCGCGGGGGCCGGATGTTGGCAGGGGGGATATCGCGGCGCGAGACTCGGATCATTTCGGCGTAGGTAGGTGGTTTAGCAGGAGTACCGGCGGACGAGATTTTCGCGTTAATGTCGGCGATGTGTGCGGTGGCGGTGCGGAGGCTCGCCTCGTCGATTTTCGCGAGTTTCTGGCGGAGGTCGCATCACGGCGGAATTAAATCCGATTCCCTCGGAAACTTTAGCCTGGTGGGGTGCAGTTGATCAGGAGACTCGGTAGAGTCTCGCGCCAAGTAGAAGTTCCCTCTCCATATATATATGACACTCCGGCGCGCGACAGCCGAGGCTATATTATCCCGAACACTAGCTGTTATCCTTAGTTACCAAACTTTCACCTCGATTTATGCGAAAGTTAGAGCCCCAAGAATTTATTTCAGAATTTTGTATTTCATCGTTGATTTTTCTGAATCCAATGAGCCAAGAATCATGTGGATCGGTCCAGTCGTTCCGGAGATATGAATTTCCTCTGTTATTTTTCTCGTGGTAAAGGCAAAGCGGATTAAGAGTTTCATCGTCCGGATTAATACAATTCCTAAAAATGTTACTCTCACGTGTTTCACGCGAGATGGCACCACTGCGAAGTGCTGCAGAGCGCTGTGCAGATAACATGGTTTTATACCGACACATTGGTTATGCCATGACTGGTGATGTGTCAAAACAATGATGACGGTTATATGAATGTGGTACAGTCTGATTGTATTTTTCTTCAAAATATGAACAACCAAAAAGGCGTGAAATCCCCCAAAATACATTAAAATGTAAATAAAAGCGCCAAGTAGTTTAATGATCCAAAAATGGAATAGATATCACACAAGAAAGCCAAGTTTTCAATCAAAGATACCACACGTTAATTAATTAATTAACTTGCATCGCAAGCTTTAAAACTTGGCATGTGCAAATTTGTGTCAAGGTAGTCATATGCTAGTAATATTTTTTGATTGGTAATTAAGTATGCACATTCCAAGTTTTAAAGTTAGAGATGCAAGTTAATTAATTAATTAACGTGTGGTATCTTTGATTGAAAACTTGGCTTTCTTGTGTGATATCTATTGCATTTTTGGATCATTAAACTACTTGGCGCTTTTATTTACATTTTAATGTATTTTATCTGTTGTGGTGGTGGAGCGGCGGCGGTCGGTGAAGCGGCGGCGGGCGGTGGAACGGCGGCGGGCGCTGGTTTCTGCAGCTTCTTCTTCTTCCTCGTCACGATGCGTACTTCTCCCGGTGGAATGGAATCAGTCTCTGGGTCCGTTGACGGGCACGTGTCGCGTCTTTTCTTCCTTGCCAGCAGTTCGCTCTCGCAATCCATGTTTAGTGGATCGGAAGCAAGCGCGTGGCAGTGCAGAAAAGCGTGGAACACGAAACACAAGACACACAAGACACAGCAGGTAGCGTGGTGACACCGGGCGGCGCGCGGAGCGATCCAGGTATGTGACCCTTGGTCGGAGCAGAGCGGAGCGGAGCGGAGGCACGTCCGTACCCTTCGGCGACTCAAGAGCGACTAGTCAGTAGATAGGGACATATGTTGTTGCGACGAGTTCCCGACCTCTGGATATTCGAAGAGGCGGCGCCGTACCTTAGCCTTGCGGCTATACCGGCTTCTCTCGTCTCCTATCGTTCTCATGTGCCAAGGGCCTCTCCTAAAATAGCGGCCGAAACCCCACGCCCCACAGTGGGCCAAATGCCAATTCTAGCGAATAATAATTCGAAATTTTTGTATCTTTAAAATGATATATTTTGGTGTGAGATAAGTGTCAAGTTGCTAATTACTGTGTAACTATCGCCAAGTAGCGCCATAGTGCAAGGGTTTTCCATAAAATTCATTATAAACCTGAGAAAAGTGGTCACTATTTGACAAATATCAATGGTAATCATAGCCTGAAACTCAAAACGTTCCGCAATTCAAGGATTTGACCGGATTTGCTTTGGTTTAATTTTTTTCTAACTTTCTAGTTCCCCCCACATTTTTCTAGACTAAATTCAACTGAAAAAAATATACTGCTCCACAAAATTAGCGGATCACTTTATTTCGTCCAAAAATGGCCAATGTTTGAGCAGCTGTAAGTTCGTGGAAAAAAATCGTACAATAGCGTGCATATGCTCATTGTGAAGCGCCAAGCTTCTACTTTAATAGCTTCAGATCACAATTTTTCCAACGATAATTTTTCTTCTATATAATCGCAAAAGTTTGATGCTCCCTTTTGCCTTTCGAAATTTCATAACTTCAAAAAACTCTATGGAGCTTCTAGATTTTTCTCTCAGATTTCCATTAACAGGCCCTTGTAGAGCGAAGCTTCCTCTTTACAAAGAGCTACGAAAAGTTGTTTTACGATTTTTTAAACCATTTTATTGCAACCTGAATCAAAAGTGTGCAGTTACACAAGAGAGCACACTTTTGATTCAGGTTGCAATAAAATGGTTTAAAAAATCGTAAAACAACTTCAAAAAACTCTATGGAGCTTCTAGATTTTTCTCTCAGATTTCCATTAACAGGCCCTTGTAGAGCGAAGCTTCCTCTTTACAAAGAGCTACGAAAAGTTGTTTTACGATTTTTTAAACCATTTTATTGCAACCTGAATCAAAAGTGTGCAGTTACACAAGAGAGCACACTTTTGATTCAGGTTGCAATAAAATGGTTTAAAAAATCGTAAAACAACTTTTCGTAGCTCTTTGTAAAGAGGAAGCTTCGCTCTACAAGGGCCTGTTAATGGAAATCTGAGAGAAAAATCTAGAAGCTCCATAGAGTTTTTTGAAGTTATGAAATTTCGAAAGGGAAAAGGGAGCATCAAACTTTTGCGATTATATAGAAGAAAAATTATCGTTGGAAAAATTGTGATCTGAAGCTATTAAAGTAGAAGCTTGGCGCTTCTAGACGACAGTTTCCAGAACTCTGATAACAATTAGGATGTATGATTTTTTTTTAATTTCAAATTTTTTTTAAATTATTTATTTTTGGTATTGTTGCAATTGTAAATACCTGTTTATATGTTTTTCGTGATAAATACTAGTTCCAGAAAAATTTTCCTGCTCAATTTGATTTTTTATTCGCTAGAATTGGCGTTTGGCCCACTGTGCGCCCCCTCGAGTCCAACCCTGTTGTGGATCAGAACCCTTGCGGGTGGGGCTCTCTTTCAAGATCCACTCCCGAGGTACCAGTTAAGGATGTGCCGAGCACTACACTGGTCGGCCGACTGGGGACCGCGGTGTAGTCAACCACCGGTAGCCGGGCAGAGAGCCGAAGCTCTCTTCGCTCAGTACCCCCTGCGGTAAAACGCGTCACGTACGTTTTTGGTCAGCTGTTTAACTATTTATACTCAGTCGGGCGGACTACGTCTTGCAGCCCGGTCTTCCCTTCGCTTGTCCTCTTTAGCCTTGAGTACCTCGGTGGCGAACATTCGAAATGCCTTGAACATTTGTTCGGACACGAGCTGCCTATCCGTCAGGGGCCATAATAGCCCCTCGTCGGCGGCAGCCTGCATCAGGCATTCTCGCGTTGTTTGGTACTTGGGACAACTCCGCAGCACGTGGCTCGACGTTTCCGTCGCGCCGCAGCCGCACTTGTCGTCCCTAACCAGGGCAAACTGAAATATCTTGGCCTGGAAATCTCCGTGGCCGCTGAGGAACTGAGTTACGTAGTAACCAGTTTCGACCCAACGTGCCTCGAGTCTTGTGGAGACGCTCTCGAAGAATCCGTACGTAGTACGGCCCTTCACCGACGTCTCCCATCTCAGTTGCCACATGTCTCGAACGGCTCTACGGACGTTGGTTTTCACCGTGCCTTTCGAGACTTTGTTCTCGACCATTTCGTCATGGCTTAGGCGATAATCGCCGACTTCAATGCTTTTGAGCGTGCGAGCATTAAACATAGCTACTCTTTCGAGTAACACCAGGTCTATCGGAATCGCACCAGCAATCACGCAGACTGCATCGGTGGAGACCGTTCTGTAGGCCTTAGTGACACGGAGTAGTGCCTGCCTTTGCGCACTCTCCAAGCTACGCCTGGTATGTGCGTTTAGCAGGTCTGCCCACCCCGCGGCTCGGTACGTGGCACCCGGGAGAAACACGCCTTTGTACATAGTACTCATGGCGCGATACCCCAGTCCCCAGTTTGCTCTTGCAATACCCGCTAACTGGTTAAAGGTTAGCAGGCATTTAGCGCGGACTCTCTTGACGTGGGTGGTTATCCCAACACCAGCGTCTATGTCTACCCCGAGGTACTGAATGGTATCCTGCAGGGGTAGCCGTCTACCATCTACCCGGACCGCTGGGGGTCTTTCCCTGTCCAATCTGCCTTTGAACAGGATCATCTCGGTCTTCGCGGCGGATAGAGTTAACTTCTGAGTATAACACCACCCAGAGACTCCGTCCACCACTCTCTGCGCTCTTTGCTCGATTTCTGCCCGTGACTTCCCGTAGGTTATCACAAGCAGGTCATCGGCGTACGCTACGGGTTCGCAGTGGAACTCTTCTCCTTCCAGGAGCTTTAAGACCCCGTCAAATACGAGGTTCCAACAACTGGGTCCGAGGATAGACCCCTGCGGACAGCCTTTCGTGACTTGCTTACTCACTATTCCGTGGTTGGACACGATGGACGCAACCCGTTTCGCGAAGTAGCTCGTCATAAGGCTATACAGGTTTCTGGGGCAGTCGCGCGTTCTGAGGTTACTCATCACGCTCGGCCACCAGACGTTATCAAACGCCCCTGATATGTCGAAGGCCAGCCCTAGCACATACTTCTCCGGCCTACTAGCCACCACCTCGCGGAACGCGACCAGAGCGTGCTCGGTCGATCTCCCGCAGCGGAAGCCGTATTGGCGATCGGATACGTATGGTGCTTGAAGGAAAACGGGCTCTAGCCTCTTGAGCATTAGCTTTTCGAGGACTTTGCCTAGTACCGACAGCAAGCAGATCGGTCTGTACGACTTAGGGTCGGCGACAGGTTTTGTAGCCGCCTTTAACAGGGCTCGAATTGAGCCATGTTTCCAGCGGGTTGGGAACACTCCGTATTTTAGACACGCGTTGTAGAGGTCGAGCAGAGCGACTTTTGCCGTCAGAGGCAGTCGCTTAACTACTTCAACCTCCACGCGATCCAACCCGGGGCACTTCCCGTTCTTAAGAGTTTTTACTGCCGCTGCAAATTCCCTTTCTGTGAACGACGGGGTGTCGTCCGCTAAGGGCAGAGCGGCAGCTTCCGCTCGCAGGAGTGCCTGTTCGGGCGAGTCGCTTTCCGGGCTGTCATCTGGAATTAGCGCGTGTAGGAGCGTCTCAGCCATGGATTCCCATGTCATCGTATGACCGTCTGTGGTACGGAGGTTGCTCATTGCAGCCTCAGTTCTGAGTCTACCCATCGCGATGCGGTAGGGAAGGCCCCATGGCTCTTTGTTTCCTTCTTTCGTTACGAAGGCGTTCCAGCTCTGTAACTTTGCGCTTCTAATAGCGGCCGTGTACGACTTTCTCTCCTCGAGGTACTCGACGTGTTTGGCCGCCTTTAGGTCGGCATCTCTTGTGGACTGAAAGGCGCGCCGTAATTTATAGACGCGCTTCTTTCGTCTCGTGAGCTCGTCGCTCCACCAGGGGACGGCTCTTCCGCGCTTTTTCCTCGGGGGCATCGCGGCGTTGCACGCTGCGACGATTGATTGCTCAATCTGTGTCGCGCGTGCCTCTGTCTCCTCCGGTCCGGAGAGGACCAGTGGAGGGAGGTCCCGCAGTTGCTCCTCGAGGATTTTCTCAAAGTCCGGCCAGTCGGCCTTCCTTGTGGGGAAACGCCCCTCTCGGGGCTGATCCTCTTCAGTGCGTTCGAGGGTGAGCTCAAAAGCAATAGCACGGTTGTCGCTGGACGTAAGGTCATCTCTGACCTCCCAGCTTCGAACCAGTCCGGCTGCATCGAGCGTTGCCACTGTAACGTCGATGTATGACTCTCCGCACGAGCTGGAGAATGTTGCCATGCTGCCAGCCTCGTTCAGAACAATCAGGCCGTGCATTGAGAGGAGCTCTTCGAGCGCCTCTGCTCGGGCGTCTGCTGCCGCCGCTCCCCATAGGGGAGACTTGGCGTTGGCATCGGCCCCCAGCACGATTCGACCTGTTCCGATCTCTTGTAGGGCCCGATCTAGTCTTGTCAGGCTGCTCTCTATCTCGTCAGAGAATTGAAAGTACTGACTGACCAGATACAGGTCCGTATTCTCTACTTTCGTGTGCACGCAGACGATGTGCCCGTCGTTCAGGATCGAGAGACTCACGACTGTGAGAGATGGGTTCCGGACCGCGATTGCGGTCATCACCTCCGTCCCTCCGCCCGTGTAAAGGCGTGTCGTGACTCCCAAGCCCGTAACTACGCCTTTGACGTTATACGGTTCCTGGACGAGCACGATATCAATGTCTAGTCGTTCAAGTGCGACACGAAGTTCGTCTGTAACAGTTCTTGAACGCTGCATATTCAACTGCAATATTCGTAACCTGCTACTTAGACGCGAGCAACGGGCTTCTTTATCCATTGGTGGTGCGTGACTTCACCAACTGGATAGCCTCGTTGTACGATGGGCAGCTTCTGCTCATAAGCCCGTGGTTGTGCTGCTTGCCGACTCGCTTGCAGTTCGAGCAGACCGGAGCCCGCCCCTTCTGCTTGCAGTCGGCAGTGGTATGCCCCGTTTCGGCGCAGTGACCGCACACACTGGCTGCGGCATTGCAGAATTTGGACAGGTGTCCAAATCTCTGGCACTTGAAGCACCGGGTAACGGAATGGAAATCTTGCACACGGCAAGACGCCCACTCGACGAACACCCGGTCGCCCTGTCCCCGGATGCAGGATCGCATCTCCGGCGGGAACTCGATCACCCAGGTCGAGGTACTGGTGGCTGCCTTGCCTGCTGGGGTTCCAACCTCGGGCTTCAGTTTTGACCCGGACTCGGACTTGGGCGTTGCCTTTGTCTCTGTCCCAGTCACTGGAGCCCTGGTCGAGGTCTTAAACCTCAGCTTAACGGCTGCGGCCATTTCCTCTCTGACCTTGTTCGAGAGGCTACGGAGATTCTGTTTCTTTATACAAGAAACAAACTTCTCCAGGGTGATCTCACTGGGCACGTGGAATACCCGAAGGGTCGGGTTCCTCTTGCCCAGTACTCTAGCGCTTAGTCCGGCGTCCCGGAGTAGCGTATTCGCCGTAAACGCTTCGAGGTGAGCCGCCTCCTCGGTTTCGATGGCGATCCCATTGCTATGGATGCGCCGAACCGACTTGACGGCTATTTTCTCCCTCGAGGGCTGCACCAGTTGCAGAACAGCTCGCTTGGTAGCTTCGCTGTCCTGGTACTTTTCAGCCGACTCCGGGAAGATCTTGACCACGTGAAGTGGTCTGACCTCCTTAGTCGGTGGTACACCCGGTATCTTCGCGCTTACTGTCTTCAGCGCTTGGGCATAGCTATAAGTAGCTGGCCTGGGAGCTTGCGCTTCCTTTGGCCGCCCGGCACCGGGCTTCGCAGCCTTGGTGCACGCCGAAGGCGCTTTTTCGAGTTGCTTGGCAACTCGGTTCAGCGACTTCTCGACCGTTGTCTTAACGGCGCGCTGCGATACTGTCGCAGCTTCGAGCGCCGTCAGACGTCCTTCCAGGGTTGCCCCGTGTTGGAGCACTTCCCTTAGAAGGCCGGTCAGAGCGGAAAATTGGCTCATGACATGGCCCGCAACCTCTTTGCTTACCTTGCTAGAAGGTTTCAGCAAAAGGTTTTGCAGGGCCTCCTCATGGGCCTGGGCCTTGGCCATCACCTCGTCCAGACGGGTTGTGGCCGTCTCGGATTCGGCTTTGGCTGCAGCCTTCTTCCTGGCCAAGCGGGCCTTGCGCTTTTGATTTTTGGTCGTAGCCGGTGCCGCTACATGGCGGTCACGCTGGCTTGCCGACGGGTTTGCCGCGGAATGGCTCGGGGGTTGGAGGCGCGTTGCCTCCTGCTCCTTGCGGTCACGCTGGCGCGCCGGTGAGCTTGCCGCGGAATGGCCATTGGAGCTAGCTTCCCTCGTTATCCTGAGGCGGGCACCCTGGCTGGCTGGTTGGCCTGCCTTGGGTTCGCCCTGGACGATCGAGGTTTTGCTCTCTTTCGAGAGCTTTGCCGGCTTCGACCTGGTTGCGGATGTTCCGAGGGCTGCCTCCGTCAGCTCCCCGGTATCCGCATTGGAGGTGGACTTGGGCGGAGGCCTTACGTCCGGGGAGTCCCTCACGGGACTCTCGCCCAGACTCCGGCTGCGTCTCGCCTTTGTCTTCTTTTTGGTGGCGCGATGCGCCACCTCGGCCTGCGGTTCCACGTCTGGCTCCGCTGGCCGTTTCCTCCCTTTGGAGCTCCCTTTCGAGAGCTCCCGAGTGGCAGTCGCCTCTACCGGCGGCACGTCCACTCGACTTTTGCGCCTGGAACGCCCCTGGGGGCGTTCCAACGTGGCAGCTTCCTTGTCAGGAAGCACGTCCACGGGCGTCTGCTCTTTAGCCTCTTTCGAGGGCACTGGATTGGTCGTTGCCCCGGAGGGCAACGTTTCCGTATCCATCTCGTTCGTCCCTTTCGGGGACAATGGTGTATTTGTGTTATCATCCATTTGCTTTTTCTATTCGTCCTGCAGCGCTGCCCAGCCTCCTTGGACCCTCATGTGGAACCCGACAGTAGCCCTCGTGCAACGGCGCAATGCCGCGAGAGGGGGTGCCGGGTTAGGCTTACGCACAGGATATAGTCCGCTTGTAGTGGCCGACTGGGTCTCCCCAGACTCCACTGCCCGCTTCCTCGCCCACTTGGAATTCGCTCGTACGAGCGTTTCCTAGCCGATTGGTCAGCCATGGGGCTACTTTTCTCGGCTGACCTCCCGTTTAGTCGAAGCTGTGGCCAAAGGTACGTGTTGGAGGGGCCCTCCGAACCTAAGGGAGGGGCCTCCTCAGATCCCAGGATCCGCTTTTCCGACGACACGGGTTGCAGTGCACGGCAAACGCGCAGGGGGTTAACAGCCAATCCCCATGGCTGGTCTATACCTCTGCGCTGGCGGGGTTCCCACCGGCGGGCCAGTGCTACTATTGAGGTGGCCTTGCCACCTATTCTCTAGTGGCCATTTGCTAGCGCTGCCTCTACCGAGAGCGCGGTCCTTTTCGGGGACTCCGTCGATACTCTCTGGCAGGCTGACAACGCTACCGCCTTACCCGGCCCCCGCCGAGTGGTCGAGGAGGATTCCCGAGGGAAAAGCTTCGCCGTCCTTAGTGCGCTCAATGGAGGCTGGGAAGGCTATATGGTTTCGGCCGCATGAGAGGCACCAGATGAGGTTCAATTGGACCAACATCGCCTCGCGGCCTTGCAGTGGATTACGCAGGGTTGAACAAGCGACGCCGCGGACAGACTAGCAGCTCGGGGATGCTAGCCCGTCCGCCTGCAAGGCGAGCGCTTGAGATCGCACTAGCGCGGCGAACCGTGCTTGCATTCTGCGACATAGCTCCGTTAGCCCCGACCAACTGTTAGCACAGAAGGCCGGGTTTGCCGGCTGGTACCACTTGGAGGTGGAGCCTGTCTTGAACGTGAGAGGCTAGCGGTCCAGCTGTGAGGACTGTGTGAGCGCATCACGAACCATGTGGGTGCTTTCCCCTTCGGACTCGGTTGGTCACCTGTCGTTCGAGGGCTTGGCGATGGCGGCATCGCCCTTTCCATGGGACGCCGCGTGGGTGGTACTTAGGAGCGGTGGCCATTCGGCCCACGGCATCTCCATTTCTCTCCCTGGCGGCCTCTCCCTTTTCCAGGGACGCAACGGAACTTATACTTAGGAGTGCCTGCGGCTGTTAGGCCGGCAGCGTCTCCCTTTCTAAGTCCGTTCGGCGTCTCCCTTTCCAGGGACGCCGTGGTGCTTGTACTTGGGAGCGGCAGCCGCATTTCGCGGCGTCTCCCTTTCCAGCCCCAACGGCGTCTCCCTTTCCGGGGAGCCAGCTCACCAAGGTCCATTTTTCCGATTAACGAGAAAATGGCCACCGCGCCCTTGGTTGCGCTGGTGGCCTCCTCCGTCCTCCGGGGTGTGCACCCACCCCGCCAGTAGATAGGGACATTAGGTTCTACTAGATTTAACGTGCAGTTCCCGCCCATTAGGCACTACTACACGGCCCCCACGGGCGGGGGATTGGGATACGCCCAATCAGCGCGTCTCCGCTTACGCGAGGACTACCAGTATGTTGTCAGGCTGCTGGACCTGACAACAGACCACTGGTGGGGCCGAACGCCTATCCTCGCTCTACCGGCTATGCAGGCCGGTACCCGAGCTGATTATGCGCAGCTCACCCGCCGAAGCCATTGCTGGCTCCTAGCCAGCATGTAGCTCCAACTCCAACTCACTGCCCCCGCGATGTTCCAACCCCTAACGATCGGGCCTGGGGGTTTGCCCAGGGGGCGCCCGATCTCCGCGGTACCAGTTTAGATCACTGGTTGGATCTGCGTGGCGTAAGCCACTCCCAGTTAGGGTACCTGCACACCCTGACACTGGTAAGCCTGCGGTTCGGGTACGTGGAGTCGCCACTCTCCAAGGACCCATCTCAGGGCAACCGAGGTCACCCCAGAGCAGGCACCCCTGCGTTCTCAGGCACGCCTTTCATTCAAGCAGACACACGCACTTTCTCTCTTCGTCTTTCAAAAACACACGCCGCAAATTTATAAAATCTTTCATACGTTTCCTTTCGTTCTAACATACCACTCACATCAACTGTACCTTCATCATTCACCCGCATACCAAATTCATCCAGGGATCTGATATCCTCATATAGTACACATTCACTCAATACATGTAACCAGTCTTCCTTTTCCGCACCACAATCACATGTTTCAGTTTCACTCAGTCTTCTTTTAAACAGGTATTCATTCATACTGCCATGCCCAGTCATCAAATATCCGACACTCAAACTCGGATCAAACAACATGCACCGTTCTGAGATTCTCACGCTCTTAATGAAAGCATGCGTCACTCGACCGTTCCTGCTTTCATCCCATCTTCTTTGCCACTGTTCGTAAAGTCTCTCATCCAAGATCCGCAAGCACTCTTTTTGCTCATGCCCTCTCACCTCGTCATTATTCACTATATCATTTTCACTCATACTGACACATTTTCGGATTTTAAATTTCACACCTCTTCTAACACACTCTAGATCCCAAGGAAGTCCACCCATCAACACTTGCATCGCGTCAGTCGAAACAGTTCTGCATACTCTCAAACATGCATACAAAACAACTCTCTGACATCTAATTATCATGTCCCTCGCATACTGAAATTTCATACACTCGTACCACACACTAGAACCATACATAGCACACGAGACAAATAACCCTTTATACAGCACTCTCACAGCCTTACGCTTCAAACCCCAGTCCTTCCTGAACACTCTTCTTAGTTTACCAACAACACTCAGAATCTTTTGTCTCATTCGCTCCAAATGTACCTTGAAGTTCATTCTTTCACTCACATCAAAACCCAGATAGCGCACAGACTTAGCATACCTAATACCCTTTTCATTCATACGTACAATCGGATTCCTAGTCGTAGCCATACTTCCTTTTAACAACATTGTCACAGTTTTCTTCTCGGACACATCAACTCCAACCTTATTTCCCCATGCATTTACGAGTGTCATCAACTCTGTACCCTTTTGCTCCAGCTCCTTTCGGTTATTTCCGTCAATCAGCAACAACAAATCATCCGCATATACAACAGTCTTACATTCGTTACTTTCTAATTCCCACAACAATTCGTCCAACATGAGATTCCATATAGCAGGTCCGCAAATCGACCCCTGAGGACAACCTCTTCTTACGTTCTTCCAGACAACTTCATTCACACCTTTTACACATACTCTCCGGTCCTTAAAATAATCAATCCACACACCAATCTCTTCACATTCGATACTCCTCAATTTCTCAATCACTCTTCCCCAGTTCAGGTTGTCAAATGCACCACGGAAATCTACCAACACACCCAGCACGTACTTACTACTTGACTCATTCACCCATGCTTTCACTCGATACCATGCATCCTCAGTCGATCTGCCAGACCGGAAACCAAATTGCGCATCATTCATTTGCCCACTCAATCGACTTTCAAGCCTACTAACAAGCATCCTCTCATATACCTTTCCAAACACACTTAACAAGCAAATCGGCCGATACGATGTCGGATCGGTCCTCACTTTCTCCGGTGATTTCAACAGTATCACAACTCTAGCACACTTCCATTCACTCGGGAAACAGTTCTCACTCAGACACAAATCATACATTCGCTTCATCCATTCAGGAATTGCCACCCATACCCTTTTAATCATTTCCCCAAATATCCCATCCAAACCAGGCGCTTTACGCAATCTCACCTTCTTGACTGCATCCTCTATTTCCTCCAGTTCGAAATGCCTCTCCTCTCTTTCCACAAACACGTTGTTAACCACATCATTCGGATCCGCAGACGGGAAGAAGGCTTTTAATAGCAAGTCCACACTGTCATTCCACGTTTTCGTTGTAGTATTTCCATCTTTCATTCCACATATATTATTTCTGTTTCTTTTCCCTCTGCATAACTTATAAACTTCTCCCCACGGATTCGCATTCCCCCTTTCTCTCACAAACCCTTTCCAATGCCCTTCTTTTGCTTCTTTCATCCTTATCTTATATTCCTTGTACTTACACATATATCTGTTCCAGGATTCGCTGGCATCATTTCTTCCTTTCTTTTCTTTCTGATAACTTTTCCTTGCCTTCCTTGCTTGTTTTCTCAAGCGATGCAATTCACTCGTCCACCAACTGACTTTACGAACGTTTATCCTTGCCATCTTCTTCATTGTTTTCTCATTCGCATCGCATACCCATTGTGTTATCATTTTCGCCGTTTCTCGTGAATTCATTCGCTCTGTCTCCTCAAGGTTTACATTACGTGCAGCCATTTGTAAAATAGTCGTATATTCTTCCCAATCTGTACCATTCATAGACCATCTATTCACGCATTCTTCAGTCTCAGTTGCATTCATATCACTCTTCATCTGGATCAAAATTGCATTATGATCACTCATAATCCAGTCATTCTTTACCTCCCATTCAAAGTAGCACCCATCATTCTCTTTATTCACAACAGTCACATCAATGTCGCTCTCTCCGTTCGCACCGCTGAAGGTGAAAAATTCAGACGGCTCATTCAAGACAATCATGTCACGCGTCAACACATATTCTTCCAATAATTTACCACGCGTTTCTTTCTCCCTACCACCGCCCCTATCCTTACTGTACCATAAGGGAGAGACGGCGTTTGCATCCATCCCGATAAGCAAAAGTTTCCCATTCGTAATTTCACGCAATTTATCCATGTATCCCAAATAGCTATCTATGTCACAACCAAATTGGCAGTAGACCGAAGCGACAAACATTTCCCCAAACTTTCCTTTTATCCACACACATACTCCATATTCATTCGTACCTTCCGCCACATTCAACACTTCCAAATCAATATCATTCACAATAATTGCCGCTTTACATGTACACATTACATTTGTAATCACATTCATTCTGCTAGGTAAACCTCTAATACATCCATCTGACACATACGGCTCTTGTACCAACGCAACATTTATACCATTCTCACTCAAAGTCACACCCAGGTCGCTCATCACAGCGTACGATCGTTGACAATTCAATTGCAGTATATTAAACTTAGTCACTGCTAATTCGTAATCTAATTCGTTCACACATCATCTTATATTCAGGACATTCTTCGGCCATGACTGAGTGATTGGCGGGTGCACCTTTCATTTTGCAGTTTCGACATACAAACTCTTTCTTACATTCCTTCCTCAAATGACCACTCTCACAACACAACTTTTCCTTCAAAGGACATTCACGCATCATGTGACCGTAACCAAAACATCCATAACATCTCGGGACATGCATAAAGTCCTTCACATTAAATGCCATCCAGCGAACAAAAATTTTCCCAATCGAAGTCAATACATTCTTTCCTTTCATATTAACTTCAAGAACAATATTCTCCGTTCTCGCATCTTTCTTACCATTCCTACTTATAATTCGCACTCTTTCTTTGAATGTCTGCTCAGACATATACTCGCACAGGTTTTTATTATACAATTCCTGCATAAATTCCATACTTGTTATTTCATTCGGCACATCATAAATAATCACTTTCGGCCCAATTTTTCTCGGCATCTCAACTTTAAAACCCATTTCACTGAACTTTCTGCATTCCGTAATCTTTTTTAATTCATTCTCACTCACAGTCTCTATCGCAACTCCGCCACTTCTGATTTTCCTTACAGCCTTCACGCTTATATTTAATGTTTTACTTACATTCATCATGACTTTCTCCTTTACTGCGTCACTCGTCATATTCAAACTTTCATCCTGCGGTTTGACAATTACAGCATACGTTTTTTTCTTGTTTCTTCGATCCAGCTCTCTCTTGCTTGTCACTCGTTCCTCTATTGCCGGGCATACTAGCAGTCATACTCGCATAACTCACACCCACATTGCTTTCATTCATTTTTATCCTTTCCATTTCCTCAATTTTTCCCACCAGTGGTTCATTCTTACACATCATATTTATTATGCATTCCTCATACTCACTCACCTTATTCAATATAAATTCACTCGCAGACTTCGAAATCTTATTACACTCATTCATTAAAAACGCCCTCAATTCGGTTCCCATCGTCTTAAGGTTCCTTACATCATCCAGACATTCACGTTCACACAAGTTAATTTTCTCCTGCGAATCATTAGCCGGTTTCCTACGCTTCAGTCCGCTCCTGTCTCTCTTCACACTACTACTCCTAGACACACTCGCAATAGCCACAGGCACATCCATCTCACGCACTTCTTGCATAATCACATCATCCACACAGCTCGCATCACACTCCACACTACCTCTCCTACTTCCACTCCCCTTTGCCCCAGATTTATTTGTGTTGATATTCATTTTTGTTCCCACGATTCGGGTCGTTCTAAATGTCGCCCCGGAGTTTACGCCCCAACTCCGGGGAAGGCTACATACAACAGGGGACGCCAGGTACCTGAGGTTGGTCGCTATCTGCTGGTCTTCCTCCAGCCACGCATCCCATCGCCGCGCACCATAACTTGGGATTAGGGGGCATTTTTTATAGAGGTCGCCGTTCTCGCCGCCCGGCCAATTAAGGCAAGGCCCCCGGCCCCGATGCCCGCAACACACCGCCGCCACGCCCTGCGACGGTTTCAGAAGCAGACACCGAGATTACGGTATTAGGAGACGGATGGCGCTCATCGGCCCCCGGCTCAGGTACCCCGGGTTCGCCAAACCCGTACTGTGAATGTCCAAGGACATCCACAGCCCCTGGGGGGAGTAGATAGGGACATATATTGTTGCGACGAGTTCCCGACCTCTGGATGTTCGAAGAGGCGGCGCCGTACCTTGGCCTTGCGGCTATACCGGCTTCTCTCGTCTCCTATCGTTCTCATGTGCCAAGGGCCTCTCCTAAAGGAGCGGCCGAAACCACAAACCCCCTCGAGTCCAACCCAATGTGAATCAGCACCCTTGCGGGTGGGGCTCTCTTTCCAGATCCACTCCCGAGGTACCAGTTATGGATGTGGGGTAAGTCCACTACACTGGTCAGCCGACTGGGAATGGCGGTGCAGTCACTCACCGAGCGGAGCAGCAAACAAATAGTGTGTCTCGTAGCAGATCCCGCTGACAGTAGCAGTAATTGCCCACTACGTCTGCACATCTCCACCTCCCTGCCAATCAACAATTCGCAAAGCCTGCCACATGCTGTCTGGCGCGGCCGCCCGGGGTGATACCCGGCGCGTCCTCAACTGATTTCGTGTTGTTTCAACTAATTTCGAACATCTCTTTACAACCCGCACGCGACATCTGCCCGAAGACAGACCATGCATGACAGGCGCCCGGGGTGGATCCCGGTAGTATCATCAACTGAAATTCATGTCGGTCCGACTGAATTTACACTTCGTCACAGGTGTATCCGAGGCAGACGGCTACACAAGCGCCCGGGGTAAAGCCCGTACGCGTCCACAACTTGGCTCGGATATGTTTTTGGCTGACGCCTCTCTTCGCTAACCCCGGGGAAGGGCGTCCGGGGGGAAACCCGGCAACCTAAAACAATCGAGCTCGTCACTGGGTCGACTGTTTTCCCTCTTCGCTAACCGCCACGTAGGTCATAGACCTTACGCAGTCAGGCGCCCAGGGGGAAATCCGGATATGAGCACAATCCGACTTAAGATTTGGCTGACTCCTCTCTTCGCTAACCCCGAGGGGCGCCCGGGGGAGGCCCGGCAGCCTTTAATCCTAAGCCCAAACCACAGATTGTGTCCAGTTTCTTTACACTTCGCTAACCGCCGCATGAATCCGTGTGCTTGCTCACAGATCCGATGCAGACTGGCGCCCGGGCTAAAGTCCGGATATGTGCACAATCTGACTTAAGATTTGGCTGACTCCTCTCTTTGCTAACCCCGAAGGGCGCCCGGGGGGAAATCCGGCAGCCTTTAATCTTAAGCCCAAAACCATAGATTGTGTCCAATTTCTTTACACTTCGCTAACAAGCCGCATTCGGTATGTGTGTACACACATCCGGTGCGGACAGGCGCCCGAGGTAAAGTTTGGATATCACCACAACCCCCTCAAGGTTGGGCTGACTCCTCTCTTTGCTAACCCCGAAGGGCGCCCGGGGGGAAATCCGGCAGCCTTTAATCTTAAGCCCAAAACCATAGATTGTGTCCAATTTCTTTACACTTCGCTAACAAGCCGCATTCGGTATGTGTGTACACACATCCGGTGCGGACAGGCGCCCGAGGTAAAGTTTGGATATCACCACAACCCCCTCAAGGTTGGGCTGACTCCTCTCTTTGCTAACCCCGAAGGGCGCCCGGGGGGAAATCCGGCAGCCTTTAATCTTAAGCCCAAAACCATAGATTGTGTCCAATTTCTTTACACTTCGCTAACAAGCCGCATTCGGTATGTGTGTACACACATCCGGTGCGGACAGGCGCCCGAGGTAAAGTTTGGATATCACCACAACCCCCTCAAGGTTGGGCTGACTCCTCTCTTTGCTAACCCCGAAGGGCGCCCGGGGGGAAATCCGGCAGCCTTTAATCTTAAGCCCAAAACCATAGATTGTGTCCAATTTCTTTACACTTCGCTAACAAGCCGCATTCGGTATGTGTGTACACACATCCGGTGCGGACAGGCGCCCGAGGTAAAGTTTGGATATCACCACAACCCCCTCAAGGTTGGGCTGACTCCTCTCTTTGCTAACCCCGAAGGGCGCCCGGGGGAAACCCGGCAGCCTTTGCCCCGGCACAAGTTGGGGCGACTTTCCATTCCGCCTTCCTGGAATGGGGGCTCGGGGCCCCGTGGTAGCCCTGCTCCACGTGTCGTGCTACACCTCTTTTGTTCGAAGAGGGGTCCCTGTGGTTCAACGAGACTCTGCCCGACCCCCTAAGGGTAGTAGATAGGGACAGTAAATGTCGTGCAGTTTTAAGTCCGGTACCTGGCACAAGGCCCTAACCCAGACTTCCCCCATGGGAGCGGGATTGGGATCACGCCCAATCAGCGGGATCAGTTGATCTACCAGTAGCACAAATGTTCAGGCATTTTATGTGCGGGCACTGGCGGGCCGAGCGTCTATCCCCGCTCTACCAGACTAAGGAAGGCTGGTTCCCGAGTTGGTGGTACGCAACTCACACGCCAGGACCCGTCCTAGGCTAGGTCCTTACCCCTGCATACGGGGTTAACCACTGCCACCACGATGTTCCGACCTCAACTTATGTTACGAGCCGAGGTTCAAGTCGGCGAGGTTTCTAAATGTAAAAACCTACTTCTGAGCACTCTAGCCTTTTTTGCGATTTTTAATGATTTTACTGTAAGTGAATCAGGAGCCTCGGATTAATATAACGGCCAACCAGCACTGGGGTATGACTAACCGTCAGTGGTGTGGGAACGCTCGTCAGCTCTATAGATTGCACTTTGACTCTAATCCTTGATCGAGTAAAGAAATAACTACATTTGATCAAGGGTAACGCGCTCCAAGCTTCGGATTAATATAACGGCCAACCAGCACTGGGGTATGACTAACCGTCAGTGGTGTGGAAACGCTCGTCAGCTTCGAGGATAACGTGGAGGTTTCTCAATGCCTCTTTCGTGAAGTTAAATGATTGATTGCTCAGATGGCTCGCCTTGGTTATGTCTCGAGCGGCAAAGACTACCAAGTGTTCTACGATGTTCCCTTGATATGTTTCTTCAGTTAATAGTTAAGAGAAATGTGGATGGGCTGTTTAAAATGAGTTTTAGGAATCTTTGACTTTAGATGTAAAAATAAAGATATATATATATTGTTACACTTTAAAGTCAGCTTTGGTACAATATCTTTGGTTTTGAGCGCGATGAACTTAATAGTTAAATTGGCTCGTTTCACGTCACGAGTTAAACGGGGATGCGGTGAACAATTATTTGCCTAACAGTCGCGGTATATGGCTGAACTGTACGGTTGATTGAAACGGTTTCGAAGGAGTACTAATGCTCTATCTAATCCACGTCCACGCACTATGCTTACTGAGATAGAACGGGCAGAGATACGTCTTGCTCGAAGGATTCTACTGAAGTCCGCTTTTCCTCCAGAAAATCAGGGTTTATATACTCCAGAAGTCCCGAAATTCCAGGAAAAAGTAGCAAGAGTGGGAACGTGAGTGAGTTAGTTTTGAATGTGTGAGTGTGAAATCCTAGATGCACGCAAGTGCTCGCAGCTGTGGGACTGCCTCCCCTAAGAAGAAGTCAAGGGTCGGAGCGATAACATGTGAAAGGGACGGTCGAACGGTCGAGTTTAAGACTCGAATATTACGCAAGGAGAAAGCTATGAGAAAATGAAAACGGTGTGTTTTTGGAAAAGAAAAGTCGTCAGATTCGCGCTGAGGATGTAACACCTCCCCCCTTAGAATGAACATCGCGCAATTCGCGATGCTTCACCAAAGAGAATCGGACGAATTTTCTTTTGTAACAGATGTGGGTTTATTTAAGGTTTAGGTCGCAGTGTAGTGTGTATTCAGGTTCGGTGGCGCAAATTATGAATAGTCGAAGAGTAACAATGCTAGTGAAAGTGGATGAAGGAGTACAATTCATTTTGTTTGGTGTCGGTAATAAGTATCGGTTGGCAATTGTTTGTTCTTATTAATTTCGGTTCTTGAGAACTAGTACATTTGCAAATGAAATTTTGGATAAGTATTTTCATTTCAGGCCAGAAATAGATTGGATGTGAACGCTTGTATCTTTTAGCGACGTCTTTATGTCCTCCTGTTAGGTCACTACGAGCTTCTTGGATTAACTTTTGCCTAATTTCTAACGGTGGAACTGTAATATTGGTGGTGCAGATAGTTATGCGTATTCTGGAATTTCTGAAAACTTGAGTTATTAACTCTCCAAACTCTTCGTGAGTAATATGGTCGTGACCATCTTCAACTGAAGATATTCTAAATGAGTATGTTTTTGATTTATATAATGCGGCTTTTAATTCTTCGAGACCAGTGATAATATTTTGTCTAGTTAACTGTTCACTAAAATGTTTGGTAGAAAATATACTGAAAGTCTTTTGGTATTGTGAGTAGACATAAGTATTTGACCTTGGCATGGGTTTTTGATCTTAATTTGTTGCATATTTATATATCCCATTTTCTCTAATAACTTGGCAATCGAAGAATTTGACTTGCAGTCAGCTGAGTTGAAATGAACGTAATGATCTTTCCGAGACAAAAAAGGACTGGTGGAAAAAGTCATCTGGAAACGGTTTGTTGTGCCATCGCTGTCTGTATCTTTATCACTTGACAAGGGGCACTCTTGGAGGTCTATGAGGGTGTCTGAAATTCTAACGGGCTTTGTGTACGAGTTTAAGGTGTAAGGTTCAGATTTCAATGGTACGTGGGGCTCTGGTAGGGGAAGTGTAAGGTCAGTCTTCCTAATGGGTGCAGAAGCTGGACATATGGTGCTATCGGACTGATTGTGAAACTCTGTTTTCTCTAACTTCTCGGTGGGGGTGGAGGTAGAGTTACCAGTTGGTTCAATGAAAGACATTAAATCACCAGTCTGAGTATTCTTTCCGGATGGGGATTTGAGTTTAGAGTGGCATGTGTCTGGAAGAAAATTTTCCATGCTGGGCAGAAAACTGGGTTTAAAGGGGTATCTACGGGGTTGCTTGTCATCTGAATTACTTTCATCGGTTTCACTATCTGAATGTCGGACCAACGGTCTCTTTTGTCTATCACGTTTAAGCTGTTTAATTCGGTAGCCAATACTTTCGGGGTCTGTTGACGTTTTTGGCACGTATTGTTTATATTCTGGATCAATTGATTCTTTGGGTATAAGAGATAGGCAAACGGTGGGGTTTCGAGAGAGAGGTTCCGTGTTTATGTTTATTCTTCCTGCTTTGTGGGCAGCGTTATAATCAGAGTCTAAAAGCTGTAATTGCCATTTTATTAGACGTGAAGTGGGATCTTTAACTGAGTTCAACCAAACAAGAGAGCTAAGATCAGTAACTAGCGTAAATTTTGTGCCAAAAACATAAGGTCGGAAAAATTTTACTGCATAAACCATGGCAAGGCATTCTCTCTCCGCATCTGTATAATTTTGTTCTGCCTTATTTAAAGTTCTGGATGCGTATGAAACTGGTAGGTCTCTTCCTATTTCACCCTGACTGAGAGTTGCTGCTATTGCATTTTTGGAAGCATTGGTTGTAATAATGAAAGGTTTACTAAAGTCTGGATATTGCAAAATAGGTTGTTCGTATAATTCGCTCTTCAACTGTTCGAAACTATTTTGTTGCTCTTGAGTCCAATTGAATTTACAACCCTTTTTTAATAAATCAACTAACGGTTTTGCCTTAAATGAAAAGTTTTCAATAAATCGGTGATAGTAACCAGCCAGGCCCAAAAATTGACGGATACATTTCTGGCTTAATGGAACGGGAAAATCTCTTACTGTTTGCAATTTCTTTGGGTCTGGTCGAACACCATTTTCACTAATAATATGACCTAAATAACTCACTTCTTTACGGAGAAATTGGCATTTATTAGTTTGGAGAGTTAAACCATTGTCACTGAGTCTCTGCATCAATTTTCGTATTTTAATTTCGTGTTCTCTAAGTGAAGATGAAAATACTACTATGTCGTCGAGATATACAAATAAATCAGTTCCTTGTAAACCCGTTAAAACTTGGTTCATAAGACGTTGAAAGATGGGAGGTGCATTTTTTAATCCAAAAGGCATTCGGACATATTCATAGTGACCGGTATGAGTAGTAAAGGCAGTTTTTGCGCGATCTTTAGGATTCATCTCGATTTGATGAAATCCGTTAGCTAAATCAAAGATAGAAAAATATTTTGCTCGGCCAAGACTATCCAAAATTTCAGTAATGTTAGGTAAGGGGAATTTGTCGGTAACAGTTTTCTCATTAAGTGCTCGAAAATCTATTACCATGCGCCAACGCTTATTACCTTGCGCGTCAGCTTTCTTGGGGACTATCCATAAGGGAGAGTTATAAAGAGATTTGGATGGTTGAATTATACCTTCTTTAAGGAGGGCCTTTACCTGTGCATCTATTTCTGTCTTGTGTATTGGCGGATATTTATACTGACGAGTTTTTATTGGGGTGTTGTCTGTGGTGTGAATCGTATGCTGAAAGTTGGGAGCTTTTCCCAGATTGTCGCCAGGTAGAAAGAAACTGTCCGGAAACTCTTGTATGAGTTGTAGCACGTGTTGTTTTTCTTCAGTGTTGAGATGATCCAGGTCCAGGGTTTTCTTGATTTTGTTAATACGTTCTTGAGGTGAGGTGATTTTCTGCTGCGACCTTTGCAAACTATAATCTTCTTCGGATGATCCGGTAGAGCCAAAGGGATACGTTTCTTGAAGTGGCACATCGAACTCGGTGTTTTCTTCACTGGTAACTGCAGGTTCGCCAATGTAGACATTCTGATGTGTGTCGACACGGGGAAGGTAACCTTCCTTGGTGATGGTGTTGGCCAGGCGTACAGCAATTTGTTGCCGACTCCGACCAGGGCTTCCATGATGAGTGGTGTTTTTGGTAGGAACTTCAGTTTCCTTTAAATCTTGATAGTTAACAAAAGAAATGGGTCTTGTGGGATTATTCCTAAGCACGAGGGTTTTATGGTAGTAGGAAACCTCGGCTTGTTCTTGGAGTAGGAATGGGTTGCCTAATAACCCATTGGCTGGTAATCGTAAATTCTTGATGACGTAAAACAAGCAGGTGGTATCCTCGATTTGTAGAATAACGGATCCCAAAGTGACAATAGGGACCGAGGCAACTCCAGTCACTTTGATTTCTTCGCGGGAGATATTAACTTGATTCAGGTTGAGTGAATCATAAGTTACCAAATTTAACGTTGCTCCGCCATCGATGAGAAATTCTCCGATTCCATTTAGTAGTTCCGGTACCTTGACGCGGATTTTTGGAATCGGTGCCGAGTGGACGATCAGTCGCACGTTCTCTACTGGCTGCTGTTGAACCGCACGTGTTTGTGGCGAATTTCTTTGCATCCGTTCACCAAATCGCCTGCTCGGTGAACGCTTCCGCAGTTTAAATGTTGCTCATTGTACGCTAACTTATTATCGTTGCTCGACCGAGCCAACGAACTACCCGGATGAGCATAGGTGCTATCCACCGGGGCATGATTTTGTTGTTCCTTAAGGTTAACTTGCTTGCCATCGTAGCCTTTGTGCGCACAAGTGCAGCACTTATGGTCCTCGTGGTTTTCGGCCCTTTCCTGTGTGTCTGGCAGCCATGGGTGTCGTTCGAGATGAGGGGGAGGGAAATTTACGACGCCCTGGGTCCCAGGCCAGTCCGTCCTCTCAAGTGTGAAGGCGGTAGGTCCTCGGTAACCGCGGGGGTCTTCCGTCCCAGATGTATTCCGAAACCCATTGTTTTGGCGCCATTGAGGATTTGGTGACCGTTGCTGAGTATTACGTGCTCCGTCGTAATGATTATTATGACTATTATTGTCCTGATTGTACCTCTCATAGGTCTCACTCAGGTTCCGGCTTATATATGTTACTTCTTCAAAAGCATCTTCGAGGCTGTCGAATTTCCTCGGGTCAAGCCTCGATGAATACCTCATCGGTAAACCGCTTACGAATCGTTGGACGATTTGTTTCTCCATGTATTTCTTCATTTCATCCTTATTTCCATCGTAATCTTCACTGATGGCCGCGCGAGTATTATGGAAGAGATGCCTAGTGCGATCTATGAAACCGCGCACGCTTTCTTCCCGTCCGATTCGTAGATTTAAGACGTCCGCTTGGAAGGACATGAGACTCCTACCCGGCGCAAAGCACTTCTTTAGATATTGTAACAAAGTTTCCACGCTAGTAAACTTCTTGCCGTCTGCGGCTTCTCTGGCTGGCCCAGTTAATTTTGTGAGAATTACACTGACATACTTTAAACTCATAGATTCCGGTAGATAGATTAGCCCATCCTCTACGCATTGAACGAAGTTTCTTAATTCTTGTGACTTTCCACTAAATACAGGGATTCCCTGAGCTAACTGCTGTAGCGTTGAGAATATCTTCATATTATTCATCATTGTGGCTAAGTCAGCATCAGAAGGCCTGGCTTCAGTCATGATGAAAAAGGATTCGAACTTTAATATAAGAACTTAAAAGGGAACAACGATATTCACTAGTGAGATACACACTTTGAATGTGAATATCCCACCGCTGTCACCAATTTGTTACGAGCCGAGGTTCAAGTCGGCGAGGTTTCTAAATGTAAAAACCTACTTCTGAGCAATCTAGCCTTTTTTTGCGATTTTTGATGATTTTACTGTAAGTGAATCAGGAGCCTCGGATTAATATAACGGCCAACCAGCACTGGGGTATGACTAACCGTCAGTGGTGTGGGAACGCTCGTCAGCTCTATAGATTGCACTTTGACTCTAATCCTTGATCGACTAAAGAAATAACTAAATTTGATCAAGGGTAACGCGCTCCAAGCTTCGGATTAATATAACGGCCAACCAGCACTGGGGTATGACTAACCGTCAGTGGTGTGGAAACGCTCGTCAGCTTCGAGGATAACGTGGAGGTTTCTCAATGCCTCTTTCGTGAAGTTAAACGATTGATTGCTCAGATGGCTCGCCTTGGTTATGTCTCGAGCGGCAAAGACTACCAAGTGTTCTACGATGTTCCCTTGATATGTTTCTTCAGTTAATAGTTAAGAGAAATGTGGATGGGCTGTTTAAAATGAGTTTTAGGAATCTTTGACTTTAGATGTAAAAATAAAGATATATATATATTGTTACACTTTAAAGTCGGCTTTGGTACAATATCTTTGGTTTTGAGCGCGATGAACTTAATAGTTAAATTGGCTCGTTTCACGTCACGAGTTAAACGGGGATGCGGTGAACAATTATTTGCCTAACAGTCGCGGTATATGGCTGAACTGTACGGTTGATTGAAACGGTTTCGAAGGAGTACTAATGCTCTATCTAATCCACGTCCACGCACTATGCTTACTGAGATACAACGGGCAGAGATACGTCTTGCTCGAAGGATTCTACTGAAGTCCGCTTTTCCTGCAGAAAATCAGGGTTTATATACTCCAGAAGTCCCGAAATTCCAGGAAAAAGTAGCAAGAGTGGGAACGTGAGTGAGTTAGTTTTGAATGTGTGAGTGTGAAATCCTAGATGCACGCAAGTGCTCGCAGCTGTGGGACTGCCTCCCCTAAGAAGAAGTCAAGGGTCGGAGCGATAACATGTGAAAGGGACGGTCGAACGGTCGAGTTTAAGACTCGAATATTACGCAAGGAGAAAGCTATGAGAAAATGAAAACGGTGTGTTTTTGGAAAAGAAAAGTCGTCAGATTCGCGCTGAGGATGTAACACTTACGCAGTTACAGCGCCAATCCGCTGCGGGCTAACTGACATCCCATGGTACCAGTATGCGGATTAACTGGTGGAATCTATCGTGACATCTTTAAATGCCACTCCCGGTGGAGGGTCCTGAACCCCCGGAACCGGTCGTCCTGCTCGGACCCCTGGTGTCGCTACTCACCATGATGCCGTCATAGGAATCGGCCCCCCTGCCTGGCCAGGGGGCACCTTTAAATTTACCTACCCCAGCACCTCCTGGAGGAAGTAGTAGATAGGGACATTGAGTGTGGCGCAGCAGGAGGGTCTAACCCCGCCCGCAAGTCGTACCGAGGCTATTCGCCTATAACAACATAACGCAAAATGCATCCACTACCCAACTACGCCCGCCGTTGTACTGAGTCAAGGTCCAACCAGCAAGGGAAATCAACCCTTCTATGAGCACTCCAGTTATTAGCAAAATGCGTGGCACTACACACGCATACTGTAAAGGAGGGGCCGCAGCCACTTGCTCTCGCTCAAGGCAACTTGGGCACGTTAAGTTTATAAACAATTTAGCGTTTACCCGCCTTGGCGGAAGTAGATAGGGACATTGAGTGTGGCGCAGCAGGAGGGTCTAACCCCGCCCGCAAGTCGTTCCGAGGCTATTCGCCTATAACAACATAACGCAAAATGCATCCACTACCCAACTACGCCCGCCGTTGTACTGAGTCAAGGTCCAACCAGCAAGGGAAATCAACCCTTCTATGAGCACTCCAGTTATTAGCAAAATGCGTGGCACTACACACGCATACTGTAAAGGAGGGGCCGCAGCCACTTGCTCTCGCTCAAGGCAACTTGGGCACGTTAAGTTTATAAACAATTTAGCGTTGACCCGCCTTGGCGGAAGTAGATAGGGACATTGAGTGTGGCGCAGCAGGAGGGTCTAACCCCGCCCGCAAGTCGTTCCGAGGCTATTCGCCTATAACAACATAACGCAAAATGCATCCACTACCCAACTACGCCCGCCGTTGTACTGAGTCAAGGTCCAACCAGCAAGGGAAATCAACCCTTCTATGAGCACTCCAGTTATTAGCAAAATGCGTGGCACTACACACGCATACTGTAAAGGAGGGGCCGCAGCCACTTGCTCTCGCTCAAGGCAACTTGGGCACGTTAAGTTTATAAACAATTTAGCGTTGACCCGCCTTGGCGGAAGTAGATAGGGACAGTGAGTGTGGCGCAGCAAGGGGGTCTAACCCCGCCCGCAAGTCGTATCGAGGCTCTTCGCCTATGACAACATAACGCAAAGTTCATCCACTACCCAACTACGCCCGCCGTTGTACTGAGTCAAGGTCCAACCAGCAAGGGAAATCAACCCTTCTATGAGCACTCCAGTTATTAGCAAAATGCGTGGCACTACACACGCATACTGTAAAGGAGGGGCCGCAGCCACTTGCTCTCGCTCAAGGCAACTTGGGCACGTTAAGTTTATAAACAATTTAGAGTTGACCCGCCTTGGCGGAAATAGATAGGGACAGAGGGAATCTCGTTAATCCATTCATGCGCGTCACTAATTAGATGACGAGGCATTTGGCTACTATTCATCATTTGCCCTTTTCAGGGCATCAGATATTGTGCCTGAGATGGCAGGCATCACCACTAAGATTAACGAGGGAGACGAAGTCTACCCTATCCCGGCCCTGCGGCTCGCAGTACGGCCCCCGGTGCCTATGTTGAAAAAGGAGAAAGCTGCTATGCCTCCTATTAGGGCCCGGGTCGACAAGACTTTAATATCCCTTTTGCGCATCAGGTTCCATCTGGTCAGCTCGTTAACCGAAGCCGGACTCCAGATTCCGCGGCACGATAATGTTATAGATGAAAAGTGGACTTCTTTAACATTGTATTTGTCCTTGATCTCCTGGATTAGATCGCTGTTCTGGCTGTAATAACGCGTTTTCCTAGAGTGAGCTGCGTCCAGGTCACTCTGCTCTCCGGTGACTTGTGCGTCTAGGACAAACGCGGATATGCCCAGTTTTGCCACCAAGTCTGGTTTCCTCACTCCTTGCTCGGTGTCGAAGCGTGGCTCTTCGTCGACGATGTAGCCCTGCTGGTTTAGGCCTCTCGCGACATAGTTGGTTATCGCGTTGTGTCTGCGGATCCGTATACCCTTCGTCTTCTGGCAAACCTGGAGTATATGGTTGAGGGTCTCGATATGTCCGCAGCCAGCCCGGCATAGCCGGTCGGCGCGGCGCCCTCTGGTTGTTCTTGACCTGGTCGGGAGCGCGTTGATTCGCAGCCGTACCAGGTTAATATAGTCTCGTCCTGAGAGGAACCGTGTTCCTTCCCGCACCCATTGATGTTGTGACGGGACGCTCGCGCTATCTTTCAGTCCCATGCCGTCTGGTGCTCGATAGAGCATATTGGCCCATCTGTCATCGGCCAGTTCTTTGGTATTGCATAGAACTCCATGATCCTTGAGCCTAAGTTCTTGGACCTGGATGTCCTTGTCGAGGAACTTCTGGATGGCGTTGTTTCTGGCGTCCGTCAGCCTTAATCCGCGCAGGCGGTTCAGCCGGATGCGAGGAACGGTCCATCTAAAGGACGGTACTCCGAGCCCGCCTGCTTTTACAGGCGTGTGGAAATATGCATTCAGCGAGTCATGCGGCAGGTTGAGCCACTTCCTCGCCGTTGCTCTTACCAGTCTATCAAGTCCTTTCAGAAGACTCACCGTGGTGGTCCCCAGGGACAGAAGGTGGTAAAGTCCTGGTATAACGTTAGTCCTCAGCCCATGAAGCCTTTGCTGGGGCTTAAGAGGAGCTCGTGATAATCTGGTCAGAGCTTCCACTAGGTGTTCTGCTGGTTTGCCGCAAAGCTTCCCGTCCGGTGAGAACGGGATCCCAAGGTATCTCCACTCATCGGATCGCTTTAGTGCCGGTATATTCCGCCCTTTGCAGGTGAATGAGGTGCTGGCATCAACCACCACCTTCTTTTCACGGGGCACACTCCTTAAGGCAATTGTGCAGCACTTGTTCGTGTTAACGGTCATCCCACATTGTTCGAGATAGTCATTGGTTATGTCCAGGATGGTCTGCAAACCCGTAGTTGTGGAAGCCATCAGAAGAAGGTCGTCCGCGAATGCAAGCGCATTCACTTTGTAACCATCAACTTCGGCTCCCACACTGTTGGGCAGCGTTCTCAAGAGCCCGTCCATAACCAGGTTAAAGATAAAGGGGGACATTGGGTCCCCCTGCTTGACTCCACATGTGGGTTTGATTATATGTGACTGCCAGCCATCGAACGCTAACTTGGTCGTGCTATTGGTGTATACATAGTCTATGTACTTTACAATTCCCTCGGGGAAGCCAGCTGCTGTTAGTGCTGCTTTGATGGTGTTCGTCGACACTGAGTCGAATGCTTTGGCAACATCCAGACTCGCGATGTAGAGCGGCTTGAATGCCTGCTTATGGTAGCGGAGGATCGTGTCGAGGAGAAACGTACTCTCGGAGCAGCCGTCTTTGTGAATGAAGGCCATCTGCCTCCCGTCGTGGGGCACCAGCTTAGCCATCCGAGTAGCTAAGACCTTATGGTAGGTCCGCGTGATGACTGAGGATACTGTGATCGGCCTGAAATCTGCTGGGGAGGCGGCATCGCTCTTCTTTGGAATTAGCGTTGTGCGCGATTCCAGAAGGTGAGCCGGCACTCTCCCACACCACAGGAAGATGTTAAATAGCCGAATCAGTACCTCTTCCGGCGTTTTTCGTAGGAGTCTCGCGGAGACTCCGTCTGGCCCAGGGGTCGTTGTTAACCGACCAGGGGTCGTTGTTAACGTTGTTAACCTTAAGAGAGTCATAGTTACTCCCGCCGTTTACCCGCG